>CM062624.1:12736528-13313432 GCA_025617555.3 Puccinia polysora | reverse complement strand
GTGGGGGGGCTCCATTTGGAGTCCCCCTACCCCCTAAAACAGCCCCGCACGGGCCGTCGGGCCCCATAGACGGGCCAAAGGCAGAAACAGAGGCCCCAAGCAGGCTGCGACATGGGTGGCATCCCCAACCGGGCTGAGACACGGGCGGCGGCCCCAATGGGACGCCTCAAGCCCAAAAACTAATTAAACAACACTTTGGCGGGCCAGCCCATCTGGCCAAGTATGTCCAAAATGAACCTTGGGCCCAATTATGCCCATACAAGCCCATCTGGCTGTATTTGCCCATATACCTCACCGGGAACGTGTGCCAATAGGCCTGTTTCATGCGTTTTGAGACTAGTTTCCCCAAATCCATGACATCCACACAGGCCCGTATGGTCTGTGTGAGTATCCAATGGGCCAGAGAGGTCCACATGTGCATCCCATTTGCATTGCACTTATACATAGCACACCCTTAAGTCCATAAGTATTTTAGCACATCCCTCTTGCTACTTGCCATCAATGATATCTCACAGTTAGCACCTTGCTACCTTGCTCTTAGCTTTCTCCCTTGTGCTCAAAATTGCCTACAGATCCCCTCCATTATGTGGTGCCGTCATGTAAAAGTAAATTAACTAACTCATTTCATCTAGTATAGACTGTCAATATATCTTGGATTGCATTTTTTACAATGTCACGTACTCGGTCATCTGGAAACACTTCCCTAACCCCTGACAATGATGATATCAACAGGGTAGGGAGATCCAGTGTTTCTTGGGCCAGAAAACCCTTAGATCCCATTCCCTCTTCTAAATCCCCTTCAGGTGAAACACTTGATGACCCTTTAGCCAAAATACTCACTTCCAAAGCTCCAGTGGATCCGCTCAAGGAACTCAAAGATTCCAACCACTTCTCCTATGAAACCTTGAATTCTTGTAGGAAAAAGACTTGCCAAAAAGCTCCCAATTAAGAAGCTCAGGAGGTTATCTCTATGTTGGTAAAAGCTCTCAACCAACATACCTTGCAACCTAGTGCAAGCACTCCAAGCGTTTTCACCCTGGGGATGAAGCAGCCTGACCACTTCAATGGGGAGCATCCACATAAGCTCTGCTCCTACCTACAGTCGTGAAAAATCATCTTCTCCAATGAAAACAACAACCTCCCTTCCCACTGCCAAAAATTCATGTATGTCTCTTCCATCCTAGGAGGTAGAGCCTCAAAATGGTTTGAACCTTACCTCAAATTATTAGATAATACTAGCCCCACTTGTATACTCAACAACGGGAAAAAATTCAAGCAACAACTGTTTACCTTGTTTTGCAACCCCAATGAAGTTTGCAAAACTGAGTACAAATTAAATAGCTTGGTTATGAAGGAAAAAAGTAGGGCTTCTATCTACATCTCTCAATTCCAAACACTGCAGTCCCAAATGCAGTGGAACAAAGTGGCACTCCTCTTCCATTTCCAAAAGGCTTTACCAGCAGGCTTGATTGAGCAGCTTTCAGTTGGGGGACATAAGACAACCTCCCTTCAGCAGCTAGTCAAGTGGGTGATTGAGCTTGATAATGGCTATTACAACAAGAACTTCTTGAAACAAAACAATCATGGACAGTAAACCTCATCCCCAAAGGCAGAAAAATCTTCAAAAAAACATAAGAATACAAAGCAAATCAAATTGACCTCAAATTCAAAATCCAACCCAAAAGAGAAGACCGCCACCAAAACTCCAAAGTTCCTGGAAACAGAAAATGGGATGCTGAAGAACAAGGAGCAGCTAAGGAGGGAAAGGGCATGGTTGTGTATGTATTTCCAAAGTAGTCATGATGTCAATAGTTGTGCAAAGGGCCTGGCGCGTGAAGGGTCTGAGCTGTCAAAAAAATAGCTGATAATTTTTCTGATACTTGCAAGGGAAACTGCCCATTAGCTAAACAGTGAGTCAATCTTTGCACTTGCAAGTCAGTGGGTGCTCCAAGTTTGAGATTTGTACTTTTCCATTCCAAAAACACTCCTTACCAAGTTTTAATCAATTCCAGGACTAATTTTTCTTTTATAAGTGCAGCATTTGCCACCTCTAAAAATCTTACGTTTTCCAAGGTAGAAAAATTCCCCATCTGTATAGCAATCAGTTCAAACAAGCCATCTCTCATGGTTACCCATAAGGCAAAATGGACATGTTCATTTTCCAATTTCCCCGGATTTGAATGGGATTTGTTTGCATTGGATACCCCTGGAATGAACAATACCATTCTGGGCATGACTTCCTAGTCTACTGAAATCCGGATGTGAATTGGCAAGAAGGATTAATTAACCTTTGCACCTTGCACCCCCAGAAAACTAACCCTTTGGTCAATCAGGAATTAAACAGCCTAACTGACACTTTCATTGAGTTGGATGATGCTTTTCCGCCAGGAGATTTGCAATATCCTGACTTCCATTCCCAAGTTCCCAATTCAGATTTAGGAGTTATAGGTTATTTTTCCAACTTACCTCTTCCTTGTTTCTTCAAAGAGAAACAGGAGCCTACCAAAAGGTGTAATTTCAGCTCCTTAATCCTCTTGCATTGTGAAAATACTTTGAACCCTGTGTTAGAAGACAACAATGAGATTGAAGATTTAGAAATCATTCAAGATTCTTTACCTATGGTTTATCATGACTTTTCTGACATCTTTTCAGTTTTTAAGGCTGATAAAATTCCTCCATCCCGTTCATGTGATCACAAAATTGAACTTACTGGTCCACCTCCAGCACCCAGTCTAGTCTACTGTCTCTTAAAGCAAGAATCAATCGCGCTTCAAAAATACATTGTGGAAAATTTATCAAAAGTATTTCTTCAACAAAGCAATTTGAAGACTGGCTTGCCCATCCTATTTGTTCCAAAGAAAGATGGTGGCCTTTGCCTTTGCCTTGATTATAGGAAACTGAACCAGGTAACCCAGAAGAATGCCTACCAGGTACCGCCTATGTTTCAGCTCCTCACTCTCTTCCACGGAGTTGCTTATTTCTCAAATTTGGACCTTTGAGGTGCCTATAACTTGATTTGCATTGCAAAAGTTCATGAGTAATTGAAAAAAATGCAAACCTGTTTTGGAAGCTATGAGTATACTTTCATGCCTTTTGGCCTCTGTTACTCTCCTTCCACTTTTCAACATTTTGTTAATGATGTTTTTGCTGAACTCATAGAAAAATACCTCATGGTGTATCTTGATGATATACTTTTCTACTCAAAAACTCTTGAGGAGCATATTGCCCATTTGCGAGAGGTGCTGCATCAACTTTGAAAGAATAACCTGTTTGCAAAAGCCTCTAAGTGCAAATTTCATACTCAATCCCTTCAATTTTTAGGTGTAATAGTTTTTCAGAAGGAACTATACATGGATCCCACCAAGAACAAAAGCATATTGGACTGTCCTGCACCTTCTTCTGTAAAATCTCTTCAAGTTTTTCTTGGTTTCAGTAATTTTTAAAGAAGGTTTATTGAGAACTACTTCAAGAAAACCATGAATCTTACTAACCTTCTTCAAAAAGACACTCATTTCATTTTTACAGAAAAAGCCAGTTTGGAGTTTGAAGCTCTGAAAAAAGCTTTTACAACTGCTCCAATACTCTCCCACTTCAACAAGCTAGCTTGCACGATTGTGGAAACGGACGCAAGCAACTATGCAATTGCAGGAGTAATCTTGCAGTTTTCCTCTTTTTCTAATCTCTTTCATCCCTTTGCCTTCAAGTCTTGCAATTTGCTTGCTGCAGAGATTAACTACAAGATTCATGAAAAGGAACTCCTTGAAATTTTTTATTGCTTGAAAAAAGGGCATTCATACCTTTTGAGCCTTGTAGAGCCTTTTGAGGTTCTTACTGATCATAATTCTTTTAAGTATTTTATGAGCTCAAAATTCCTCACACGCAGACAGGAGCAATGGGCCAAAAACCTCTCAAATTTCAACTTTACAATCCTGTACCGCCCTGGGAAACAAGCAGTTGTTCCTGATGCTTTATCACATTTGGACAATGTTTACCCAGGGGGGGAGCACCTTTGCAGACAACAATCCTGAAAATTTTAGGACACTTTTCTCTTCCAATCAATCTGCCCAAATCAGCTCAATCATCACCCCACTTTGAGACAAAGCTTCCAATCTTTGACAAGCCCAACTTGACAAACCCAAGTGTAAAAAGCTTAGCAAGAGTGCAAAATCACCTTCAAGCAATTATGTTATGGATGAAAATGGTTATTTTGTTTATAATGATTGTATATTAGTTCCCAATAATGCTTTCATTACCTTAGATATATTTGAGTCTTGGCATGATTCTCCACTTTCCGTCCATCATGGTCAGGATAAGACCTACCAATCAATTGCACAAGACTTCTATTTGCCTGGTATGACCACAGAAGTAAAAGAATATGTTAGTTCATGCTATTATTGTAAACATAACAAGTCCTTGAATCACCGGAAGTCTGAGCTGCTTCAGCCACTTCCAATTTTTCTAATTCCTTGTCACTTGTTGTCTATGGATTTCATTTCTCAATTACCTCTTTCTAATGGTTATGATGCTATTATATTAGTAGTAGATTGCTTCTCAAAAATGGCTTTGTTTCTTAGCTCTATTGTAACTGCCTCTTAAGAAGAACAAGCTAATTTCTTCATAGAAAATGCCTTCTCAAAGCATGGTCTCCCTGATAACATAGTTATTGATTGTGGATAATTATTTGTTTCAAGCTTTTGGACTTCTCTTTGTCAGCATTTGAAAATCACTTGCAACTTATAAATGGCTTACCACCTGGAAATGGATGGGAAAATAAAATGATTAAATCAGACCCTTGAACAGTATCTTTGAATTTATGTTGCCTATCAACAGGAAAATTGGTCGCAATGGCTTGCACTTGCCAAATTTGCATACAAAAACTCCACTCATGCCTCAACCAAACAATTGCCCTTTCAAACTCTTTATGGAAGAAACCCAACTTTCAATTCCATTCACGTAGCACCTTCTCAACCCACTACTGAATACCTTACTCTCATTAAATCTCTCCAATTTCAATCCTAATCCAATCTTGAAGCAGCAAATGAATGCTACAAGGATCAAGCAGACCAACTTTGCACTTTGGAACCAACCTTTGCAGTAGGAGACCAGGTCTGGCTTGATGCTTGAAACATTTGCAGCACTTGTCCCACCAGGAAACTCTCTGAGTAAAAGCTTTTCACGTTTCAATTAGAATCAGTCATCTCCCCTCATGCATTTAAACTTTCCTTACCTGCAAAATGGAAAGTTATCCACCCCGTCTTTCATGTTTCTCTCCTAGAACCAGCTTGAGTATTATAGCCAGGCAAGGCTCATCCCCCACCAGGACCTGTAAATGTTCAAGATCACTTAGAGTGGGAAGCAAGCCATATTCTTGATTCCAGGGTACACAAAAGAAAGCTTCAATACCTTGTTTAATGGACTGGCTTCCAGTCCAAAAAAGATAACACCTTGTGGGAACCAGCCCATCACATTTTCAATTCTCCCCACTTGGTGCAATACTTCCACAAAAATTACCCACATAAAACTTTTCAATCTTAAATCCGATTTCATTCCCATTCAATTACATGTGTATTCCAATTCCATTCCATACCATTCCATCTATTCCCTCCTTAATTCCTCAATTTTCTTTCTACCATCCTTTCACATTCCTATTCTCATCTCTTTCCTTACATTTCTCACCACATTCTTTGAAAATTCATTTTTTATTTCATTTCCTTCTATTTCAAAAAGTCATTCTCTCTTTTATTTAAAGCAGTGAAAAAAAATCTATGTATTATAAATAAAAATTAAAATGAAAATTCATAAAAATTGTTACAAATTCCTTTTAGCCTATTAATTCAAATTTTCCCAATTCTTGTTTAATTCCTCCACTATCTCCTTAAACTCTTCCACATCCTCATTTCTTATTAGGCTAGAAATCCTTTGCATAAAGTGCACTTGTGCAAAAAATGCCTCCTTGAAGACCTCTTTACACTTTGCAATATAAATCCTCTTGGGCCTGGAATTCCATTTTTCTTTTTCTCTCAGAACTTCATGAGGCCTCTTCCGCCAGACTCTTGACAAACCCTTTCTGATATTTCCAGTAAACCACTTTGCATCAGTTTCAATTTGGACAACAAACCGCACCTTGGTCACCCTGCCTTGGCCCTCCATTCCATTTCCTTCCATTCCCTTCCGTCCCATCTCCTCTGTTTCCAATTTCCTCTTCTTCCATCCTATTCCTTTCAGTTCCTCATGCTTGTGTTTCCTCAATTTCCTGTTCTCCTACCACTTTGACTTCTCCTGCAACTTTCTCTTTGCCTTGCACCTTGGTCCCTTGGTACATCTCAAATTCCGTTGGTGATCCAAAGTAAGGTGGTGGTGGTGGTGGCGTATTAGTAGTATAGCGTCAAAGCAGTGGTAACACTAGAAAAAATTCATTTCATTAACATCCCCTCATTACATTATTCATTAGTCAATTTCTCACCTGCTGTTTGCACCCCAAGGAACTCTATCTCCGGCACTGGCAGGATATGATAATTAGCCCAAGGAGCCATCCTAAAACTTTGACCTTTGCTTTTTGGCGCCTCAGATAAATCCATTGACGGGTTTCTATTCATAGTGAAAAAAAAAGCCACCTTTTGTAGACAACATGGCTTGCATTTTCAAACCCCATGAGAAGCAGTACTGGGAACACAATGCTTTTTTTGGTGAATGCTCTTTTCACAATGGCAAGAAGATGATGACATGATATTAATTATTAAAATTTATTAAATAGTGTACTATTGAGTAAAAATGTATAAGGGACCTTCTTTGAGGAAAGTATTAGACTTGTATTGGATGGGAATTCAACAAGAACGCTTGCAGGAGCTTTTTCCTTTATACCCAGGCCACAGTCACACTCCAGAGTTAAGGGTTATTGTTTCCTCACTTTTTGATAAAGCCTTCTCATAAGTACCATCTACCTCAGTCTTAAGTGTGACAAACAGTAATGCACACCATCAATAGTGCAATCCCCTTACTGCCTCCATCTTGTGCAATAAAATTCCAATCTCAGTGACTCAGTCTATACCTGCAACACCTTGCAGTTGGTTGACCATCCATTCCAACATTGCTCCATCTCTCCTTGGTTATCTCAGCCCAAGGACTTCTATTCTTGGTTATGCTACTCTTCTAGCTTGCACAATCATTCAACCACATCAATTGTATAGTTCCATCTTTGGACTAATTCCCTTCCCTTCATTGTCACCTCTTTTACTACTTTTGTTCATTTGCAGTCTCATCTAATGTCATTCCTTCATGCATTGCATTTACTAGGGTACATACTTTCACGGTTCCCTTGTCTTGCACCCATGCTATGACTCCAGATATGTTTTATTTTTCAATTTTATCTTCCCATTCCATTCCTGTCATCCATTGCATCATTCTCTCTAGACGTAGAAGACTCTCCATCGGGTTTTATCTAGTCACTCCGGATTACCTTATAAGGACTCACTCCTTGCCTGCAGATTGTTTACTCAGTTAGTTAATTTCATATGTTTTACAATTTTCCAAGGAAAGACCATCACATTGGGCCTTGCCTTAGTTTCATCTCTATGGAACAACACCACCCCTCTTGCTACTTGCCATTGACCATATCTTGCAGTTAGCACCTTGCTACCTTGCACTTGTCCTTGCAATGAGCTCTCTCCCTTGTGCTTTTAATTTCCTAAAGATCCCCTCCAGTATGTAGGGTGGTTGTGTGACAGTTTTTTTTTATATGAGATGACTGCTTTAACCCCCAATTGTATAAAACATGTAGCAAATTTGGAACCAAAAACTAAGGGGAGGAGAGTATTCTTCTATGTAATGAATTTTGGAAGTGAAAAAGCCTTATGAAATTTATAAGCAAAAAAACTGAAGTGTGTTAATTTCTGGGTTGGGGGGGGAAGTACATCAAATCAAGGTGGGATCAAAGGGGGTTTATACAAACATTCAATGTTCCAAAAAAAAGATTGAACTACATGAGCAATTCATTTTTATTGCATGTTTTTTCAATTTCCTCTGTTACAGTCCTCATTTCCTTGTTAAATTTGTTGGCCCTGCATGTGTGTGATAGTACAAGATAAAACTAACAAAAAAAACTTGAACTACATGAGGAATTGGTGTTTATTACATCCGTGGTCAATGTCCTCTGTTTTTTTTTAAAAAAGCAGGTTTTGCATTTTTCATGGACCACTCTGCATATTCAAAGAGCCTGTTGAGTAAGTACAAAGTCGACTTTGGGGCTTTACAAGAAAACCCCTCTCATGTCACAAATTCACTAATATCAAGGAAGAGAAAGAGAGAAAAGGAAAAACTATTTTTGAGACAAAAAAGGGAAAGGAAATAGAAAGAGCCAGGCAAAATATTTGAATAAGGCTGGAGTTAGAACATAGGTTACATCAAAGTAAATGGCTAGGAGGTGATAATTTGGGGTTCCCTTGGTCTGGTGGGTTCCTGCATTTGTTGGAGGAAATTGAATTGGTTGGTTGTTTGAAAAAAACTTGAAAGAGCCAGCCAAGCTTCAAAGGATTTCAGCGCCATTCCCAGGTCATAGGCAGTATATCTTGCCTTGCATCATCTTAATTCCCTCCATAAAACCCGCCTCTCCATTTTGTACCTAGTACAGAAGTTGAAGAAATGAGCTACTGTTTCTTTCACATATCCTGCCAGCCTCCTGGATTCCAAGACCCTTGCTATCCTTTAGCTACCAGAGGTGATAGAATAAATAATAAATATATTATTTAATAGATGCAGCAAAAATCCATAAAATATTTGGATAAAGCTTATTGCAAGGTTAATTGGATTGGTTATGGTTTATTGTTATAAATCAATATAGATAAATTGATTATTAAATATTTATAGAGGGGCCACAATTATATTGGGGATCTTTAACACCTCTCTTCAGGGATTTCAGTATGAAAACACGTAGTCCTGGCTACTTTGGGTTCTTTAGTTTAAAGATTATTATACCCAAAGGTAATATGTATATAAAATACACAATGGAGTGGTAGGGCCTTGTAGCCAAGCTACCACGACAGAGAAAGGATAATAAAACTGACTGATATATTATTAAATCCTTTGGGTATCTGTTTGGGACGTGCACTGATGGGTTAAACCTGTATACTGGGGTTATAAGGTTGTTCAGCATTTTAAATTGATAAAAAGAGGTTGAGGACAGATATTATTAATCAGACTAAAGCCATAAATCACTTACTTATCTCTTATAAGTATTTTATTACCTTGGCACGTTGTCTGGATGTAAATATAATTGGGTCTCTGGGTATCAATATCCTCAAAAGAGCTCTTTATTTATAGCTTTTGGAGTCCCAATATTGTCCTTCTGAGGGGTACAGGGGCTTAAAGGGACGGACACTGAGGCTAGCAGGGTAACCAGTGGTATCCTGTCACGTTTTCTTGGTGCTGTAACACGGGTAGCATCCAATTCCACAGGGTATGGGAATTATTCTACTTTATAATTGAAATTTGGACGTGTGAATAACACTAATCTGTCCTTTTTATTTATTATTTAATTAACTATCCTTAGTAAATGTTCCCAGTAAGTGAATAATTATTTCAATAGAAATTCATACGGACATTCTGATGTCAGGTGAGTTCTCATTATTTATTAAATAATTGGAGTAAAGTCATGATATTGATTTTACTCCTTATTTTCGAATTTCAGTTGATTAACTAAAATAATTACTTAAAAATATAATTCATAGGTATTCATGTAATATTTTTACAACATTAGTTTTCTTAGTATGTCACAAAAATATTGATGTCTAGAAATTCTCATAATAGTATATTAAAGTATTTTAATATATTTTTGGAAGTTTTCATTGTCTTATTTTTGACATTCTTGGTACTTTGAATTATATTTAATAAAAAATACATATAAAGGTTATTCAAGTATTTTTATATAATTTTATGTACTTTTAAACTATCTACTATCCATGGGAACATTTATTACATATGTAGAATGTTCCTGTTTGTGTTGTAGCATTTTTACGTGGTACCTAAGTTTCTCAGGCCGCCTTTCACTTTTTCAACCCATAGTCCCACGGCTGCGTACTTTTCAGAGGCCCAGGGCTGCGTACACAACTTTTACTGAGTGACAGAGCTGTATCTCAGCCGTGCGCGGGTGCATTGGCTGCGGCGGCTGCATGCGGGAATTCTGACAGAACACATTTCCGTCCTTAACCCCTAAAATATACACAACACCTCAATTCTGACTAAATTTTAGGTGTGAAACCTATACGTGAAAATACGTGTGAAATATTTAATTTGCCAAAAAGTTCAATAGTGGTGCCGTGGTATTTTAATCTAATTTCCTTAATTATTTAAAAATATAAGGAGTTGGATTTCAAGGGTGGGGTCAGTGATTGACCCTACCTAATTTTGGGCGGAAAATCCAATTTTGCAATAATATTTATGGTTTTCCTACTTCTTCTTAGGTTAATTTTATTATTCTTATTTTTATGTTATTTCTGTTACTTTTTCAGCTTGTTCTGAAATAGTAGCAAGCTGACATATCTGCATCTGGGGCATAATGGCTCCTGTACTTTCCTGATTTTGAAGAGAAACTCATTCAACCCGCAACTCCCTGATTCAAGTTGGTTCAATAGAGCCAATTCCCAAATGTGCATTTTGGGCATTATCCTTGCCAGAACGCTATCCTTCAACTTCACCTTGAGTAACTCCAATTTCCTGATTTTATTAATATTTCCCAGAATTGGGAACAGTGTGTCTCTCCCTTCTTTCACTGCCTTATTTTCTCATTTATCTGCTTCTTCATTTCCTTCAATTACTGCATGAACTGGACACCATAAAAAAGAAAGTTTGGAAGAAAATTTTTCAGTCATTATCCTTTTTTTCAATTCTCAAAACAGGTACTTCCTGGGTTTTTCTGGTGTAATTGCTTTGGTTCTCATTAGTACACCTTTCTTGTTGGTAAAGATGAAAAACCACTTGTATTTCTTTCCCTTCAGGCTCTTGATCAAATCCACTTCTGCCAACAGACCCAGCGCTACACATTCATGGTTGGAGATCATACAGTTCTGGCCTGTTCTAAGCAAAGCTCTGTTGTCAGTATTAATCATAATTGCTGCCAATCCCCCCTTTTCCTTTTCATACAATCCATCTGTGAAAATCAGTGCATTGCTTTTTGTTGCTCCAGAAATCAATTTCTACATTGATTTTATGGCTTCTTTCTTGGTTAGATTTAAATTATGATATATCACCTTGCCCCTGAAAGGGTCAATTTTGTCTCCCATCTGGATTTCTATAGTTTCTGCTTTTATTTATATGAAAGTTTCCAGCATATTTTGGAAAATACTAGTATTTATTGCCAATTGATCAGACCCCAA
Organism: Puccinia polysora; assembly: GCA_025617555.3. Lineage (NCBI taxonomy): Eukaryota > Fungi > Basidiomycota > Pucciniomycetes > Pucciniales > Pucciniaceae > Puccinia > Puccinia polysora. The sequence continues at coordinate 13,302,066 of CM062624.1, read as the reverse complement.
TGTCTTCTCCATCCTTGTCAAAATCTCCTCTCTGATGCTTAATGGGAAACCTGTCTGTTTCAGCTTCCTGGTTTAAAAGAGGTATACTACCTTAATTATTGCTTCACGCATTGGCCTATGGGAGATATGTTTCCTTAGCCATCCTTCTTCCATATTTTTGAAGATGCCTTTATCCCATACTACTCCTAGTCAATCAACTTTATCCACTAGTCAAATTATTTGGGTCTCATTCCTTGTATTGGCCCATAAATGAGCGCCATAAGTTATTCTCGGGAGGAGAACTGAGTTAATTAATCTGGAGCAAGGTTTTTCCGCCAGCCTTCATCTCAAATTTCCCAGAAAAGCAAAGTGTTGTAAGGTTGACTTGTCCCTTTCCAGCATATCTCCTATATTTTTGTGGTAAGACAGATTTTGATCAATTGCCATGCCAAGCCATTTGATCACTTTCAAGAACTCAATTGGTGTGTCCCCAAATGTGAAAGGGTAATCAGGAGCTGGAGGTGTTCTACGTTTGGATAGGATCATAATTTGGGCTTTCCTCTTGTCAAAGGTAGCTGCATGTTGCAAAGCCCATTTCAGTGACCCCTCAGCTAACTCTCCTAGCACTCTCAATGCTTGTTTTTTGGTCTTCCCTGCTACTAGATGGACAACATCATCTTAACCTACCAACGTGGCCACCATTGATGGGTTTTTTGTCAGTTGAAGCAGTCCTGAATTGTAAATTACGTACATTATAACTGACAATGGCAACCCTTGTTGTATGCCCATAGGTAATTGAAAAGGGAAAGATGTATAATCCCCTAATCTCTGTGGTGCATCTTCCCTTCAGAAATTCACGGATGGGAATCCATAAGTAGGCCAGGCATCTGGCAGAGATCAATATATCAACCAACCTTCCTGGGTGCACTGTTGTATATGCTGACTGTACGTCTAAGAACAGTGCAACCACCATTTTCTTTTCTGCCCATCTTTCTCTTGTCCAGGTATCAAAAAACCATATGGCATCTTCCATTCCTACCCCTTTACAACCCCCGTAGTGCTGGTTTGGGAGAAAGCCAGACTTAGTAGCCCACTCTGCTAATTTTTTTTCCATGATCACTTCCATTACCTTCCCCATTGTGTTAAGTAGAGCAATTGAGTGATAGGCCCCTGGCTTTGTGTTGCTTGTTTGATTGGCCTTGTGGATTATAGTTGTGGTTTCAATCTTCCAAAATGAAGGAAATTTTCCTTGGCTTAGTATTTGGTTGTACAGGACAGCCATGTGAGGGATGATAGTTGGTCCAACCAATTTCAAGAACTCATTTCTGATCTGATCCGGTCCCGGAGCTTTGCCTATTGCAAGCTTATTGATAGCCCTTTCAATTTCACCTTCAGTGATTCTATCAATGATTGCTGGCCGGCATTTTTCCAGAGGCTTTACATCAGAGAGATCAGCCTGGGTATGCACTTCTTATGTTCCTTCAAACAGAAACCTAGCTTTTGCTGCCTTCCCCACTGCAAAGGTGCCATCCAATTTTTCAAGCGGCAAAACTTGACCACTTGCTGCAGGCCTGATTCTGCGGATAGCTTTAAATGCTATAACTGTGCAAATTTAGTTTATTGACTGACCAACAAGCTGAGAAACCAACACATGAGAAACATAACAATCATAAGAAACAATGGATGAATAGAATGATATAATCATGGCGAAGAAATACCAACACCGTAACTGAGATGCCCGGATTGGTTATTATTGGGTGGCTGGATGGAGGATGAGCATCGTGGTCTGGACAAGAGATGATGTACTCTTCATTTGAGAGTCGACGTCAAAGGCGTTTAATTGGAATAGCAGATCTTACCAGTTAGATGTTGAATGAATTGTCTGATTGAGGATCCTTGGTTGTGGTTGGTGAAGGATTGTTTGTGGGGATTGAGACAAGTAAGGAAGAAATATGACACGAGGCAAGTAGAGGTAAAATGAGATGAGAAGTAAAACAAGATGAGAAGATTCAAGATGAAAGGAGGAACCCCTCAAAGATCCAATTCTCTGATTGAGACTGAAAACAACTGAGGACTAGGTAGTACCGCGTCTCCCTCTCCCAGGAGTATCCACAGCGGGATCGTACCTGCGGGGTGAATCTCAGTCCCCGCGGGGTGATCCGTTGCGCACTCTCTTGGCTTAATGACTCTCTTAGCTCTACACTCCCCTTAACTGGAGATCGGCCTATTCCTTTCTGAAAATAAGATAAGTGAACTTTGTTAGCTGTTTTTCATTTACTGCCTTAGTTAGTGGGTTTGCAAGCATCTGAGAAGTTTCAACCAGTTGTACTGTCAGTGATCCTTCTTTGAGTTTGTCTTGAAGGCCTTTTGTTTTGAGATCCATGTGTCTGGTCTTAGCATTGGAGCCAAATTTCTTTAGTTTGTCATCCAGCCCTTTGTTGTCAACGAGGTGATTGGACAACGGGATGTCTTCTTGAAAGATTTCCTTCAGTAAATGGCAAAGCCATTTTCCTTCTAAGAAGGAGTCTAGTAGCGGGTTGAGTTCAGCTTCTGTGGATGAATAGGTTATATTCTGCTGCTTGTAACTATTCCAGGAGAGAAGGGAGCCAAAGGACAGACACAGGTAACCAGATTGTGACTTGCGACTGGTGGGGTCTTCTCCCCAGGAGGCGTCACTGTAGCATTCTAGCGGTCCCTTCAATTTGTTGTAGGTGAGGGTCAGCTTCCACTCCTTGGTGTGATTGAGGTATTGCCAAGTTCGCTTGAGCTCCTTCCAGTGACTCAGTCCAGGTTTATTTTGAAACCTGGCTAGGCTAGAGACCGAGTAACTGAGGTCTGGTCTGGTTTGGCTTGCAATGTAGTTGAGAAGGCCTATGGCGGATTTGTATTTTATGGTGAGCTTTTTGAATTTGTCAAAATCTTTGTCTGATGCTTCACGTAGTTGTAAGTGTGCCGTTAATGGTGTCAAGCAGGGTCTGGATTTGCGGATCCCGAGTTCTTCTAAACCGTGCGCTATGTGTTTTGGTTGGCTCAGGAGAATACTCTCTGGCGTCCGTTCGAATCTCATGCCAAGTATGGTGTCTGGTTTGTGGGCTTGTGAGTCTTTGAACCTAGAGTTGAACTTGTCTTCAAAATTGTTCCCATCACCCACAAGGATTAGGTTGTCAACGTGAAAGAATAGGAAGGATGGTTATCTTTGGACTTGTATAGGCAGGGGTTACTATCTGACTCCTTGAACCCAACTGATTTGATCCAGCTTGTAAGTGTCCCGTACCAGTTCTTGGGAGACTGTTTGATTCCATATAGGCTCTTCTTGAGTCGCAGATATTGACATTTGCATTGGAATCCTTGGGGTGTTTTGATAATTACTTCTTCATCTATGGGAGCGTGGAGAAATGCCGCCTTTATGTTGTATTGTCTGATGTTTAGCTTGTTCTTCAGGGCATACAGAAGTATTTCTCTGAGAAAAGCTATCTTGCCGGTTGGTGCAAAGGTTTCCTCAAAGTCGAGTCCATGGACTTGGTTGAATCCTTTAACACAGATCCAAGCCTTGTAGATAACCGCATTGTCATGCGCGTTTTCCTTGATTTTGAATACCCATACCGTATTGAGCGGGTTCAGAGGTGTGTCTCCTTTGTAATCCTCCCAAACTTCAAGTAGTTTGCATTGATCCACCTCTTTCTTTATTGCCCCCCCCCCCCACTTGAAGCTTTTGGCACACCGGCGTGCTTGATCGAAAGTCTTGGGCTTGAAGTAATGATGAAATCCATAGCGCTGTGGGGGTTTGATGAGTTAGCAGTCTTGGAGTGGTCTTCTAGCAGGTACTGGTTCCTCAAAACCCGCGGATCTTTGATTTGCATCTGGGTTGGCAGGTTTGGCTGTCAGATTGCTTGTATTAGACTCCGCTTCCAAGACTGGATCACCTTCATCTGAGGAGTCCACCTTGGCAGGGGGTTCCCTGTAGTTCATTCTGGGTGCCGGATCTTCCCTTGTTGCTGTGGGAAGTTCTTCCTTCAGTTCAGATACATTGAAATCCAGGTCTGCAGTCAAACAGATTCCTAGGTCATCAACTGAGTTCTTCAGGAACCTAACGTGCTTGGATTGGATGATTTGCCCATCGGGCAGGAGGACTCTGTAGGAGAGGAGGTTGTTGTTATAGCCGATGAGTTTTCCTTCTCTTCCTTTAGGGCGTAAATTGTCTCCCTTCAATCTCCTTTGGTTCAGAACAATGGTTGCTATGCCAATGGGTTGAAGATAATTGAGGGGAAGTCTTCTACCCTTGATGAGTTCCCAGGGTGATTGTTTGAGGTCATCTTTGGGAATCTGGTTCAGGCCGGTACAGCAGGACTTGAGGATCTCCAACCAGTACTTTCTTGGAAGCTTAACTGAGCTTAGGGTTGATCTTACGCTTTCTACAATGGTTCGGTTGGCCCTTTTGGCTCTGCCGTTGTGTTTGGGATGGTAGGGTTCAGTGACTAAATGGTTGATGAACTTCTCCTTGAAGTATGTTACTAACCTGTTATTTATGAATTCCGTTCTGCCAACCGAGCAAACCATCGACGGATAATAACCACTGATATTCTTTTGCTTCTCAATGGCTTCTATCAATATTGGAGTTGCCTCATCCTTTCGAGCCAGTGGAATGCCGGAGAGGTACCCAGAGAAATTATCCACAATGTTTAGAAAGTACCTTTTGTGTCTATGAGATTCTGGATTAATCGGACCCACGATATTGAGATGTATTCTATTGAAGGGTTTTGTAGCAGACGTTGAGACAGATTTGAAGGGAGACTTGCTAATCTTGCATAGAAGGCAATCTTTACATTCAAACTTGTCTTTTTCTTTGGATGTGTATTGTATTCCCTGGATCTTGGAAAGACGTCCCAGTGAGGCATGGCCATAAGACAAATGCAGATTTTTTAGGGTCCTTTAGTCCTCTGCACTTGTTGAGTAGCATTGCTGACTTCCAACCTTGCGGGGTGCGTCGAGGACAAAGAGGTTGTTGGTGATTGTGCCTTGACAAACTTTTGTTCCATCCTTTTTGATCTCAAATTGTCCGAATTTAGCCTTGAGTGTGCACCCTTGATCAATGAGTTTTCCTGGGCTAATTAAGTTGACAACAATGTCCGGGACGTACAGGCAGTTGGAAAGAGTGATTGTGTGAGTCTTCCATTCTAGCTTGACAATTCCCATCCCTTGGATGGGAAGGTCTGCTCCAGCTTTTCCAGTGGTAACATGTTCTCCATTGTATGGCTCCAGGGTTGTGAAGAATTTTGGCTGGTTGAAGATGTGCAACATTGCACCACTGTTGATTAGTATATTCTTCTCAACTCCGATCCTCGAATCTATCCATCTCGTCACAAAGGCTTGGAAGTGAGCTGAGTCTGGAGTTTTCTTTTGCTTTTCTTTCCATTGAGCCTGGTTTTCTCTCCACCACTCAGGAGACTTGTCGGGGTGAAGATGATAGCACTCTGATTTGGAGTGATTCTTATCCCGCTTTGGATTGTGATATCCTTCGACACATCAATTGGATAGTTGGTTTTTGACCTTGGTCCTCATTGTGGCAAGAACAGTTTCAGTTGTACTTTGTTGGATGCCTTTTTTGGTGACTTCAGCTTTGATTTTGTTGTGGTATTGAACAAGATGTTTGCATACAAATTTGACCGAGATTTTCTTGTCTGAGTGCATGAGTTGCTGCTTGAGATCCTGGAAATTTGATGGAAACTTGAACATGGTTAGGTATGCCAAGATGTCATCCGGTAATTTGATACCTATGTCAATCATTTTCTTGATAGCAGTTTTGACGTTGGTGACAAACTTCAGGATCTTGTCTTCTTTGAAGTTCAGATGCAAGAAATCGTTGAAGATTCTGGCTCAATTAGAAGCTTGAGAGGAAGAGAATGGTTCCTTGATGGCTATCCATATTTCCTTGGAAGAGTTGATATTGGCAGCGCTGATCACATTATTGTGGGTGAAGGAATCAACCTTTGAAATGAGCAGTAGCTGAATTTTGTCGTTGTCTTGAGGTGAGAGGTGATTTGAGGCTGATTCAAGTGTGTCTAAAACTCCTCTTAGCTTGAGTAGAGCTTTCATCTTATCCATCCATATACCGTAGTTCTCTTCTGTCAGCAGCGGGGTGGTTTCCAGGGCTGTCTTGAGCATAGCTTGACGAAATGAGTCTGACAAGAAGCCCGATCCCAATGCCATGGTCCTAAGTCTTGTTGGTTGCGGTAGAGTTTGGCTTTTAACTGTATAACTGTGCAAATTTATTTTATTGACTGACCAACAAGCTGAGAAACCAACACATGAGAAACATAACAATCATAAGAAACAATGGATGAATAGAATGATATAATCATGGCAAAGAAATACCAACACCGTAACTGAGATGCCCGGATTGGTTATTATTGGGTGGCTGGATGGAGGATGAGCATTGTGGTCTGGACAAGAGATGATGTACTCTTGAGTTGAGAGTCGACGTCGAAGGCGTTTAATTGGAATAGCAGATCTTACCAGTTAGATGTTGAATGAATTGTCTGATTGAGGATCCTTGGTTGTGGTTGGTGAAGGATTGTTTGTGGGGATTGAGACAAGTAAGGAAGAAATATGACACGAGGCAAGTAGAGGTAAAATGAGATGAGAAGTAAAACAAGATGAGAAGATTCAAGATGAAAGGAGGAACCCCTCAAAGATCCAATTCTCTGATTGAGACTGAAAACAACTGAGGACTAGTTAGTACCGCGTCTCCCTCTCCCAGGAGTATCCACAGCGGGATTGTACCCGCGGGGTGAATCTCAGTCCCCACGGAGTGATCCGTTGCGCACTCTCTTGGCTTAATGGCTCTCTTAGCTCTACACTCCCCTTAACTGGAGATTGGCCTATTCCTTTCTGAAAATAAGATAAGTGAACTTTGTTAGCTGTTTTTCATTTACTGCCTTAGTTAGTGGGTCTGCAAGCATCTGAGAAGTTTCAACCAGTTGTACTGTCAGTGATCCTTCTTTGAGTTTGTCTTGAAGGCCTTTTGTTTTAAGATCCATGTGTCTGGTCTTAGCATTGGAGCCAAATTTCTTTAGTTTGTCGTCCAGCCCTTTGTTTTCAACGAGGTGATTGGACGACGGGATGTCTTCTTGAAAAATTTCCTTCAGTAAATGGCGAAGCCATTTTCCTTCTAAGAAGGAGTCTAGTAGCGGGTTGAGTTCAGCTTCTGTGGATGAATAGGTTATATTCCGCTGCTTGTAACTATTCCAGGAGAGAAGGGAGCCAAAGGACAGACACAGGTAACCGGATTTTGACTTGCGACTGGTGGGGTCTTCTCCCCAGGAGGCGTCACTGTAGCATTCTAGCGGTCCCTTCAAATTGTCGTAGGTGAGGGTCAGCTTCCACTCCTTGGTGTGATTGAGGTATTGCCAAGTTCGCTTGAGCTTCTTCCAGTGCGTCAGTCCGGGTTTATTTTGAAACCTGGCTAGGCTAGAGACTGAGTAACTGAGGTCTGGTCTGGTTTGGCTTGCAATGTAGTTGAGAAGGCCTATGGCGGATTTGTAGTTTATGGTGAGCTTTTTGAATTTGTCAAAATCTTTGTCTGATGCTTCACATAGTTGTAAGTGTGCCGTTAATGGTGTCAAGCAGGGTCTGAATTTGAGGAGCCCAAGTTCTTCTAAACCGTGCGCTATGTGTTTTGGTTGGCTCAGGAGAATACTCTCTGGCTTCCGTTTGAATCTCATGCCAAGTATGGTGTCTGGTTTGTGGGCTTGTGAGTCTTTGAACCTAGAGTTGAACTTGTCGTCAAAATTGTTCCCATCACCCACAAGGATTAGGTCGTCGACGTGAAAGAATAGAAAGCATTTTTTATCTTTGGACTTGTATAGGCAGGGGTCACTATCTGACTTGTTGAACCCAACTGATTTGATCCAGCTTGTAAGTGTCCCGTACCAGTTCTTGGGAGACTGTTTGAGTCCATATAGGCTCTTCTTGAGTCGCAGATATTGACATTTGCGTTGGCATCCTTGGGGTGTTTTGATAATTACTTCTTCATCTATGGGAGCGTGGAGAAATGCCGCCTTTACGTTGTATTGTCTGATGTTTAGCTTGTTCTTCAGGGCATACAGCAGGATTGCTCTGAGCAAAGCTATCTTGCCGGTTGGTGCAAAGGTTTCCTCAAAGTCGAGTCCGTGGACTTGGTTGAATCCTTTAACGCAGATCTAAGCCTTGTAGATAACCGCATTGTCATGCGCATTTTCCTTGATTTTGAATACCCATACCGTATTGAGCAGGTTCAGAGGTGTGTCTCCTTCCTAATCCTCCCAAACTTCAAGTAGTTTGCATTGATCCACCTCTTTCTTTATCTGTTGATATATTGGCACACCTATATGTGTTTTCTATCCTTCTTTTATTTTATGGTTTCTTTTATCTTCTATTCTCATTTCTTTTATTTTTATTCATTTATTTATCCGTCTCCATTTTGACTTTTATCCATCTCCATTTTGACTTCTCTACTCTGCCCGCTAAGTTGCGCGGTCCAGCTGCTCTCTAAGATGCGTGATCTGGGCGTATGCATAAAATCCTACCCAATATTCATCACATTCTCGGCGCAAGGCAGGGAGTACTTAAGGGAGGAGTTCAAGGAACCAGAGTGGGGGGACTCGTTGATTTTCTTCTTTTTTTTATCCTGACATAGATGTGCATCAGAAGATCAATCCGCCTGAATCAATCTCAAGATCCAGCACATCCAAGAAGTACAGCCCTCCATCTGAAACTTATGGCAATTTGGTGCAATCTCTCTCTCATCAAACACGGCGTTTTCTTTCCTTCTCCTAACTTCTCTGTGTGATACATTAAAGGTTATTTGGTATCATCAGAGGTGGTAGTCTAGCAGTTTTCAATCTCATAACTTCAGATTCTGACATTGTGATAGCTGGGTATGATCACTCTCTTCTTCATTGTTTTTTTTTCTCTTGAACGCATCTCTAACAAATCTGTATGCAGGTGTTTGTTTTCATTCTTATCAAGAAATTAAGGTCTAACACAATTAACAGTCAAACGCAATAACGTAACGCAGCCTCAACTCGACAACCAGCATGTCCAAATCCTTGTCGGCGACTATCCTTAAAACCGCCATTGAAGCTATTCCTCTTCTCACCATGGATAATTTTTCCATCTGGCACAATCAGGTGGTGAATATGATGGACCTACAAGAAGATCTCTACGACAAACTTACCAAGAAGAGATTAGATTCGGCAGGAAATCCTATTGGACTAAGTCATATGGAAAACGTACAAATTAGAGCCATTCTTACCTCCAAGCTAGACACCTCGGTTCAAGCCAACAGCATAAATCCCAAAAACTAAAAGGAAGCTCATCTTATATGGGCAAGCATTAATGAATATTTCGCATCAAATCATGCCTCAAAACAAGCAAGAATATTTAAAGAATTTCTCAGGACTCCTTTCTCCGCCTCGAATGTTTTGGGTTTCATAACAGACACGAAAACCGGGATCTCACAACTTCACAAAGTTGGAATAGACCTGCCGTCCGACATTATAGCCTATCTTATTTTGGAAAAACTACCAGCTTCAATGGATACTTTTGTTCAACAGATCACTCACTCAAATAAGAAAGTTACTCCAGATCATGTCCTAGATCATCTCAGACTCTACCACAATAACTGGTCCCTTGGAAATGTTTCAACCAGCAAGATTAAAAAAGAAGACATCAACTTGGTCTCCTTTTATAACAAAGAGATCAAACCGTGCAAAGACAACTGGCACAATCCTAGGTCCGCTCACCCTGAAGGTTGTTGTTGGAAGCTCTATCCACAGCTCAAACCAAGCTTCCCAAAAAAGAAGAAGAAGTCGGAAGCCAATGAATTCACTGGTTCCGCGACTGCTGTTAGATCATTTCATTCCACCTTCTCGCAGTCTCTGCTCAACCGACCCTTTGTTCTTGACTCAGTTTCATCTGCACATATGGTTTCTGATGAAACTCTTTTTGATCATCTAGACAGATCACATTGCGGGTTAATCTCTACCAGCTCGGGGTTGGACAGTCTCAAGTATTCTGGAAAAGGAACTGTATCAGTAACTGACAAAAAAGGGCATAGAGTGATTTTATCCGATGTGTTATATGCTCCAAGTTCCACAGCAAATCTTCTTTCACTTTGGTTGTTATTGTTGGATGGATTCTCTGTTGCATTTCTTGTAGGCAAGATAGTACTAAAGAAGGGAAGCTGGGCGGCTGTAGGGTATTATGAATGCAATATACCTATCTTTCATCTATGTCAAGAGTCATCTAACCACGTCTCTCATTTAAGTCAAGAAGAGATTCTTCATAAATCTCTGGGTCACGCCAGTTATCATCGAATCAGGCAGAAGCTCGGTATTAAGGTATCTAACCCCAAGGAGTGCCTGGCATGCGCGGTCAGCAAAATTACTTGAGCATTGTTCACCTCCAAACATAAGCGTGCCAAACGACTGTTTCAAGAGTTACACTGCAACTTGATAGGCCCGATCAAACCAAGAAGCGTCTCACACGACTCCTACATATTGACGATTGTGGACAGCTGTACGAGATTTGTAGCAGCTATCCCAATTAAGGACAAGAGTCAAACTGGACCCACTCTCAAGTTTCTGATAAATACAGAATTGAAACGGTTTGGTTATTTTCCAATGATCTTACATTCAGATAGGGGAACAGAATTTTGCAATGAGTCAATGAAGGCATTTTGCCAAGCGAACAACATCAAACAAAGGTTTTCTGATCCCTACACTCCCGAGCAGAACGGATTGGCTGAAAGATACAACCAAACAATTCTTGAGTCACTTCGAATGATTCTCTTTGACTCAAAACTATCCAGCAAATACTGGAATATAATCATCAAAGCTTGCGTTCTTGCTATTAATCAATTTCCGTCTCACAGATCCAAGGAATCGCCGTACAAAAAGTTCAAGGGGAGGAAGATTGAGTTGAGTTATTTCCATCCCATTGGTAATCCCGTAACTTATATCTTTGGTGATAAGCCCTCTTTGGCGAAGCTTGAGCCTCGCGGAGCATTTGGGAGGATAATAGGATATAACAACGAATTGCTTTCTTATAAAATACTTACACAAGATAATAGGGTTGTCGACACAAAGAGCGTTAAAATTCTAGACTTTGATACTTGCTTTACTCTGTCCACCAGCAATGCCAAATTTGTAGTAGAAGAAGAAGACAAGGGGATCTTTGCAGGTTAATTGACTCCAACCTCTTCGCCGAACAAAAGGGTATCTGAGGGCTCGGAAGTGTTTGCTCATCGTCTTGAAGAAGTTCCGCCTGAAGTGGATGATCCCGTCGACACCATCAGTCAGCCTGAACCCACTCTCGCAACGTTGCCAACAGCAAATCGAGCATATTCCTTACCAGCAAACAGATACAATCTACGGGAAAGAACGGAAAAAGTGAAGCGAAACCAGTATTCTCATCTCAACAGCACGAAGAAGGATCCTTTGCACTGGAAAGAGTCACGCAGCAGCGAATTGAGGGACATCAAAATTCAAGACGTCTGGGAGGATTGCGATGTAATGCCTAGTCACTATCTTAGAACAATGTGGGTTGATAAATTGAAGCCTGCCACTGCCTTAGCTCCTGAACAAAAAAAGTCTAGATTATGTATCATGGGAAACTTGCAGACCCCGGGGATTGACTTTTGGGAAACGTTTTCCCCTACAGGGAAGTTCACTTCTCTACTCATCTTTCTAATCCATGGATTGAATCGTGGCCTCAAAATAAGACAATTCAATGTCAAGGGCGCCTTCTTATTTGCCTCTTTAGATGAAGACATATACATCCTCAAGCCAGAAGAATGTGATTGCAAGTCTCATTTCTTGAAACTAAAGAAATCCTTGTACGTTTTAAGACAGGCACTGGCAAACTGGTTCAAAACCCTGACAACTTGGTTAGAATCCATTGGCTATTGCAAGTCTGACTCAGATCCGTGTTTGTACATTCATTGCCTCAAGTGTTTGTCTCTTTTTTTTCATGTAGATGATCTGGTGGTGGTGGGAGAGGTGGAATACTTTGAAAAGCTATTTTTAGAGCGATTTCCCCGGTCCTTGGATCACGACTTGGATACCGTTCTGGGAATGAGTGTCAGGTTGACCAAGGGGCAAATAGGTCTGAATCAGTCCTCTCTGGTTGCTGACACTCTCGAGGAGCTGGATCTGACATCTTTCCAACCCATGGGGACGCCTCTTACGCCCGGTTTAAGGTTGACTCAAGCCACGGACAGGGACTGCAAAGAGTTTAACAAGCTGAACATCAACTTTCGTCGATTTACTGGAATTCTTAATCATCTTTTGTGCAGGACCTGTCCGGACCTGTCTGCAGCTGCGTCTCTGCTCTCAAGGTTCAATCAAAGGCCCGGTCTCTCTCATTGGAGAGAGGTCCTCCATGTCTGGAAATACCTAGCCGGCACTAGCCACCTGGAGCTCACGCTTCATCCGAGAAGAGTCAATCATCCACTCCAGGTCTATTCCGATGCCACCTGGGAGGACGACCCGGAAATGCGACTCTCGCAATCAGGTTTCATAGTGTCATGGCTGGGGTGTCCCATTGCGTGGAAGAGCCAAAAACAAACCAACATCACCTTGTCTACCACGGAAGCTGAGTTGAATGACCTCACTGACAGTGCGCAGGAGGCGCTATGGATCCTTTCAGTCGTGGAGGAAGTTTTTCAGAACCCTCAGGAACCTACCACATTTCTCATTGAAAACAAAGGTTTGCTGGACAAAATCAAACACTTTGGGTCCAACTCGAAGGCAAAGCACATCAATATGAAACTCAAGTGGCTCCGCAGTCAACACGCGAATGGTGGGCTGTTTTTCCATCTCATTAGCTCGGGGGACATGGTGGCCGACGCACTATCTAAGCCTACAAACAAAGCCATGCTTGATTTGCTCAATTGACATTGCTTTCAGTGATTGACACCAAATTCCGGGGGGATGTTGATATATTGGCACACCTATATGTGTTTTCTATCCTTCTTTTATGTTATGGTTTCTTTTATCTTCTATTCTCATTTCTTTTATTTTTATTCATTTATTTATCCATATCTATTTTGACTTTTATCCGTCTCCATTTTGACTTCTCTACTCTGCCCGCTAAGTTGCGCGGTCCGGCTGCTCTCTAAGATGCGCGATCTGGGCGTATGCATAAAATCCTACCCAATATTCATCACATTCTCGGCGCGAGGCAGGGAGTATTTAAGGGAGGAGTTCAAGGAACCAGAGTGGGGGGACTCGTTGATTTTCTTCTTTTTTTTATCCTGACATAGATGTGCATCAGAATATCAATCCGCCTGAATCAATCTCAAGATCCAGCACATCCAAGAAGAACAGCCCTCCATCTGAAACTTATGGCAATTTGGTGCAATCTCTCTCTCATCAAACACGGCGTTTTCTTTCCTTCTCCTAACTTCTCTGTGTGATACATTAGAGGTTATTCGGTATCATCAGAGGTGGTAGTCTAGCAGTTTTCAATCTCATAACTTCAGATTCTGACATTGTGATAGCTGGGTATGATCACTCTCTTCTTCACTGTTTTTTTTTCTCTTGAACGCATCTCTAACAAATCTGTATGCAGTTGTTGGTTTTCATTCTTATCAAGAAATTAAGGTCTAACATTATTGCCCCCCCCACTTGAAGCTTTTGGCACACCAGCGTGCTTGATTGAAGGTCTTGGGCTCGAAGTAATGATGAAATCCACAGCGCTTCGGGGGTTTGATGAGTTAGCGGTCTTGGAGTGGTCTTCTAGCAGGTACTGGTTCCTCAACACCCGCGGCTCTTTGATTTGCATCTGGTTTGGCAGGTTTGGCTGTCAGATTGCTTGTATTAGACTCCGCTTCCAAGACTGGATCACCTTCATCTGAGGAGTCCACCTCGGCAGGAGGTTCCCTGTAGTTCATTCAGGGTGCCGGATCTTCCCTTGTCGCCGTGGGAAGTTCTTCATTCAGTTCAGATACATTGAAATCCAGGTCTGCAGTTGAACTGATTCCTAGGTCATCAACTGAGTTCTTCAGGAACCTAATGTGCTTGGATTGGATGATTTGCCCATTGGGCAGGAGGACTCTGTAGGAGAGGAGGTTGGTGTTATAGCCAATGAGTTTTCCTTCTCTTCCTTTAGGGAGGAACTTGTCTCCCTTTGATATCCTTTGGTTCAGAACAATGGTTGCTATGCCAATGGGTTGAAGATAATTGAGGGGAAGTCTGCTACCCTTGATGAGTTCCCAGGGTGATTGTTTGAGGTCATCTTTGGGAATCTGGTTCAGGCCGGTACAGCAGGACTTGAGGATCTCCAACCAGTACTTTCTCGGAAGCTTAGCTGAGCTTAGGGTTGATCTTACGCTTTCTACAATGGTTTGGTTGGCCCTTTTGGCTCTGCCGTTGTGTTTGGGATGGTAGGGTTCAGTGACTAAATGGTTGATGAACTTCTCCTTGAAGTATGTTACTAACCTGTTATTTATGAATTCCGTTCCGCCATCCAAGCAAACCATCAACGGATAATAACCACTGATATTCTTTTGCTTCTAAATGACTTCTATAAATATTGGAGTGGCCTCATCCTTTCGAGCCAGTGGAATGCTGGAGAGGTACCCAGAGAAATTATCCACGATGTTTAGAAAGTACCTTTTGTGTCTATGGGATTCTGGATTAATTGGACCCACAATATCGAGATGTATTCTATCAAAGGGTTTTGTAGCAGACGTTGAGACAGATTTGAAGGGAGACTTGCTAATCTTGCATAGAAGGCAATCTTTACATTCAAACTTGTCTTTTTCTTTGGATGTGTATCGTATTCCCTGGATCTTGGAAAGACGTCCAAGTGAGGCGTGGCCGTAAGACAAATGCAGATTTTTTAGGGTCCTTGGGTCCTCTGCACTTGTTGAGTAGCATTGCTGACTGCCAACCTTGCGGGGTGCGTCGAGGACAAAGAGGTTGTTGGTGATTGTGCCTTGACAAACTTTTGTTCCCTCCTTTTTGATCTCAAAGTGTCCGGATTTAGCCTTGAGTGTGCACCCTTGATCAATGAGTTTTCCTGGGCTAATTAAGTTGACAACAATGTCCAGGACGTACAGGCAGTTGGAAAGAGTGATTGTGTGAGTCTTCCATTCTAGCTTGACGATTCCCATCCCTTGGATGGGAAGGTCTGCTCCAGCTTTTCCAGTGGTAACATGTTCTCCATTGTATGGCTCCAGGGTTGTGAAGAATTTTGGCTGGTTGAAGATGTGCAACATTGCACCACTGTTGATTAGTATATTCTTCTCAAATCCAATCCTCAAATCTATCCATCTCGTCACAAAGTCATGGAAGTGAGCTGAGTCTGGAGTTTTCTTTTGCTTTTCTTTCCATTGAGCCTGGTTTTCTCTCCACCACTCAGGAGCCTTGTTGGGGTGAAGATGATAGCACTCTGATTTGTAGTGATTCTAATCCCGCTTTGGATTGTGATATCCTTCGACACATCAATTGGATAGTTGGTTTTTGACCTTGGTCCTCATTGTGGCAAGAACAGTTTCAGTTGTACTTCGTTGGATGCCTTTTTTGGTGACTTCAGCTTTGATTTTGTTGTGGTATTGAACAAGATGGTTGCATACAAATTTGACCAAGATTTGCTTGTCTGAGTGCATGAGTTGCTGCTTGAGATCCTGGAGATTTGATGGAAACTTGAACATAGTTAGGTATGCCAAGATGTCATCCGGTAATTTGATACCTATTTCAATCATTTTCTTGATAGCAGTTTTGACGTTGGTCATTGAAATCAATGGCAATGGCCACTCATTTGTCATCCCACCTCAACCACCAGCTCTAGTTACCCTCTTCCCCTCTCCACCGTAAGTGTCCACCCAGTCAACCGTCCTCCAACCAGGAGTCATCTGCCCCCCCCCCATCTCTCAACCTTGGTCTGATTGGTCCTCATTGTTCAGTCCAACCTTTATTTCCTGGATTAAGCATCATGATGCCCTCCAGAACCTTTGGGTCTCAATACTCCTTGCTGCTTTGCCGTCAGAGTGTCAAGTCCAATTATTGTCAGAATGCCCTGTCCAATCGACCCAGGTTGCCTTCCCCCATGGAACCATTGTCTTACTAAAGTTCTCCCATGGCGTCAGTCTCAAGGCCTGTCCTTCTATTTGGATTTTTGACCAGTTCACCTACGCCTCTCCTTCTCAACTTTTCCTCAACGCCTACAACCATCTCCAGCATCCATCAATCCCCCCTCACTCACTCCAAGCCAGCTCTCTCAAAATAATCAGATCCTCCTCCTCCATCATCCGACCTACTCCCCCCCATCATCCATTCAATTGCCTGCGCAAAATTGTTCACGGGAAGAACCTCTATCCCCTGATTCAATTGATAGTTCCCACAACTGGTCTTGCGTCCTCATCTTCCCATTGGTTGTTCATCCAACTATCAATCATCATCCCCCCTGTCCGCTCTTGCGCAACTGTCCGCAGCCAGAGATTTCCAGGGCCCATCAGCTGGTCGGCATGGTTCACCTGCCCATGCCCATTATTAGCACGGGCGGGTGCCATTCCATTCCTCCTCATCCAGATTTTTTTTTATTATTCCAATCATTTTTTTTTTTTGTTTTCTCATCAGTTTCTCTTTTTGTCTTTTTTCTCATGTCCGTTTAAAAAAAAAATAAAGAAGGAAATAAATTGTGTTTGTTTTTCTGCTCTATGTGTGTCATCACTTTTACATAGTCTATAGGGACCCATGGCCCATAAAAGGAGGGGCTCTCCCCTACCTTTTTCTGAATCATCCATGGGATTGTGTGCATATTTCACCCTGTTATCATAGTAATAATCATTATCCTGGGTATATCTTTTGATTGCCCCCTGATCCAGTTTATCCTGAGTCTTTGCCCCTCTGAGGCCTGATCCTTATCACCAACCAATAGCCTTGCTGGTTGAAGAGAATTCTGTCTTTTGGAATTCTAGAGTGTGTTACAACACTCTTTGATCCCTTTCTCTGACCATACTGGTCTTGATCCTTCCTTGATCATCTTTCCGGAGCCAATCACATTAGATTGAAAAGTTTCTATTAAGCTAAAAACCTGGAGTGTAATACCTCTGTTATTTTTAAAATTTGAATTCTGCAAGCCTACTCTTGAGTTCCTTGAGAAGCGTTGAGGTTATCCCTGTTCAAATTGGTTATCTGTTTGCTTTTAGAGCTTCTCAAAACATTGTGCTTTTTCTTGTACAGCCACCCTCAGTTATCTGGTACCCTTCCAGCAGTTGGTTGCGGAGACTCAGGCGGGTTCATTGAGAACCTGGAGGTTGGTTGGGGTTTGAGTTGATCATCCCCAATCTTCTGCTGATGACAAGAGTTATTAGCTTGTGGGTGTTTTTACATACAACAGCTTTGTTATTTTGAACTTTAAACAAACTTTAAAATTCTTTTTTTAAAATATATCCAATGTAATCTTGCCTCAGATAGTGTTGTTCCATTGCTACCAACACTTTTAAAACTTTTTTGTTAATACTTGATTCCTCACCTAAAAGTTCTGGACATTGATCTTGGTTACATTTAAATATTTTTGTAACACTCAGGAGAGCAGCCTAAACAGCACCTTTCCCATCCACAGAACTGCCACAGCCTAGAACTGTTTGGAGTCTTACATTTGGTCCCCCGGGCTGGGATCAAACCAGAAACCTTGGGATTTACAGTCCAACACTTGAAGAATCAAATTTGAAATCCAATACAATTTTTTTCTTTTTTTCTTTTCTTCTATTATCATCCAGATCTGATCTGTGGAGGTAACTTGTTCCAGAAGTAAGTCCTCTTAATTGTGCACCATCCGGGCAAGATCCTTGTCACCTTTTAGTAAAAACTCTACTCTTGCCACAACTGTGAGCCAATTTGGAAATCTGCTCTGTGGATCTCTTAGGAACTCTACTCTTCAAAATGAAATAAACTGGTACCTCATCCTCCTCTGTTTGGGTCAAGATGGTCTAGATCAAGCCCCAAAACAAGAAATTGGGTTTCAATGGAATGAATTTTGAACAATTTTTGGACTCCTATGAGATGGCTACTGAAGTAGATGGTGCAAGTGAACATGATATGGCTTATCAGTTAGGATTTTTTATCTCCTCTGATGAAGTTATGGAAGTGATCAATTCTTTTTATGGATTCAAAACTCATAACTGGAGGCTCTTGAGGGAGGCTATGTTGGCTTATTGTGGAAAAATAGATGTGGCTAGATTTACCTGACAGGACTTGGATGCTCTGTTTTCTCAATGGATCTCCAATGGTGGTGTCTCTTCAGCCTCTGATTATCAATCTTTTAGCAAATCTTGGGATCCTATTCAATCTTACCTCATCCAAAATGATCACATCAACATGGTGGACAAAATTTGAGTTCTGTTTTTTGAGTTTTTTCTCCAGGAGTGCAGGAAAGGATTAGAGATTAATTATTTAAATCCGTATCTATGATTACTAATAGAGATAATTGGTTCAAGCTTTCCGCTTTTCTGTTCTTAAGGATTGCAGTGGATAAAGTGATGAAAGGTCAAACAGCTCTTACTTTTGAACAAACTAGAGTCACTTAACCAGTACATGCTCCTTCCTTTAAAGAGTCTAATGAAATAATGAACAAGATGGAAGCAAATTGTAGACCTAAACCAAATCCCCAGGTCAATAAGGAAACTGCTACCATAGATGAGATCACTAAATTACTTCAGGCCTTTGAAAATAAAAATGATCAGAAAATTTCTTCTTTAGCTACTCCTAAACCTTCTAACTCTGTTCCTAAAACCACTCTAGTCTGCTATTACTGTCATAGGGAAGGTCATGGTACTGGGAGATGTCCTGAACTCCAGAAGGACAAGGAGAAAAAATTGGTGGAGCAGAAGGGAAACAATTTCTTTCTTCCTAATGTTGCCTTGATCCCTTTTGATTCATGTTGTCCGATCCGTCATGTGGTAGCCTCTTATCAACCACCAACTCCCAAGAAGGCATCTTTGGTCTCCTTGTATTTTCAATCATCCTGTGGCACTTTAAAACCTTGGTATCCTCCAGCTTTCACTTCTTCCAGCTTCTCTGGCACTTATCAGTCTGATCCAGCTAGGCAACTTCATGAGGAACCCAAACCTCACAAGTATCCTCCAGTTCCATCTTCAATTCTTCAAAAACCCGTCAAATGGTGATCCTCACCTGAGCCCCCTTCCTCTGATGTAGAAGACATGGAAGTGGAAAGGGAAACACTTATGGAAAGGTTCCAGGACCACTCTGATCCTCCTCCTGTTAAATCTTTTCAAATGCCTCAAACTTCTGATCCTGATCCAGTACCTGCTCAACCTGATCACCCTTCCTCCACCCAGCCCAAAGTTTGATTCAAGAAGGGAATTTCCAAGGATAACCCCAATGCTGTGGAAGGATTATTAAGGAAAATCTCTGATCCAAAAATTCCTGATCTGTCTGTGGCTGAACTACTGTCAATTTCTCCATCTGTGTCTGAAGGGATGAAGAAATGGTTTTCTTGTTGACAAGTGGAGATTGGTCCGGACAAATTAAAATTTTCTTCTGCTACTTTGATGGAGGACTCTGGTGGAATATATCCCCCTTCAGATGCCAACTTGTATTCCTGTCCTCTTGGTTTCCTCTCCTGCTGTCTTGGTAAGTCTGCTAAAACAGTTTCTCTCTGGTGGATTCTGGTTCCCAGCTCAATTTTATTTTGGATGTCATGGCCTGTAAACTCAAACTCAGCCCAAGGGTCAGATTTAACTTGGCTGTGTATGGTATAGGGAATCAGTCATGGGAATTAGTGGGTATTTCTGAGGATGTTCCTGTTTTAATTGGAAAAAATATTTTTGGCACTTGTCATTTCTGGATCACTCGTCTGGATGGACCTATGATCTTGGGAAGACCTTTCTTAATGGATTTTGGTGCAACCCTAATGTTTTCTGATCAAGTTTGGGAGAGAATTCTTCTCCCTGATTCTGATGGCAGGAAGATTGAAGTCCCCCTTTTCTCCTTGGATTTGGTTTGTTGGGAACAAGATTTTCCTGTTCACCCTTCTAAATTGGTTCTGAAAGGGAAATGGAAGGACACCTATTCTACCTCTCATTTTTTAGATTAGTTGGTCCTAATAATAGTTGTAGTTCTTCCCATCCTCATGCTTCAACTCAAGGATCAACTTCTTTCTCAGAGGCATATTTTTCTTTTTCCTCATCATTTCCTTCTCATCCAAATAAAACTAAAATTCAAAAACATTAAAAATTCAAAAATCCTAAAAATATTTCTTCTTTATCCAGATCTGTTGTCTCTTTTTTTCCTTGTTATTTTCAGCCTGATCAATCTTCTCCTATTCCAGTTTTGAATCTCTGAAACAAGTCTAAACTAGATCCCAATCTTGATTCTTTTCTTAGTAGTTTTGGTATGAAGGAGTATGGCCTTAGGTGGAGGCAATTTGGGGTAGAAGTAAGTCCTCCCAATTGTGCACCATCAGGGGCTCCTACTAATTTCATTTTCAAAACCCTACCCTGTGCCACCCATGTGAGAAATGTGTTGTCTTTTGGATCCTCTTTTATGGAAAATGCACCTTTCAAGGACTTTGCGGAACATCAAACTTTTAAGATGTTGGAACTTGGTCTCAGCTTTTGTAGTCAGGTCTTGCTGGTCAATGCATGGAGGAAGGAAGGATTTCTCTCTTTTGCCACTAAGTATAAGCCAGTTGCAAAAAAGGTTCAACCAGTCAACCAACCAATGACTTTCAACCTCAACCCTCCTCTTATGCGTCCTCCTCTATCTTATGATCCTTACTGTGGTTTATCTTGATCTCTCACTGGTCCCTTTGTTCCTTGTGGTTGTGTTACTGAAGAAAGTCTGAAGGTGGTCAACTTTGGTCCAGATGGATGGCTTCTTCCTGATGAGTTAAATTTGATGAAAAATTTCTTAGCTCTTAGAGAAAAATCAATTGCTTTCTGTGAAGAAGAGAGAGGTCTCTTGAAAGAATCCTATGTTCTACCTTATATCATTCCAGTAGTAGAACATGATTCCTGGAAAAAGAAAAAGATCCCTATCCCTGCTGCTAAGGTTGATGGTTTCATCAAGTTGGTCCACAAACAAGCCTGTACCGTTTCATATGAGCAGTCAACTTCCAGCTATTCCAGTCCCGTCTTCTGTTTCCTCAAAAGTAATGGTAAACTTAGAACAGTTCATGATCTCCAGCTTCTAAATAAGGTTACTATTAAAGACTCTGGTATCCCCCCTGCTACTGAAGAATTTGTCAAATCTTTCTCTGGAAGAGCTTGCTATGGTCTAGGTGATATTATGGGTGGCTATGAAAACCAATCCTTACATCCCATTTCTTTTCCTCTCACTACTCTCAATACTCCTCTTGGGCAATTCCAACTAACTTGTTTGCCCCAGGGTGCCACCAATTTGGTTGCAGTCTATCAGGCTCAGATGGTTTGGATCTTCCAGGATGAAATCCCTGATCATGCTGGTATCTTTATTGACAATGGCGGAATTAAAGGTCCAGTTTCTGACTATAACAATGAGCTTTTACCTTGGCACTCAGGAATTGATCAATTTATCTGGGAATATGCAACCACTTTGGAAAGGATCTTGTTTCAAATCAAGGAGTCTTGTCTCACTGTCTCTGGATCCAAATTGGCTGCCTGTGTCCCTTCTCTGGAAATTGTTGGTCATGTGGTCTGCAAGGAAGGAAGAAGGATGGCTCCATCCAAGTTCAAAAAAATCCTCTCTTTTCCCACTCCAATCAATCCCACTGAAGTCAGAAGTTTCTTAGGTGTTGTCATTTATGTTTGGATCTTCATCCCTTCTCTATCCAAAATCTGTATTCCCTTGTGTTGCTTAACCAGGAAGGATGCTGAATGTCTTTGGACCCAAGCTTGTGCACAATCATTTCAGAAGTTCAAAACAATTGTTGGGAAAGACATTGTCTTGATTAAGATCACTTATGGACCCGGAGCTGGCAAGATCAAGCTGGCTGTTGCTTCAAGTTATCAATCTGTTGGGGCTGTCCTTACCCAGGAAGATGAAAATGGTTTGGATTTTCCTGCTCTTTATGAATCTCTCCTCTTATCAGATGTGGAATCTAGGCACTCCCAGCCAAAACTGGAACTTTGTGGTGTGGCACATATGTTGAATAAGCTCCAAAATATTCTCTGGGGTCAACACTTTGAGTTACAATTTGACACAAAATCCATCATTGAAATGATCAATGCCCCCAGCCTTCCAAATGCTCCCATGACTAGTTGGGTGGCTTTTATCCAGTTTTTTTCTTTTTATATTGTTCATAGGCCTGGAAAGTCTTTCACCTTGCCTGATTGGTTATCTTGTTGTCCTATTGGAGATGAAGAATTGGATGTAGAAGTGGATTTTGACAAGGAGGAACCTTTTATTCAACCTGTCTTCAGCTTTTCCTCTAAAAATTATCCTGGGTTCCAGCAAGGGTTCTGACTTAAACTCGATCAGTACCTTTCTACTCTCCAAAGACCTCCTGATCTCTCAGCTAAAGATTTTTGATCCCTTAAAATAAAGTCCTCCAACTTTTTTGTACAAGGTACTAGGCTTATGAAAAGAGGAAATCCTTGTGCTCTTATTATTATCACCATCCCTGCTAAAAAAGATTCAATCTTGGAAAGTCTCCATGAAAGACTTGGTCATTGTGGAGAAACAGAAACTTATTGATGAATATCCAAATGATTCTGGTGGCCATCTTTGAAGAAATCTGTCTCTCAGTGGTGCAATAGTTGTGAGGTCTGTCAGAAACGTGATCTTAGGAGTCCGGCTGAAATTTGCTATCCAACTGGGGATTCCACTGTCTTTGGAAGGATCTCTATGGATGTGGTCAATATTAAGGCTGGTGGAGCTAAGTACCTCATTGTGGCTAGAGATGAATTTTCTGGATGGGTTGGAGCAAAATTCCTTAAGAAACTCAGCTCTGAATCAGTAGCAGATTTTCTCTATGAGACTTGGACAATGCGCTATGGCTTGGCCAAATCTTATTCAACTTATGGTGGCTCTGAGTTTGGTTGCAAACTGGCCAAAATGATCCAATTGCTTCCTGGTAAACATAGGGTGACCACTCCTTATTATCCTGAAGGCCAATGCATGGTGGAAGGGGGCCATGCTTGTTTGAAGGCTGCTCTTGTCAAACTGGCCAGTGAAAGTGGGAAGAATTGTTGCAAATTTCTTCCTCTGGTCCTTTTCTCTGATTGAATTTCAACCAAAAAAAACCACTGACTACTCACCCTACAAAATTTTCTTTGGTCAAAGGGCTGTCCTGCCTCTGGATCTGGAAATGTAATCTTTCTTAGGTATTTCTTGGGAAAAGTTTTCTTCTACCACTGATCTAGTAGTTGCCCAATCTAAGCAACTGGAGCGGATTGAGGATGTTTTCAGTGAAGCTTATCAGAAGATGATGGGATCCAGAGAAAAATTAGTTCAGTAATGGGAAGATAAACATTCAAAGCAGATCAGGGACTCTTTGGGTCCTGGTTATTTTGTTTTAGCTTATAATTGATCCTTGGAAACTCAGTGGCAGCAGCTTTTCTCTAATTGCTGGAATGGTCCTTATCGGGTGGTCCATCAAGTCAGAGGTGGATCTTATGTTTTGAAGAAGCTGGATGGTACTCAGTTGGCCAGAAGTTTCCCTGCTGATCAATTCAAGAAGTTTTTTTGTTGTGGAGGCAACTTATCTCAAAAGTAATTCCTCTCAATTGTGCACCACCAGGGTTTTCTGCTGCGTTTTTTTGTGAAACTCTACTTTATGCCACATGCATGAGCACCTGGGACGCCCTTTGCTTTATCTCTGCTGCTTCTAGCACTATTTTTGGATGGATCAAGATATTTTTCAATCCTTCAATCACTCTCAAGATCAAAAAATGGCCATTTATTTTTTTGGGTTCCAATCATTCTTCTTTTCTTTTCTTGATATATGTCATCAAACCCAGATGCAGACTGGGGACTGTCTGTAAGTTGGGGAGAGATGTGGTGACCAAAACTGGACACCTCAGGACCAGTGCGGAAAATTTTAGAATTTTTTTATGATTTTTTTAGCTATCTTTCATAATCAAAAAAAATCCAATTCCTTTTCCTGAATCACCTCCCTTCAGCCTCCAGATCCTCCAGCTTCCCCATCTCCTAGCATTTTAGAGATGAGTCCCTGGGGTGTTCAACTCCCCAGGCCTTGTGATCAATCCTTTTTCTTGTTTCTTTGGTCCTTTTTTTTGCCCAATTGCACGGGTGAAGACCGGCTTGGCTCAGCTGGACCCTTGCTGGCGCCAGAATTGTTGTCAACATCAATGGAAATGGCCACTCATTGGTCATCCCCCCTTGACCACCAGCTCTAGTTACCCTCTTCCCCTCTCCACTGTAAGTGTCCACCCAGTTGACCGTCCTCTGGCCAGGATTCATCTGCCCCCCGTCTCTCAACCTTGGTCCAATTGGTCCTCATTGTTCAGTCCAACCGTTGTTTGCTGGATTACCCATCATGATGCCCTCCAGCACCTTTGGGTCCCAATACTCCTTGCTGCTTTTCTTTCAGAGAGTCAAGTCCAATTATTGTCAGCATGCCCCCTCCAATCAACCTGGGTTGCCTTCCCCCATGGAACCATTGTCTAACTCAAGTTCTCCCATGGCCGTCAGTTTCAAGGCCCGTCCTTCTCTTTGTATTTTTTACTAGTTCCCCTACGCCTCTCCTTCTCAACTTGCCCTCAATGCCTAAAATCATCTCTGGCATCCATCAATCCCCCCTCACTCACTCCAAGCCACCTCTCCCAAGCTAATCAGATCCTCCTCCTCCATTGTCCAACCTACTCCCCCCAATCATCCATTTGATCACCTGCGCAAGATCAGTCACAGAAAAGACCTCTATCCCCTGACCCAATTGTTTTTCCCATGACCGGTCTTGCAGCCTCATCTCCCCATTGGTTGTTCATTCAACTATCAATCATCATCCCCCCCCAGCCGTCTCCTCTGACTGCTCTTGCGCAACTGTCCGTGGCCAGCAATTGCTGGGGCCCATCAGCCTCTCCGTGTGGTTCTCCACCCGTGGGTCTCCTGCCCATGCCCATTATTGGCACGGGCGGGTTCCATTCCATTCCTCCTCATCTAGATTTTTTTTATTATTTCAATCATTTTTTTTTTGTTTTTTTTCTCATCAGTTTCTCTTTTTGTTATTTTTCTCATGTCTGTTAAAAAAAATTAAATTGTGTTTTTTTTTCTGCTCTATGTGTGTCATCACTTGTACATAGTCTATAGGGAACCATGGCCCATGAAAGGAGGGGCTCTCCCCTACCTTTTTCAAAATCATCCATGGGAGTGTGTGCATATTTCCCCCCGTTATCATAGTAATAATCATTATCCTGGGTATATCTTTTGATTGCCCCCTGATCCAGTTTATCCTGAGTCTTTGCCCCTCTGAGGCCTGATCCTTATCATTAACCAATAGCCTTGCTGGTTGAAGAGAATTCTGTCCTTTGGGATTTTAGAGTGTGTTACACCACTCTTTGATCCCTTTCTCTGACCATACTGGTCTTGATCCTTCCTTTATCGTCTTTCCAGAGCCAATCATGTTTGATTGAAGAGGTTTTATTAAGCTTAAAACCTGGATTGTTATACCTGAGTTATTTTTCAAAGTTGCATTCTGCCAGCCTACTCTTGAGTTCCTTGAGAAGTGTTGAGGTTGTCCCTGTTCAAATTGGTTTTCTGTTTGCTTTTAGAGCTTCTCAAAACATTGTGCTTTGTCTTGTATGGCCACCCTCAGTTATCTGGTACCCTTCCAGTGCTTTAGTGCAGAGAGTTGGGCGGGTTCATTGAGAAACTGGAGGTTGGTTGGGGTTTGAGTTGATCATCCCCAATCTTCTGCTGAAAAACAGAGTTATTAGCTTGTGGGTGTTGTTACATACAACAGCTTTGTTATTTTGAACTTTAAACAAACTTTAAAATTCTTTTTTTCAAATATCTCCCACGTAATCTTGCCTCAGATAGTGCTGTTTCATTTCTAGCAACAATTTTCAAACTTTATCCTTACTACTTGATTCCTCACTTAAAAGTTCTGGACCTTGATCTTGGTTACATTTAAATATTTTTGTAATGCTCAGGAGGGCAGCCTAAACAGCACCTTTCCCCTCCACTGAAATGCCACGTCCTAGCACCATTTGGAGTCTTACAATGCAATAACTCTGGTGATTCTTTTTGCATTGAATGATATCCTATTGGGTTCCCCATCCAGTGATGGAGATTTGCATCCATTAATATGTACATGGGAGTCCTTCTGTTGTTGTGTACGGGTAGCCAGCTAGTAAGATCCTTTAGACCTGCATTGCTACCTGGCGGATTATAAATATTAATGAGTGTTAGTATGTCTTTTCCAAGTCCTTGTATTTATATCCCAATTGGATGTTTTGAGCCGGAGGGGAGCTTGATGATAGCCTTGGATGGTATTGATTTGCAGACATAAATGCAACATTTGTGTCTATCCCTCCATTTTTTGGGATTATGATTGTATCTTTTTAGAATATGCCATCTTGGATGAGTTGGGGGTAACAAGGTGTATGGATTGACCCATGGCTCCTGTAGAATGAGGATGCATTACATAGGGATATGGTTAAGCAATGTGAGAGTAATCTCTCTGGAGACATGGAAGTTCAGCTGCCTAAAAGAAAGTTTTTGATGGTAAAGAGAGCTCCTCCGTCCTGTTGTTCTTTCTTCAACCCTTGTTTTGTATCTATTGTTTTGCAGAAAAACAGGTACATCTGTATTAGTGTTAGTTATATTTTTATTTAACATGAGATGGGCATTGATCTTTTCATCTTAGCTTGTAGCCAAGTTCTCTTATACAGGCACAATATGCTGAAAACTGAATGGTTGACATCTTCAACCCCTTTTACTTTGTTTCTATTTCCCTCCTTGCAGCGCACATATTCCTTGATCTCAGAATCTCCCTCAAAGTTTTCTGGGAACTCTTTGGTCATGTGCTCCTATTGCATCTGCCACATCTTGGTTGCTGTCAGCACCATTTTTAAAAATTCCCCATCCTGAGGCACTTGAAGCATTGGGCTGGGTATGGTTTGAACTTGGTGACTCTGCAGTAATTTTAGTCTAGAAAAAATCCTGTTTATGCAATTTGATCAGCCAAATCTTTATTTTAAAAGGAAAGAACTACCAATCCTGCTCTCTTTGCATTATTTATATTTTCCAACAGCCAACTCACTCTTACCATTTCCTCCTTCTTAAAGCCGTTTTCCATTGCCAATTTTGACTTGCTAAGGTCCAAAGCCAGGTCAAATTCTTTGGGGACTCCATGAACTAGCACCAACCATGTGCTTGGAGTTGCTTCTAAGTCTGGATGGACCTCCTTTGACCACAAATGTTTGTGATTCATCAGCCACTTCTGGTGAAACCTATTTTTAGTATAGAAAACTAAATTTCCTGAGTTCATCACATGGGCCCCCGTCACTGTTACAAGTTCATCTTTGACTCATGTATTCATTCTCAGTAGAGCTTCATTAGCCTTTTGGACAAAAAGCATTCTGGGAATTTTATCAAGTTGGTTGTTCTGTGGGTTTGAATGGATAATTGCCCTTCCTGGCTGGTAAAGTCTCATTCCCTCCCTCATTGGGGGAGCAGCAGTGGGTTCTTGAAATGGTTGTTAAGTTCTGACTGGTTTTTCCAGCATAAGCTGATGGGAAAGCGGGCTTCAATGGCACCAATTGGTCACCTGATTTCTGGAGATTATTGTGTAGCTTAACAAGCAATGCAATCTGTTTGGTCATCACTTGCATCTTATTTGCCATTGCCAGTGTCCTCCCGTCTCTATTTCTGTCTGCTTCCACCCATTTGCATTCCAAATCAATCAAGACCTGTATTAGTTCTATCATTTCATGGTCAATCAATAATTCTCCTTTTGTGTTGTAGTTTCTTTTATCAGAAATCAAACGTGTCATGAGTATAGCCAGCCTACTTACCTGATTTCCATTTGGGGGAGGCTTGGGGCCGCTTCTTTCAGCCATTGTTTTGTCAATTATGATTGCCTCCATGTCAGGAGGGTCTGGGGGCGGAAGGAGGCCATAGCCTAGGAGGGTGGGGAGAGGGAAGGATCAATATCCTGATGTATTTTGACAAAAAAAGGAAAAAAGAAGTTTTTTGGGGATTTTGGGGGTTAGAAGTCAAGGTAGTGGTACGGACAATGATCCTCATGTCCTCTGTTACACTCCTTGTGTCCTTGTTACATTTGTTGGCCCTGTATGTGTGTGATAGTACAAAAGAAAACTAATATATACATAAAACCAATATATACATAAAACCAATATATACATAAAACCAATATATACATAAAACCAATATATACATAAAACCAATATATACATAAAACCAATAAACACATAAAACCAACGTATATATAAAACTAATATATACATAAAAAGAGGTAGTTGAAAAGTATTCAAAAGAAATAAACACAAAACTTACATATTTACATACATCACACAAAACTAAATACATAAAAATATGTGGTTGAAAAGTATTAAAAAGAAATAAACACAAACCTTATGTAAATACATACATCACACAAACCCAAACACAGCAGTTGAAAGGTATCAAACCTCACAACCTATGTACACACATTAGTTGAAAAAAGCGGCCTGGAAAAAAAAAGCAGGCAGAGAAAAAAAGGGGACAGAGAAAAAGAAAAGCATATAAAGAAAAAAAAGTTGACAGAGAAAAATAAAGTGACTGAAACAAGAAGCAGACCAAGAAAAAAAAGAAAAGAAAGAGGAATTAACTGGATGCAAGAGGTGCACCCTAAGATTGTAGAGAACAATGCTGGCTAGTCAATGGGCTTTTGAGGGAGGTTTCCCAAGGAGGCCAGAATTGGTATTTGACAACCCTTGAAAAACCAATCTTTTTATATTTATAGATATATATATATATATATATATATATATTATTTTAATTAATTAATTAATTTTTATGTATTTATTTATTTTACTATTTATTTTATTTCATTTCATTTTATTTGTTTATATATTTTTTTTATATTTATATTTTAAATTTAATCAATTAATTTATTTTGCATTATTTATTTGTATTAGGGTGTATCAGAGTTAGGAAAACTGCCATCAGAAACCCACCATTTTTTTTTTGGCCAAACCCGCCATTATTAATGGCTGGTTTCTGAAATACACATACCCACTAACTGGTGTATTTCAAAATGGCGGGTTTCATGAAAATGGCAGATTTCAAACATCAAAACCACCATTTATGCATCATCATCCATCCACCATCCATCACATCTAAAACACTCATCCACATCAGTAAATCCATACCGGTCCCATCTCCATCACATCACACACATCTCATCTCCATTGCTTCACATCTTCATCACTTCACATCTCTCTTGCTTCAAATCTCCATCTTCACACCAATCCCATCATCATCTCATCACCACACATCAAATCACCATCTTTCTCAACATTTCCCATCAAACTTCTTGGCAGCAAGTTGAAAATGAAAAAAAGCTGACTGAACCATTGTTAGTATTTGACTGCCATTCAGACTCCAATTCAGACTCAGATTTGCAATCAACTTGGTTGTCTTCTAATGCTCTATTACAAAAGCAATACATGGTTCCAAGAAGACAAACTCTACACAACCCTATGTATGAAAGGAAAAAGCTTCATCTCCTCCCCAAATTAATCTTCCAGCAACTTTTCCAAACTGTATTGCCTTCATTCATAAAACTTTTGGAGATTATTGAATACCACCACATCTTCCAGAACAATTCTTGGAATCTTCAATGCAATCCAGCTATCCAACTGGCTGTTGCTCTTTTTAGATTGGGATCAAATGGAAATGGAGCAGCAATTCATCAATTAGAAAATCTATTCTCAGTTGGATATGAAACAATTGACTCATACACCAAAATAGTCATGGTTGCTATCCTATCTTTTGTTTTCTCAGTCCTTTCTTGGCCAACAAAAGAAGAATGCAAGGAGGTATCTCAAGTAATGGAAACCAAAGGATTTCCTGGTTGCATTGGTTTTGTTGATGGAACCACCATCCCCTTGAGTCAAAAACCCAAGCTAGATGGCAACCACTATTTTGATTGGAAAAAAATGCAATTGATTCATACCTTTTCCAATTTCTTTGATAACACCATGGATCAAACACTGACCAAATATGTTTTTTGTGTTTGTTTAGATACTCTTTGGCACTAAAAATTGTTTTCAATAACAACAAGAATTTCATATCCCTCCATGCTGGCCTTCCAGGTTCTTGTCATGATTCATACGTGTTCAATTGGATGCAGATTGCCCAAACACTACAGAACTACTTTGACCACAATCAATACCTTCTGGCCAATTCAGCTTATGCTAGTTGGAAATATGTGGTTCCAGCATACCAGAATGTTTTTTCCACCAATCAAGGAAAAACAAATTTCAACTATCATCTTGCCCAATCACACGTTTGGATTGAGCATGCCATAGGAGTCCTGAAAGGAAGATGGGCCAGCTTAAGTGAAATGCAAAACCAGCTTCAAAATCCCAAAGAAATTAAGTTCCTCATCAACTGGATTATCACTTGTTTCATCCTTCACAATCTTTTGGACCACATCAAAGATGAATGGGACAAAATATTTGAAGATGATATTCCATATCTGCCTCAAGTCATCCCTGTCTCATCTTGTCCCTCATCTTCTTCTATGAGAGAATGGATTCTTCCTCTTACCCTTGCTCACTTTGATGATTAATTTTTGATTATGAATTAGGTAAAAAATCCCTTCACCAAATTTTTTTGGTTTTGGTTGTTCACCCAAGATTCATTGGCTGACTCTCTTGTTTTTTTTTTTTTTTTCTCATTTGGTGGGGTGGACTTAGACATTTGGTTTTGGTTTTTCACCCAAGATTCCTAGGCTGAGTCTGTATTTTTTTTTTCAGTTGGTGGGGTGGACTTAGACAAAACACACTCAAAAATTCCAAACCCCCCACTTCACCCCACCAAACCACCAGAAAAACCACCCACCTCACCCCACCAAACCACCAGTCAGTCCACTCCTTCCTCCACCTCACCAACCACCTCCACCTCACCCATCACCTCCACCTCAACTATCACCTCCACCTCACCCACCACCTCCCCTCCTCCTTTGGTTGGCTCCCCTGGTAAGCTTTCCCCCCCCCTCCTCCTCATCCTCCCCATCATCCAATGCTCATAGGTTGATTCATCCACCTCCATCCCCTTTCAGGACCCCCCCACCCCATTGGTTGATTCCCCAGGTAAGCTCCCCCCTCCCTCCTCCTCATTCCGCTTTTCCCTCCCTCTCACCCCCTCTCATCCCCCTCCCACTCACTCACCAACACCTCCCCTCTCCCCCCTTCCTTGCCCCCTCTCACTCGCTGGCCTCCTTGCCTCCCCCCTTGCTTGCCAGCCTCCTTTGCCCCCCCCCTTGCTCACCGGCCTCCTTGCCCCCCCTCGCTTGCCGGCCTCCTTGCCTCCCCCCTTGCTTGTTGGCCTCCTTGCCTACCCCCTCAATTGCCAGCCTCCTTGCCTCCCCCCCTCCCTTGCCTCCTTGCCCCCCATCCCCTCTTGCTTGCCTCCCTGCCTCCCCCCTTGATTTCCGGCCTCCTTGCCTCCCCCCACCTTTGCTGGCCTCCTCTGCCCCCCCTCACCCTTCCTGGCCTCCTTGCCTCCCCCAACCCTTGCCATCCTCCTTGCCCCCCATCCCCCTCCCCGGCCTCCTTGCCTCCCCCCTTGCCACCCCCCTTGCTTGTTGTCTCCACTGCCAACAAGCCCTCCTTGGCCCCTCCACCAACTTGGTCCGCCCCCTCCCTTGCCTTGCCACTGGGCACCTGCCCCTACTTGCCAACTCAGCCCAACCCAAGGCCCAGCCCAATTGGTTTTCCCCCAATTATTTTTTTTTTTTTGATGATGTAACTAATCTTTTATTTTATTTTTTTACTTTTTTTTTTTTTTTTTTTTGATAAGCCTGGCCCAATTAGTTCAAACCCAGGCTCAGTAATTTTTTTTTTATTTGTTTTTGGTTTTTTTTTTTGGTGATCATGTGACTGACTTTTTTTTTTTTTTTGTAACCCTTCTTTGACCCCTTTTCCTTCAATTCCATCCCTTCTTCCACTGCACTCACATTGTTATACTCCAAATTGGATCCCTTTTTGATCATCACCCCAAGTGGAGCATTTGCCTGGGAGGGAACAAGATGGAAGGAGATGAGGTGACAAAAATGAAGAGAGGTGGAAAGCAGAGGGCTTTGAAGCAAAAGAGGGATCAAATGAGGGCCTCCAAAATCTCTTTGGAACTTGCAGAGGGGGGCATCAATGAAAAGGTTGTATGGTCTGAACAGAAACTACAACCTTTGGATCTGTATCCTGTGATTACTACTGAAAACAAAAAGAACAATTGAAAACCCTCACCGGCTGAGTCTGAACTTGCCAAGCAGACAATCAAGCAATTCCATTTCTTCCACTGTTGAAAAGTAATTTTTCTCAATAAGTCTGATCACAACAGTCTTGTTGCAATAATTGAATTTGTCCCATTGGATAAAATTTCTGATCAAGACAAGAAGGTCATCAACCCTGTGACAACTTTCCTTCACCAGTCAAAAAAATTTGTCAACACAGTTGGTCCCTCAAGATCTTGGGGTGGAAAAATGTGGGCAATTGGATGGCAAAAATTGATGAACCCCTTTGAGTTATTTGGATGCTATGTGAAGAAATCATCTATTCAATCTTCCCCTCAAGCGGATGCTTTTCTCAATCTTAAGGCAGACAAAGTCTCTCAAATTTTAGGACAAAAATTTTTGCAATTTGGCCAGACTTCCCTTTGAATCAAACCGTGAAATAATGAAGGACAATGGCATCCCCTTCTTCTCATCACTTGAATTTAGTTCTTGGCCTACTCCCTTTGACTGCTCTCCACATGTCACCTTTGCATCCAACTCTTTTTACAACTCACCTCACATTGAAAAAGGTGAAATCTCTGAGTATTTCTTTTTAATTGCAGTTCCAACCAAGAAATCTAATGGATGAATTATTGAAACTATGGATGAATATGGAGTTTCAGATGGCCATTTTGTTTTTCCTGACCTGGTGTTTGGAATTGACTTCAAGCAAAAAGGTGTGGTCAAAATGGTTTGGGCAGCCAATAAGTACAAGCACTGTACTTTTCCTGCTGTGGAGACTGCCACTCATACAAGAATGGCAATTTAAATGCAAATCAAAAAAAACAACTAGAAAAACTTTCAGGGACTTGGGGAGTGGAAAAATATACTTCAGGAAAAAAAAGTATAAATAAAAAGAAAAAAAATATTTTTTTTATTGGTGGGGTTGAACATAGTCTTAAGCATTGTTGTAATCAAAAATGATTTTTTTTTTCTTTTTAAGTTTTTCATCAAAGCAAATATATTTAAAAGCCAGGAATTTGAGTAATCTTCTTTAATTCATCGACTGTTCTGCTGCTACCAATGTATGCTGCAGCCATTGACCACTTATCCATTTTTCTGTTGCCAGTCATTCCCTCTCCATTTACAGTTGTGCTTGCTTTTGATCCATCTCCTTTTCCTCTTTTTGAAATTCAAGCTCAGTCTGTTTTAACTTCCACTTGGCATCCCATTTTTGTTGATGAGAAAAACTCTTGGCTTTCTGCTTTTGAAAATCAATAGCCAGTTGACAATCCCACTTCTCCTTTTCAAACTGGAGTTTTTCAGATTCAATTTGCAATTTCACTGTTTTTCAGAGCGGAATAGGAATGAGCTTGATTTTGAAAACAAGGAGAATCCAATTGGCTCACTTGAATCTTGCTTCTCCATGATCTCCTCAAAGCCCAAAAAATTTGAAGTGTTTCTCCTCTTTTGTATGCTATTGGGGTTGATGTCGATGGAATTGGAGGCCTTTCCCTTTCCCTTTGCAGAGGAGGTTGGTGTGGGAACATCATTGGTCTCATTTGAAGGGGATGTTGGAGGTCCCATTGGCTTGAGTTTTTGGCCGTTCAGGAATGGATGAGCCTGTTTCTTTCAAATCTAAATCAGTCAGGATTAACTGGACAGAAGAGAAAAGAGCTTGATTCCTTACTTGAGCAGATGTTGATGGCAATGGTGATACGGGAATGACATCCTCCTCATTGGCCAATTTCTCCAGTTCTTCCACCCCAGGAAGAGAGCAATCCAAAGAAGGAGGGGAGGGGTCAAACTTTGGGTTTGACTCCTCAATCAATGCAGAAGTAGATGTGATTGGAGCTGATTGTGTTTGAATATCCTCCTTGGCATCAGATGGGGGCCACTCAGAGGTTTCTTTAGGATCACCATTGCTAGGCTGAGCATCCCCAGCCAAGTCCTCAGCGTCAACTGAATCGGATTGTTGGGCATCAAAAGCAGCTAGAGGGGGTGATGTTGGCCTTCTTTCCAAAGATTTCATCCATTTGAATATAAAAAGGACAAATGGAGTCTAACTTATCAACCACCGAGTTGATTCCCTTGGCTTTTTCAGAGTTGGTGATATCAAAGCCAGTGGAGATTGACATGGAGTGGGCCTTTTTGTACTTGGCTCAATAATTCTTGAATTGATCCCTGATCTGTTTGGATGACAGATCCAGCCTACCTTTTGTTTTATTCTTGAGTTCCTTGGCCATTAGGAGATAACCATTGACCTTAGAGGATGGAGGTTGGCCAATGCATGTTTCATTGTTGGATCCAAAGCAAGCATTGTAGTTGGACAGAATTTTGAGCCAGTTTACCAGGATGATGTGATCAGCTCTCTTGAGCTGACTTGAGCCTTTGGAAGCTGATGGGGGAGAATTGTTGGATTTTGAGTTCCTGGAGGATGTTTGCTTTGGTCCATTGGATTGTTTAGTGGACTTGCTGGGAGAGGATTGATGAGGGGCTATTTAAGAATAGTAGGAGGGATGAAGGGATGAAGGGCTAAGAGAGTGTTTGAGTGGTGAGAGTGATGATGTGATGAGAGGATGAGAGTGATGAAGCAAAGAGAATAGGAAGAGATGAGAGTGATGAAGTGAAAAGAGGGATAAAGCGATGAGAGTTAGGATTTGATGAAACTGATCAACAGATGAGAGTGATGAAGTGATAAGGATAGTGATCCAATGAGAGTTAGCTGGATGTGATGAAAGTGATTGATGAGAGTGATGAAGTGATGAGGATAGTGATGAAGAGATGAAGAGTGATGAATCAAATTTTTTTCCAATGAGGTTAGAGTTAGAAGGAGGTGGGAAGCCAGGGGTGGATGATGTGGACAGGTGGTGGAAGACTTTAAATACTTTATTTGAAAAAAACCCACTTATTTCCAGTTAACTCTGACACGTCTGATGTGACATAAGTGGTTTTTTTTTTTGATTTTTAATGGTGGATTTGGTTTGATACCTGCCATTAAAAAATTGTGGGTTTGCTTAACTCTGATATGCCCTATTAAAAATGGCGCAGGTTTGGTCAAAAAAAAAAAAAAATGGTGGGTTTCTAATGGCAGGTTTGCTAACTCTGATATGCCCTATTTATTTCATCTTATTTGTTTATAGTTGTTTTTATATTTATATTTTAAATTTAATCAATTAATTTATTTCATATTATTTATTTATATTTATTATATTTATACTTTCAATTTAATTGATGAAGTTATTTTTTATTTTTATTTTTACTTAAATCAAAAAAAGAAATAATACATCAAAACAAAAATTTTTTTTTTTAAAAAAAAAAAATGTTTAAAATATCCATATATATCATCACAACGCAACTGAGATGGGTGGCAAGTTTAACATTGGCCTACTCTCAAGTTCGTTGGGCGACCGTTATTTATGGACTGGATTGTGGTTGAGTGTGAAATGGGTGTGATTCACACTCTTGTATGGGCTACAACAGGATTTACTATGTAAGTCAATCAGTCTGATGGATGAGACGAGACAGCCACCAGTGATTCAATTCATCTGATGATGAGCACCAGCACCAGATGAGAGTTTGGTTGGTAAGCTTGACCTATGCTGGTATGGACCAAGCTGGATGGTGATCAAACTCGTTCCTGGGTTCCTAGAGTAAACTACTCTTGTCAACAACATCAGTCTCGAAGAATGGGAGGGTGGATGGGATTGAGTTCCTGTTTGAGAGACTCTGAGTGTGAGTGTGAGCTCTAGCTCACTCGATCGATAGGTCAAATGGTCATTTGTACTTTTGTACTTGTGGAGCTCAGCTTGAGTCTCGCTGGTCTGGTCAGTCATCCTCATCGTGTCCGGTGATGATCGATATGAGGAACGCTAGCTGAGTTGAACGATGGATGAACTTGAAGATGGTTTGGATGAAACTATTGAGGTCCATACAGCATCTAATCTTGATTCATCTTTTCTTCCCATTCATCCAGTTAGATCGATAGATCGATCGATTTCAACTTCCAAGCCATCAGTCAAACCAATCGACCCTCAGATCTAAACCACCCACCACTTCGACCACTCGAGTCCTCCCTCCATCCTCATCTCACTTCTCTCTCTCTCTCCTCGGAAGCCAACAACCCTCGTTCTCCAATCATTCAAACAGCCAGTCGCTCATCCTCCGAAACCCCCCCTTACAGATTCAAATCACCTACCTACCTACCTCCGATGGACTCAGATCATCATCATTCACTACCACCACCACCCCACCAGAAAGCTCAAAGACCCTCAGATTTGGTCTTGGAGTCATTCCTCAGAGACCTCTCCTCAAACACTACCCATCCATCCCCCACACCCTCTCTCGAATCGATCCATCAACACTTGAAGGATCACTACGATCGATTAGCATCAACCCTTGCGATCGAACGAGAGCAGTTCCGACGAGAGAGGTCTCATTGGTCTGAATTCAAGAGCCAGTATGCTAACCTACTCATCATCAAGTTACACGAGCTCAACCAAAAGGTCCTTCCTTCCTCCCTTCTTAATCATCATCCATCTCCCCTTGTCGATCTCCTGATTCCTCTCATTCATCACAGCCTCCATCATCATCCCATCATCCCCTCACATCATCATCATCCAATCTCACCAACCAAACCCAAGCTCACCATCATCTTCCCAAGCCATCCCATCCCAATCGATCCAATCCAATCAGCCTAGATCATTCATCCAACCTCCGATCTCCTACTCTCTCTCATCCTTCGACCACCCCCCAACAATCCACCACTGCCCAGTTTCTCACATCATCTCACCCATCGACCCGGAATACTTTGAATCCTCGAGAACCAGTCCCTAATCCCTACCAGTCATCATCCAGTCCATCAGTTCATCCTGCTCCTCTGAGCCCATCAAACTCAAGTCTCGCTCGAAGCCCCTCACATGAGGATATCGGAAAAACAACCCATGTACCTCGAGAACTCGTCGATGAGAACTTGCAGAATTCAAAATCCCTGCAGTGTCGACCATCTAGTCAAAAACGACTCGCTCGAACGAGTTCCATGGTCAAGAATCTTAAATCACCCCAGAGCAAGCTTTCACCATCCAGGAGGGCTACTAAAAATCATGACCACCCATCCTCTCATCGAGTCAAACCTCAAGCCCCATTCTCAGATCAGATTCGTTTGAAGATAAAGAACGTGACCCCTCAAACCCTGACAATCGGCCGTAAACGGTCCAACCCATCCCTTTTCTCTTCCAACAGGACAAGACTGAATAATCATCTACCAAAACCGAAATGGATTAGATATTCTGATCGAAAGGCGCGTAAGAGTATCACGAGCAAGCTGATTTGGAACGATCCATCCCAAACTAATCCTCAGCCTACCTCAAACTCAAAGCCCATCAAAGTCAGCGAGCAAACCAAACTAACGACTGGTGCATGGCTTAGCCATAACCGAGACGATGGGGATGTCTTTAATGTCTCCGATAACAGCAAACAAACCCATTCCATCCGTCAACGCCCCCCAAACACCTCGAGACCAATCGTGGGCGTAAATCACTCCTCAAAGCTTGGCCCATCATGCCACGATGGACAACAGCAACGATCGAGACGTGGGGAACTATCCACAACGGAAGAATCCTCTCAGGGAGAGGATGATACCGGATTGACGTTTGAGCAGCGGCCACCACTCGAGCTGGGAACTAACCTCTCCAAACCGATCCTCTCGGCAGAAAAAGCAAAGTCCAAGTCGGTGGCCAATGAAGAACCAGTCGACCGACAGCCTGATTTCTCTTCAGAACTTTCGTCCCTATCCTCATCCTGTGAAGATCACCCCCAAAGTTCCTCTTCTCCCTCCTCCTCTCCCTCCCCCTTCGAAGAAGATTTTCCAGGTCAGAAGTACATGAGGAAGGTACATCGAAAGCGACAAAGAGCACTGAGAAAATCGCTAGACGCTAAGAACAAACAAAGAGAATCCAAGCCTGAGCTTTTGAATCGAGATCCTGAACAGGCTGGGAATGATTCGATGGCGATCGATGACGATCTACGTTCGAAGTTCGAAATCGATCCCAATCAAAACTTTGGCGTCAATCATGTATTCGATCAGGTTGGTCGAGGTAAGGCGGTCAGGAAACAGATGCGAGGGAGGGGTTGTGAATGTTGTTCGGGAGTAAATCGGTTCATGCTCTCTATTCCTAATGATCGTCACTCTGATCACCTCATGAAATCGAGAGAGTTAACCTTGGAAACGTGTCCTTCCTTCTCTCTCCAACCCCCCGTTTGACATGATCAAGTATTACGAACAAGCGGCCAAAGACTTGAATCTAATCGATCCTAGTAACCATCTCGGACATCGTTCCACATCCAACCATTTGTCCGTTCATGAGCACCAGAACCAGATCTCTCGACATCGACATTTCAACCCTCCTCCCCTGACGCCTCCAGATTATTGGTGAGTGGATCTTTCTTCCCTTGGGATCTCTGTCTATCCTCTTCCTTCCATCCATCGGGTCGTTTTGACGTTGCTGAGAAGAAAGAATGACGACGATCGACTGGAAAAAATAAATAAATTCTTCACCAGGCAAATGGGCTTCCCAGATACTCCTCAAGTCGAACGGATCAATCGACGGGCGGAGGAGAATAAGAGGTTAAAGCTCGACCAAATCACGCTGCAAACCAGGTAGGGGCCACCCCATCCATCGATCGAACGGATTTTCATTTCCTTTCTAAAGATTTCTTTTGATCGGTAGTCGCCCTCGATCTTTCGAACCCTTGATCTAATCTTTGAATGATCCTCCTCGTTTTCGTCTTCTTCATTTTCTAGGGCTGGAATCGGTCCTTACAAATTCAAAGCTCCACCCCCACCCCCACCGCCCACCTGATGGCGATCATCATCATCATCATCATCATTTGAAGCCGTTCCAATTTCTTCCCTTGGCTGCCCCTGCCTCTGCCTCGCATGGCCCCTTAATGATTCTGCTCGCTTTCCCCCCCCCCTCTCTGCCTTCTTTTCCCCGGTTTGGTTGAACTTGAAAAGGGTGTGTAAACATCATCAAGAAGAACCCTGTATTGTTATCTATCATCTTTTCGGTAGAATAGATGCCTTCCCCATCTCCTCAGCGTCTGTCCCCCCGAGTCAAAATGAACAATAAAGGTATGAATAGGCCCCCCTCGACAATAAAAAAAAAGGAAAGGAAGCACGATGGAAGTTGAGAGCTGGGTATTAACTTTTTATGATGATGGGAAGACGAACGGATGAAACATCTATGAACGAACATGAGCTCTATGATGTCGAGAAGATGATCCCATCACCGGGCTAAGCACCTCGATCCATGCCTCGATCACACGATCCTCTACGAAGAGTACTTGGATCTCTAGGTCCATTCAGTTCCACTTTTTTCTTGAAACAGTCCTACATCCACGCAGCCCTCCCTCTGTTTCTCGAGTCAAACATACCCACACACGCACGAGCTGTGCGCACGTACAGTACAGTACACCGATCCAGAGCTCTTATATCGGATCCCTAGACCTCTCGCTCGTCGTCGATCGAGCTTTCCTTCTCAAGACGACATCGAATCGA
This sequence comes from Puccinia polysora, assembly GCA_025617555.3. Classification (NCBI taxonomy): domain Eukaryota; kingdom Fungi; phylum Basidiomycota; class Pucciniomycetes; order Pucciniales; family Pucciniaceae; genus Puccinia; species Puccinia polysora. The sequence continues at coordinate 13,262,141 of CM062624.1, read as the reverse complement.
TCGATCTTACCTATCGATGTCATTCTCTCTTTTTTGTTTCGTACACTAGTGTGGATTGTTGCCCCCCCCCCCAAGTGTATCCGTCCGAGCTTGCGGGTATGGCTAGTCTGGGGAAGCAGGAGCCGGACGGTTGCACGGGGCTACCTGGGAAGGAAACCCAAAGACGGGCGCGTTGGGCGGATGCGGACAGGCGTGGGGGTGGCTCCAAGTAGGGCGTGGGCAAGGCCGCGCCATGATACAACCCCGGATGGAAGTAATGGAAGCCGGACATTGAGGGCTGAAGCTAAGGTTGGCGGCGCAACAATTTTGGCGCGCCAAAAATGTATGTACCTTAAGTGTGGGGGGTTGTATCAAGGAGGGATAAGCCGGGAGGTTGATTGAGATGGAGAAACGAGTGTGGGGATGCGTACCGAATTAGACTGGAGAAGTTCAAGGTCGTCGGTCTGAATGACCACCAGGTGGGGAAGCAACCCCGACCGTTGCAAGGGGTTGGGGGTTGGAGTTGGACTTGGGCGAGGAAAGTAACGATGGGACTGGGAATGACCAGGACACTGGCCACCAGCTTTGCCAAGTTACCCCCAGCTTCAACAGTGAGCACTTGCCCACCAGCTGATTGCACCTCTCAGGCAAGCACCACAAAATGGTTCAAGCCCTCCAAAGCACATGGGGCTCGATGATCCTCTTTTCTGTGCCATAGAAAAAAAAAAAAAAAAAAAGATCACTTGAAAAAAAAAAAGAAAAGAAAAGAAAAGAAAAGAAAAAAAGAAAAAAAAATGGTACGCCACTGTTACCACCTGCAAATGGCACGCCAGGGTGGGGAGATAATGGCGCCATTTGGCGCACCATGTTCTCCAACCTGTTGCCACCAAGCCTAGCTGAAGGGGGCAGGAGCTTGGGGCTTGATTGTTCTCCATTAGTTTGTGTACCAAGGTTAGGGTTGAGAGGGAGGTCCTAATACCTTGCTCTCAACCCTGAGTTGTAGATAGTCATCATAGCATGTTGGAGGCCAGCTCCACAACACTTAGGAGGAAGGAAGGAAACTCTCAATCTCTCTTTCTCTCACTCACTCACTCACTCACTCACTCACTCTCTCTCTCTCAGGTTGCTGGTCAAATGGCATGCTCAGCTCCTTACTGATGTGCAAGGGACCAATAACTTCTGAATCTTGGGGATACCTTCAGGGCTATTCACCACTTGTTTGCACACTACTTTTTATGAATATTTGAATTCTAAACATTCAGAAACACAAATGATGAAGATTGCTTCACCACAAAAGCTATGATCAATCCTCATAGATTATGAAACAAAGATTTCAAATTCAGAATCTTGATCTCTTAATTCCAGTGAGAATTTTTGGGTACAATATCTAGATGTATTGAATCATTTAGGGATGTTGATTTCTGATATTCATATTTTCATATTGATGGGTGATGAATCCTAAATTGAAGATTCAATTTTTGAGGGATTAAATTCATTATTTTTTTTTCTTTTTTCTTTTTTCTTTTCTTTTCTTTTCTTTTCTTTTTTTTTTTTTTTTTTGGAACTTCCCTAAAAAATGGTGGTTTGCATATATATACATGATGGAATTTTAATTGAATCTTCTCAACTAATAGTTATCTGAGCTTATATAGATAAAATGATAAATCAATTGATGATTTTGAGTTAAAAGAAAATATTCAAATTTGACAAACAGCATTCTTGAGGCTCTGAAATATTCAAAAAATCCTTTTTTGGGGAGGGGAGGGTTAATCTTGGGATTTTCAATGAATATTTTTTATGGCTTCCTTCCACTTAAAAATCTTGGAACGAGGTAGAAGTCTTTTTCAGTGGTCTTGATAATAGTTTCTTTACGTATAAGGAGTTATTATTTTTTTTTTCTTTTGAAATAATACATTTAAATCCACATGAATATTTATATAGATGGCCCAGGCTAAATTTGTTCCAAAGAAATTAATAACATGGTGCCCTTTTTCAAAAAAAAAAAAAAAAAAAAAGCCGTCATTTCAGTAATATTGTTGCTAAAATAACACCAAAAGCTATCATTGGGGTCATTAAAATAATTTTCTAAGAATAATCATGCCTTCTGGCATGGTTTCCAACCCCAGGAAGGTGTGTGATCCTTCAAAACATGTGGAAATAAAAAGAAAAAGGGGGCATGAATTTGTACATTTAAGGTTTTTCACACCTTTTTAAGGTTGAAAGGAATTCCTAGGGTGGTTTGAGGGCTTGTTAGGTGCCCAAAGGAATTTAAAAATTAATTGAAGCATTTAGGAGCTGTAGTAAGGCCTCCAGACTCCCCATGGAGCCTGTCTGGGGTAGGACCTTTTTGAGAATTCAATGGTGCACATCAATTGAGTTAATGTGACATGCAAAAATACGATAGGGTGTATCAGAGTTAAAATTTTGAAAAATTGAAATTTCTCATCTCAGGAAAAATAACAATTTTTCAAATGTATTATTATTATTTTTTTTTTTTTTGGCAAATGTTAAATTTTAAACCTCAAAGTGACAAATGGGCATTAATTGCCATTCAAAACCCATATGGCTTGCAAACGGCAACTCACAGCCCATCAAGGAGCATGCAAATTTGCTCATGATTGGCGCATCCCCCATGGGGTTGTGAATCCCCAATCACAACCCTTTTCAGGTTTCAATTGGGGAATCACAACCTGAAAAGGGTTCAAATCAGGGATTCACAACCCCCTGGTGGATGTGCAAGTTGGCAGCTGGGGTTGCACCTGTTTTCCTGGCCTGGGGGAATTGGGGTACCTAGGAAGCCCTGGACCACATTTGAGTTCCCTCAACCCAAACTTGAGGATGTGAATTACTATGTGTGACTATTATCAGACCACAAAAAGAAACTTGGGAATCAAACACTGATGATTGGAAAAAAAAAAAGTCTTGTCACAAACCATGTACACACACAACACACACCCATTGGATAAATTTATCTTTCTCAATCCAAAAGTGAGAAACCTGTTGGAGTTGTTGGATTGAAAATTGCATTGAATACTAAATTGCTATTGAATTTTGTTGATTTATGGGAACAGTGGCAAGCCCAAGCCCTCCCAGTTTAAACATGGCTACATTCAAGGACTTAATTAGAAGTGTGGTCAACAAAGATTTGGTGGAATCAAGGGATTTGGGTAGGGAGTTGGAAAAGAAGAAGTTGGAAGCCCCAATTGAATCCTCATCCATGGTTAAAATTGAGGAACAAGATGTTTATTGACAACTTGAATTGACTAACCGTGGTGTGTCAAATTTCATATTTCATTTGACTAAGAAGGATTTGGCTTGATAAATGCTAACCTAACCATGTGAGTGGTAACTATGAAACCAAGGGTTGCCAGAAATTCTTGACCATCCTCCTGTGAGAGCCTTTGCTAGTTGGAAAGATGGAGATATTTATTTTGAAAAATAGGCAACCATGCATGGCTATGCATTGACAACATTAAAGTCAAAGAGAGACAGATATGTTGATCTAGCATGTGTCAGATTTAGGGTATATGGAGGACTGTAGTTCACCAAAAGGCAAAGGCAACCTCACACAAGCAAATTTGGGTATCAATTCATGATCTGTGAAATTTGGACAGTAGCAGATCCAACATGGCATCTCTCAATTAGAAATGGCCTGCACAATTATCAACCATCTGAAAACCCCTCAGTGCATCCTCAACTGAGGATAATCTATGGGAAAGCCTTGGATCTACTTAAGGAAGGTATGAAAGTGGCACTTACCATGGTTAAGCTTCAAAGGAAATTGAGCAAGATTGATGGTGGAGAATTCATTGATGATAGAACAATCTATAACACTAAGCAGAAGGTAAAGCTTGAAAAACTGGATGGGAAAGGTGTCATGGATGTTCTGTTGGAAATTCTCCAGGAATCCCAATGGGTTTCCATTTCAAAATTTGGTGAAGGGGTTCAATTAGAGGACTTGTTCTTGGCTCATCCTGAGTCTATAAAAATTTGAAAAAAAAAAATACCATCATATTGCATTGTTGGATTGTGCTTATAAAAAGAATAGGTAAAAAATCCCTTTATTGCATGTTGTAGGAATGACAGCCAACAAGAAAAATTTTACATAGGATTTTGATTTTATAAAAAAAGAAACTTATGAGTTCTACAGTTGGGAATTGAATTCATTAAAAGAGTTGGCTTATGATCCTGAGAGGCTACCCAAAGTCTTTGTGACAGAAATTGAAAAAGCTGTGATTTGTGCTATAGAACATAGTTTCCCTGATTCATCCAGGCAGTTGTGCTCCTGGAACCTGTCTTAAAATATTCAAGAAAATTTTAAAGTTGACCTCATTAATCAAGATGAAGGATGACAAAGTTTCAAGATTCTTTGGGAAAATTATGGGGCCTCTAAAACCAAAAGTAAGTCAGAAGTCAATGATGTGTAAATCAAAGTATGCCAATTCATTGCTTCTTCTGTTCATCTCTTCTGGGAATTCTGATGTTGAAAATTGTATACAGTGTTTCTTGAAAGAACATGAGGATGTGCTTGAGTATATGAAAAATAAAATTTTCCCCATCAAAGAGACGTTTGTAATGGCATGCAATTGTATCAACACAGACTTAGGAAATAAAACAATGTCTTTGGTAGAAGGGGCCCAGGCTACTTTCAAAAAAATTACTTTTGGGATCTTTGGGGAACATTTTAGATGTGTGGAAATAACTTGAAGGAACAATTCAAAGCAAAATACAATCAGTTCATGTTTCACTTAAAAAATCTCAAACAAAGTTAGGAACTATTCTTCCAAAAGAATTTTAACCTTTGGTTTAAAAAACTTTCAATTGAGGAAATTAAACTCATTGGAAAAAAAATTTGAGAAGTTAAAAGGGCAAACATCATGGGGAGGTGTGCTCAAAGTCTTAATCAAAAACAATGAGCTTTCTGTGTTACCACATTTTATGTGAAATACTAGCATCAAGAGGATCTGTTGTGCCTGAGGATGTTCATCCTCAGTGGAGGTTAAAACATTACCCTTCCAGTGAAGTAAGTAGTCTTTTTGGCTTTATGGAAGGGTACCAATTATAATATTGAAAGCAATTATAGGATTGACAGCAATTATAGGATTCACAGATTAATTATTTTTTTTCTTGTTGAAAGAATGATACAGATACGGTGCTTTAAAAATCCCAATTGTTCAAAAAGTTGAATTCCATGCTTATAGGACAACCTCAACCAGTTAGATTGGAGATTTTAAAGTTGGTGGTTGATTATAAAGCAACTTTGATTGCCAAGCCAAGGCTTGAGCCAAATGACTTATGCTCCAGCCATGGTTGAAAAAAATTGAAAGATACTTGTTGTGAATTTGCAAAATTTGAACAATTTGAAAAAGAATTTAAGAGGGAAGGAAAAAAGGATTAAAAGGTGACCAAGAAGACCAAAGATAGTAAGTATTTTATGTTGAGTGTTCAGTTTCATGGTTTAATGAACTGATGGGAAAATGATTTCTGTAGTGCAAGAAATGCTCTTCATCTGAATTCAATAGTTCAGAGGAAGAGACTAAAAGTGAGTTAGGGTCCCTTCATTTTAAATCAGAATCATTTTCCAAGGAAGAAGGACAAATGGAGGATTTAAACAGAATCTCATCTTTAGTGAGTATCAATTTCTTTAATGAGATTAGAATTTTGGCTAAGAAATTTTTTATTGTAGGAACCAAAAGTGAATTCCCTCAATAAAATACCTGAGAACTTACATAAGTTCTTGGGGTAAGTTTGGGATCCAGTTGGTCATGGGAATTGTTGATTCAGAGTGATTGCAAAATAACCTGGTTATGATGAGCATTGATGGTTGAAAGTAGAAAAGAAAATGATTGAAACATTGAGGAAAAATAAGATGTGCTATTCTAAGATCCTTGGTGGCATTAAAAATATTGAAAAAATAGAACAAAGACTTGATGTTAATGACATCAATGAAAATATTCCCTCTTGAAAATGGCTTTCAAAGTTAGATATGGTTCAAATAACAACTAATACTTATGAAAGACCAATATGTTTAATTTCATTGGATTCATGTTGTACTTATACTCCTATGAAAATGGGTGTAAAAGAACAATCAGATGCTATCTTCATTTGATTTTTCAACAATGATCACTGGTTTTGACTTGTTCTTGAGGGAGAAATGATTCCAATCCTTCCCATTTTTTCCAAACCAGCTTCTTTGAATTTGTTACACAACCACCCCACGTACTGGAAGGGATCTTTAGGCAATTGCAAGCACAAGGGAGAAAGCTAAGTCCCAGGACAAGTGCAAGGTAGCAAGGTGGTAACTGCAAGATGTGGTTGATGGCAAGTAGCAAGAGGAATGGAGTTGCTCCATATAGATGAAACTGAGACAAGGCCCAATGTGATGGTCTTCCATTAGCAAAGCATAAAATGTATGAAATTAAATAACTGAGGAAACAATCTTCAGGCAAGGAGTGAGTCCTTATAACTTAATCCGCAGTGACCAGATACAACCTGATGCAAAGTCTTCTAAAGCTAGAGAGCATGATGCAATGTGTGACAGGAACAGAACAGGAAGATTAACCTGAACAATACAAAATCTCTTGAGTCATAGCGTGGGTGCAAGACAAGGGAACCATGCAAGTATGTGTCCTAGTAAGTGCAATGCATGAAGGAATGACATTAGATGACACTGAAAATGAACAAAATTAGTAACAGAGGTGAAAATGCAGGGAAGGGTGTTAGTCCAAATATGGAACTATAGAATTGATGTGGTTTGATGAATGTGCAAGCTAGAAGAGTAGCATAACCAAGAATGGAAGTCCAAGGGATGAGATACACAGGGAGAGATGGAGAAATTTCCAAATGGATGGTTTACCAACTGCAAGGTGTTGCAGGCATAGACTGAGTCTCTGAGATTAGAAGGTCATTTCACAAGCCAGAGGTAGTAAGTGGATGGCAGTATTGATGGTGTGCTTTACTGTTTGTCATGCTTAAGACTGAGGTAGATGGTACTGATGAGAAGGGCATATCAAAAAGTGAGGAGACAATAACCCTTAACTCTGGAGCATGACAGTTGCCCGTGTATAAAGCCGCAAGCTCCTGCAAACTTCCTTGATGAATTCCCATCAAATCCATGTCTAATACTTTCCTTGAATAAAATCCCTTTTACATTGTTACTCAATAGTATACTGTTTAATAAATTATTATAATTAAATATCATTTAATCATCTTCTTGCCATTGCAAAAACCGCGTTTGAAAAAACAAGTGTTGTTTTCCCAGTACTTCTTCTTGTGGGGTTTGAAAATGCAAGCCATGTTGAATCCAAAACATGGCTTTTTTGTTCACCATAAATAGAAAACCATTGATGGAGGTATCTGAGGTACCACAAAACAAAGGGCAAAGTTTTAGGATGGCTCCTTGGGTTAATTATCAGATCCCACCAGTGTTGGAGATAGAGTTCCTTGGAATGGGAACGGTGTGGTGCCCCATCCTGGACACCCTGGCCACCTTAAGACCTCAATCCATAAACTGTTGCGCAAACGTACCGCCCGGCTGAACAACTTATCCTCAGGCTCATCCAAACCATTCTTTACCCGCGCGCGCGCGCCGCGCCGCGCGCGCTGCGCTTCCATTATCCGCGTCGCGCGCCGCGCTCCTTTCACTCGCGCGCTTCGCGCGTCCTTTATCCGTGTTGCTTGTCATCTCCGCCGTTGTCATAGCACGTCCTCATCTTTGTCGTTGCGTGTCTTCATCTTTGTCGTTGCGCCTCCCAATCTCCTCATTGCTACCGTCGCGCGGCGCTCATCCATGATTTACTGAATCCATCCCGACCGCACCCGCAAGCATTTGGCAAATCCTTGGATCCGTCAAACCTCCCATTGCACTTGATCTATCAGTCGTGGATCTCAAGGCCGTCAGGATTTACTCAACTTTCTCAAACCAATCTCCTATCCGCCCATCTGCGCTCTCATGGACTTCATCCGACACCTTTCCTGGGACTCTCCCACCCGCTTCCGCCTTTGGACAAGGGGTGGGTGACTCTGGTATTGTTACGCGCGCCCATCCACAGACCGACGCGAGTGACCACATGGTTGCCTTCCCTTTTCCGCTCTATTTGTAGAATCCGTTGTATATAGTCTAACGGGGCCTCCTGCCCATATAAGGAGGGGCTCTCCCCTGCCTTTTGGCCCAGCATCCCATCATCAGGAGAGCATCAGAGAATCCAATCCATCCAATAAGACCTTCATTGTAATCAACTTATCTGTGGGCATCCTTCCCCACCTATCTGAGCCATTTATCCGGGTATATCTACGATTGACCCTTGATCCTTTGAGCCTCTATACTCAAACTCTGTCCTTTGTGACCTTGATCCTTATCACCAACCAATAGCCTTGCTGGTTGAAGAAGAATTCCTGTCTGTCTGAATTCTTGAGTGTGTTATACCACTCTGATCCCTTTTTCCGACCATACTGGTCTTGATCTCTCCTTGATCGTCTTTCTGGAGCCAATCACGTTTGATTGAAGAGGTTTTATTAAGCTTAAAACCTGGAGTGTTATACCTCCCTTCTTCTTTAAGGTTGAATTTTGCCACGCTATTCTTGAGTCCCTTGAGAAGTGTTGGGATATTCTTGCTTGAATTTGTTATTGATTTGCTTCTAGAGCTTCACAAACAAATTGCTTTTGTTTTGTTCAGCCTCCCACAGTTATCTGGTACCCTTCAAGCGCTTGATTGCGGAGAGTTGGGCAGGTTCATTGAGAACCTGGAGGTTGGTTGGGATTGAGTTGATCTTTCCTAATCAGCTGCTGACAACCAGAGTTATTAGCTTGTGGGCGTTGTTACTTACAACTGACTTGTTCTATTGAACTCTGAACAAACCTTGACTTATTTGTTCAAGTCTTTCCCTGCACCATCTTGCCTCAGATAGTGTTGTTTCCATAGCTACCAACAACTCTTACCCTCTTCCCTTAGTTTGATTTCTCATCCATAAGGTTCTGGACCTTGATTCCGGTTACATTTAAATATTATTGTAACTCCTAGGAGGGCAGGCTAAACAGCACCTTTCCCCTCCACAGAACTGCCACGGCTTAGCACCGTTTGGAGTCTTACAATGGCAGGTGAGAAATTGACTAATGACTAATATAATGAGGGGATGTTGATGAAATAAATTTGTTCTAGTGTTACCAAAGTTTTGAAGCAATACTACTAATATGACACCACTACCACCACCTTACTTGGGACTGCCATTGGAATCTGAGATGAACTGAGGAACCAAGGTGCAAGGAAAAGAGAGAGTTGTGGGAGAAGTAAAAGTGGGAGAAGAACAGGAAATGAAGGAAACACAAGAAGGAGGAACTGAAAGGAATAGGACCAAAGAAAAGGAAATCAGAAACAGAGGAGATGGGATGGAAGGGAATGGAAGAAATTGGATGGAAGGAAATGGAATGGAGGGCCAAGGCAGGGTGACTGAGGTGTGGTTTGTGGTCCCAATCAAAACCAATGCAAGAAAGTTGACTGGCAATATTGGCAAAGTTTTTTTAAGAGTTTGGCCAAAGAGGCCTCATGAAGTGATAATGGACAAAGACAAATGAAATGCCAGGCAAAAGAAAAATTGTATTGAAAGGTGCAAAGAGGTATTTGAGGAGGTTTTGGTCAAAAAAGTGAGCTTCATGGAAAGGATGTCTAGCCTAAAAAGCATTGAGTATTTGGAAGAGTTTGAAGAGATAGGGGTGGCATTAAACAAGAATTGGGAAAATGTGGAAGAAGAGGTAAAAAGAAATTTTTAACAAGTTTTATGATTTTTTATTTTTATTTTTATTTATTATAGATAGATTTTCTTTTTTCACTGTTTTAATTAAAAGAGAGAATGATTGTTTGAAATAGAATGAAATGAAATAACAAATAGATTTTCAAAGAATGTGGTGAGAAATGTAAGGAAAGAGATAAGACAAGGATTGTGAAAGGATGGTAGAAAGACAATTGAAGAATTGAGGAGGGAATAGATGGAATGGGACAAAATGGGATTGGAATACACATGGAATGGAATGGGAATAAAATTTGATTTAAGATTGAAAAGGTTTATGCAGGTACTTTTTGTGGAAGTCTTGCACCAAGTTGGGAGGATTGCAAAGGTTATGGTCTGTTTCCAACAAGTTTCAATCTTTGTTGGACTGAAAGCCAGTCCATTCAAAAAGGTATTAAAGCCTTCCTTTGCGTACCCTGGAATCCAGAATACGGCTTACTTCCCACTCTAAGTGATCTCAAACATTTACGGGTTATGGAGGGGGATGAGCCTTTACTGGCTATAATACTCAAGCCAGTTCTAGGAGAGACACATGAAAGACTGGGAGGATAAATTTCCATTTTGCAGGTAAGGAAAGTTTAAACACATTAGGGTAGATGAATAATTCTACTTTAAATGTGAAAAGCTTCTTCTCAGAGAGTTTCCTGGTAGGACAAGTGCTGCAAATGTTGCAATCATCAATCCAAACCTTGTCTCCTACTGCAAAGGTTGGTGCAAAAGTGGAAAGTTGCTCTGCTTGCTCCTTGTAGCGTTCATTTGCTGCTTCAAGGTTGGATTGGAGTTGCAATTGTAAAGATTGAATGAAAGTAAGGTATTCAGTAGTGGTTTGAGAAGGTGCTACATGAATGGAATTGAAAGTTGGGTTTCTTCGATAAAGAGTTTGAAAGGGAAATTTTTTGGTTGAGGCGTGAGTGGAGTTGTTGTATGCAAATTTGGCAAGTGCAAGCCATTGCAACCAATTGTCCTCTTGATAGGCAACATACATTGGAAGATAATGTTCAAGGGTCTGATTTACTCATTTGGTTTGCCCATCTGTTTCTGGGTGGTAAGATGTTGATAAGTTGCAAGTTATTTTCAAATTCTGACGAAGAGAGGTCCAAAAGCTCAAAACAAACAATGATCCACAATCACTAACTATGTTATCAGGGAGACCATCCTTCAAGAAGGCATGTTCTATGAAGAGATTAGCTTGTTCTTCTGAAGAGGAAGTTACAGTAGAGCAAAGAAAAAAGCCATTTTTTCAAAGCAATCTACTACTACTAGAATAGCATCATAACCATTAGAAAGAGGTAATTGAGAAATGAAATTAATAGAAAACAAGTTCCAAGGAATAGGCAGAATTAGAAGTTGCTGAAGCAGCCCATACTTCCAGTGATTCAAGGACTTGTTACTATCACAATCATAGCACAGGCTAACATGGTCTTTTCCTTCTCTGGTCATACCAGGCCAATAGAAGTCTTTTGCAATTGATTGGTAGGTTTTATCCTGACCATAATGACCAGAAAGCAGAGAATCATGCAGAGACTCAAAGATATCTAACTCAATGCAAGGAATATTGGGAACTACTATATGATCTTTATAAACTAAAAAACCGGTTGCATCTATACTGTAATTGCTTGAAGGTTAATTCACACTCTTCCAAAGCTTGTTACACTTGGGTTTTTCAAGTGGGGCTTGTTGAAGTTTGGAAGCTTTGTCTCAAAGTTGGGTGATGATTGTTAAAATACTTATGCACTTACGCATGTGCTACTTATAAGTGTAATCCAAATGGGATGCACATATGGGCCTCTTGGGCCCATTGGATACTCACACGGACCATGCGGTCCTGTGTGGATGTCACTGATTTGGGGAAACTGGCCTCAAAACGCGTGAAGAAGGCTCATTGGTACACGGGCCCTAACAGGCCCGGTGGGGGATATGGGCAACCACAGACAGATGGGCTTGTATGGGAATAATTGGGCCCAAGGTTTATTTTGGACATACTTGGCCAGATGGGCTGGCCCCCCAAAGTATGTTTTACTTAGTTTTTGGGCTTGGGGCGGCCGCCCCTGTTGCAGCCCGGTTGGGCTGCCGCCCGCATTGCAGCCCCCTTGGGGCAGCTGCCCGTGTTGCCGCCGGCTTGGGGCCACTGCCCATGTTGTGGCCAGCTTGGGGCCGCTGCCCGTGTTGGGGCCAGCTTGGGCCGCTGCCTGTGTTGCGACTGGCTTGGGGCCGCTGCCCGCTTGGGGCCCCTGTTTTTGCCTTTGGCCCGTCTATGGGGCCCAAGGGCTTGCGCGGGGCTGGTGGTCCCGGCTCCTCCCCCTCCCCTCCCTTGCCATTGCAAGGGGGAGGAGGAGGGCTGGCTGGTTGTAACCAGCCAGCAACCAGTTGCAAGGGGAAACCGTTCATGGTGGGGGGGGGACTTGATCACCCCCCCACCAAAAGAGGTGGCCAGGCCGGTTGCATTGAGGCAACCGGCGGTGGGGGGGAACTGACCACCCCTCCACCATCAAAGAGGTGCCCCCCCCTTTACCAAGGGGGAGGAGCAATTGGATGGAGGGGACCTGACCACCCCCCAGCCCACTTACCGTAGCAACGCCCTGGGGGTATCAACCCCCAGGGCCCCTGGTAGGGGGATTTGATTGCCCCCTCCAGGGATTTGAGAGAAAGAGGGGGAGGTGGCATGTCTGCCAGTAACACCCCCCCAGGTGAGATTTTGGTTGGACTCAGGTGAGTCCTGGGTCCAACCTGGCCCATATGAGGGGCCAGGGCTGTACAAGTGCTAAGATAAGTAACAGGGCTGATTTTAATGGAAAAACAGCCAGGAATTGAACAGCACAGGGGCTGGTTCAGCCCCATTGAGGTGGAAACACCAGAAACAACCAGAATAGGCTGGTTGTAAGGCTACAGGGACTGATGCCATGTGGGCTGATGTAGCCCAAACCAAGTAACAAGACCTGTAGAGCCTGTAGAGCTCTTTTGGGGCGGAAAAATTTCCTTTTGGCTTGTTGTATCATGGGCTCACAAGAGGCCAATCTTTTGTACTTAAGCAGCTATTCTCCCTGCTGTTTTCCATCATCTGTTCATCACCCAATCAAATTCATCAACAATATCATCCAACGTGTTGCCCCATTTGTGAGAGCCCATCAAGCAATTATTGACACAAGGTTCCCAGCATTTATTTTGCTTTAATTACTGCTCATTTTCCTAAGCTAATTGCTGGCCATAATTATAACACATTATCAGTACCAACATCATCATTACCTCCAAGCCATCTAGACCCTTGCACCTTACTCTGGAGAACCTCAAAGACCTCAAGTTTTTCAAGAAGATTTCCTATATCCCTGATTTTAGCTCCACCAAGATAGTTCTGAACAGTCAGAATTATAATGCTTGGGCTGTCCTTATGGATAGTGAGCTGGACAACATCTGTTGTGGCGAGATAATGGATGCAGATGACACTTTGATCAGTTCAGAAGTGGAGAAAAAGTCTTATCATCTCATCCTTAGGCATCTTGATGAGAATCATGTGACATGGGTTGCCAATACTCTTAGGGAAGATGAGAGGAGGAGGGGAAGCATCCTTTGGAAGTTGCTTAAGTCCAAGTATGCTGGTGATTCTGTTCGCCAGAAGGGTATAGCTTTCAATAAACTGTTCATGTTACAATATTCAAATTTTAAACAGTTTGTTGAAGAGGCTAGGTCTAGCATAGCCAAGTTTAAGTCATCAGGACTTAACATGGATCCTGAGTGTTTGTCACTCTTAATCCTTCAGAAGCTACCAAAGGAGTTTGATTCTTTAGTCAGAATTATTTCTCAATTGGATCCTCTTCCTGGGGAGGAGGATGTGCTGAAAAGGATTGAAAAGGAAGATCTTCAGTTCAAGATGAAGGGGGGCTCTGGAAAAGCCCTTGTTGGAAAGACTGGAAAATCTTTCAAGAAGGCAAAAAAGGATTTGTCCAAGGTATTATGCTATAATTGCCAGAATAAGGGGCATCATGATAAGGATTGCAAGGAGGCCAAGAAGAGGAAGAAGTTTGAACAGAATGACAAGGAGGTCAATCTCACTACTGAAAACGTTGCAATGGTGGCGTTTGATGGTCCAATGGAAATGGTTGTTTGGGATGAAGGCCAAAATTGATGAGGATCAAGAAATAGACTTGATTGATTACAAAGTGAGTAATCTTAACCTCAAAGATGAGAACTTATCAGTGACTGATAAAGCTTCTTTCCTATTAGGAGGATTGAAGGAGGATTTTCTTGTTTTGATTGATTCTGGTTGTACAGATCACATGTTCTTTGAACCAAATTTATTTTCAAATATTAGTGATTATGATGGAGTTGTAAATATTGGTCAGAAAGGCAGAATAATTCAGATTAAAGGAATTGGAAAAGTTATTCTTGCAAATCACTTGGGTTTCAAAATTCCTTTTGAGAAAGTGTTCTATGTACCAGAGTTGCCTTATAACCTTGTGTCCCTTGGGGTGTTGTGGAAAAAAGGTTTCCAGATTTGTTATCTTAAAGAAGATAAGTTTTTTAATGATATGAATGGGAGAACTGTTCTTAGTGGGAAGGTTTGGAACAAGGTTTTGTGTGCAAGCTTGTTCAAAATCTCAGCTTTGAGCACTGTTGCTCACAATAGAAGTGGCCATAAGGTAAACAACAGAAACTGTGAGAGTTGTAACTTAGGGGCTAAGACTAGAAATGTGTCCTCAAAGAGTAGAGATTGCACTGATGTTCCTAGAGAGGAATTTTCCATTGATTTGGCAGGGCCATTCACACCGGAGTCCCTTGGTGGGGCAAGATACTTCATGAATTTAGTTGATACTGCAACTAATTATGTTTGGGTTAAACCAATTCAATCTAAGGATCAGATCACAGAGGAGGTTTCTGTAATATTCAAAGTCTGGAAACAGAGTGGTCTAATGAAGGAGATCAAGAGGGTTATCACTGATGGAGGTGGTGAATTTTTGAGTAAAGAGTTTGAGAGGTTATTGAAAGATTATGGTATCATTCATATAGTCACTACCGCAAGTACTCCACAGAATAATGGAATAGTTGAGAGAATGAATAGGACTTTGCTGGACAAGGTCAGAACTATTATGTCTCAATCTGGTCTACCAAAGTTCTTACGGGCTGATTTGATGTGTACAGTATGTCTGTTGCATAACATTGTAAGTGTTAATGGGAAGAGTCCTCATTATCAGTTTTGGAAGTTGTACCCCAAAAAATCACACCTAAGAACAATGGGTTTCTTGGTGTATTATAGTGTCCACCATAATGAGATGGTTGGAAAATTAGACCCTAGACCAAGAACAGGGGCACTTGTAGGCTATGATTTAATAAGTAAGTTGTATAGGATCTATTGTCCTGGGAAAAGAAATGTTATCCGTAGTAGGGATGTAAAAGTTTGAGGAAAGTACCTTTCCACTGAAAAGGAGTGAAGATGTTGTTGTGAATAAGTCACAGCAAGAAATAGAATTAGCACCTATTTCACCAGCAAAGGCTGAGGAAAATGTGGTTCCAGAAGATGAAGAGATGGAAGACGTGCCAACAGAGGGTTCAGTGCCCGCTTCAGGGGATTCTGTTAATTTGGAACCTGATCAGCCTCCACGTCCAGTAAGAAGGAGTGGTAGGGTTAGAGTACCAGTTGATAGGTATGGGGAATGGAAGTCCCATTATGCTGCCGCAGGATATGAGGAAGATACATTTCAGGAACAGTGTATGCTCAATGAAGTCCTGGAGTTGAGTTCAGAAATGGGTAACAGGGTTAACCCAAATAGCTTGGGCCAAGCTATGAATTCTTATGAGAGAGCCAACTGGAAGAGTGCTATTTTTGAGGAATTTGATTCTCTAGAAAATAATAGTGTCTTTGAAGTGGTTAAGTGGGATTCTGTTCCAAAAGGAAAGACCATTGTGGGTTCTAGATTGGTGTTAAACAAGAAGTTTGACACAAATGGAGTTTTGAAAAAATTCAAAGCTAGATGCGTTGCACAGGGCTTCAAGCAGAGAGAGGGGATTGGTTACCAAGAAAATTTCTCACCAACTGGAAGCCTTTCCACCTTCAGGCTTCAGGTACATCATTTCTCTGGAAGTGGATTTGGGAGAAGAAATCAGGCAAGCTGATTTTGTAACAGCATACTTGAATGCAAAACTTGGAGAGGAGGAGACTGTTTATATGTCAATTCCTGATGGTTTTCATTAATGGTTAGTAGAGACTAAACCAGAAACAATGAAGAAGATCTGTGTTAGAAGTTTTCTTTCAGCAGATAAAAGGGAATATGTCCTCAAGCTTTTTAGATCCCTTTATGGATTGAAGCAAGCAGCTAGATTGTGGTATAATACCATGAGTGAGAAACTGATACAGATTGGTTTCAAGACATCTGAGGCCAACCCTTGTCTTTTTGTAAGAAAGGATGAAATTTTTTTTGTATGGGTTGATGAAATTATCATCATTGGAAATGGTAAAGAGAGAGTCATGGAGACACTCAAAAAGGAATTCAAGATAAAAGATCTTGGTCTGGTGCAACAGGTGCTAGGAATGAAAGTCAGTAAGAGCAAGAATGGTATTCAGTTAGACCAGAGCCATTACGTGGCAGCTCTTCTTAAGAAATATGTCTTAGAGGATGCAAAGGAGTTTGTTACTCCCATGCAGTCAAACATTTGTTTAGAGAAGTATACAGATGAGGAGTATCTGGAGTTTTTTCAATCTGGGAACAACTACAGGTCAGCTATTGGATTGCTTAATTATTTGGGGCAGTGTACAAGGCCCAATATTGCTTTTTCCATTGGTTTCTTGTTGCAACACTTAGAGAAGCCAAGCATGAGGCATTGGTCAGGGTTTAAGAGAGTTATGAGGTATCTTAAAGGAACACACAGTCTGGGACTGTTGTTTAAAAATTCAGCAAACTTGGATTTGGTTGGTTATTCCAATGCAAGTTGGGCAGATGGTAACACTAGGGAATCAACAAGTGGTTTTTTATTCTTCTTAGGTAAGAAGCTGGTGCCATGGATGTCCAAGAAGGTGTTGGCAATAAGTCTTTCATCAACAGAGGCTAAGTATAGAGCTTACTTAGCAGCTTCACAGGAAGAAAAATGGTTGAGAAAAGTCTTAGAGGATACACATAAACCACAAGGGTTTGCCTTGTTGTATTCTGAAAACCAGAGTGCCATTGCATTGGCACAAAACCAAGTGTTCCATTCAAGAACAAAACATATTGATGTTCACTATAACTATATTTGCAATGCAGTTAACTGCAAGGAGATTGTGTTGAGGTACATGCCCACTGGAGCAATGATTGCTGATATCTTGACTAAGGCCTTAGACAGGAACAAGCATCAAGGCTTTGTGACTGATATGCAGATGTCACCCCTTTTGGATTAAGGGGGTGTGTTAAAATACGTATGCACTTACGCATGTGCTACGTATAAGTGTAATCCAAATTGGATGCACATATGGGCCTTGCTGGCCCATTGGACACTCACACAGACCATACAGGCCTGTGTGGATGTCACTGATTTGGGGAAACTGGCCTCAAAACGCATGAAACAGGCTCATTTGTACACAGGCCCTAACGGGCCCTGTGAAGGATATGGGCAAATACAGCCAGATGGGCTTGTATGGGCAAAATTGGGCCCAAGGTTTATTTTGGACATACTTGGCCAGAAAGGCTGGCCCGCCAAAGTATGTTTTACTTAGTTTTTGGGCTTGGAGGGCCCCATTCAGGCCGCCACCCGTGTCGAAGCTGGGTAGGGGCTGCTGCCCGCTCAGGGCCGCTGCCTGTGTTGCGGCCCGCTTGGGGCCGCTTCCCATGTTTTGGCCCACTTGGGGCCGCTGCCTGTGTTGCGGCCCGCTTGGGGCCGCTGCATTTGTTGCGGCCCGCTTGGGGCCGCTATTTTTTCCTTTGGCCCGTCTATGGGGCCCAACAGCCCGCGCAGGGCCATTGTTGCGGCTGCTGCGCTGGGTGACAGCCGCGGGGCTGATGGTCCTGGCTCCCCCCCCTCCCCTCGCTTGCCATTGCAAGGGGGAGGGGGAGGGCTGGCTGGTTGTAAACAGCCAGCAACCATTTGCAAGGGGCAACCGGTCATGGTGGGGGGAACTTGATCACCCCCCCACCAAAAGAGGTGGCCAGGCCGGTTGCATTGAGGCAACTGGCAGTGGGGGGGAATTGACCACCCCCCCATTATTGAAGGGGGGCTCCCCCCTCTTTACTGAGGGGGAGGAGTGACGGGCTGGAGGGGACCTGACCACCCCCCAGCCCACTTACCGTAGCAATGCCCTTGGGGTATCAACCCCCAGGGCCCCTGGTAGGGGGATTTGACCGCCCCCTCCAGGGATTTGAGAGAAAGAGGGGGGGGGGGGGTGGCATGTCCGCCGGTTACACCCCCCCCGGGTGAGATTTTGGTTGGACTCAGGTGAGTCCTGGGTCCCACCTAGGTCATATGAGGGGCCAGGGCTGTACAAGTGCTAAGATAAGTAACAGGGCTGGTTGTGACGGACAACCAGCCAGGGATTGAACAGAACAGGGGCTGGTTCAGCCCCATTGAGGTGGAAACACCAGAAACAACCAAAATAGGCTGGTTCTAAGGGTACAGGGACTGATGCCATGTGGGCTGATGTAGCCCAAACCAAGTAACAAGGCCTGTAGAGCCTGTAGAGCACTTTTGGGGCGGAAAATTTGCTTTTTGGCTTGTTGTATCATGTGCTCACAAGGGGCCAATCTTTTGTACTTAAGGAGCTCTGCTCCCTGCTGTTTTTCATCATCCAGTCATCATCCAATTGAATTCATCAACAATATCATCCAATGTGTTGCCCCATTTGTGAGAACCCATCAAGCAATTATTGAGACAAGGTGTCCAGCATTTCTTTTGCTTTAATTACTGCTCATTTGCCTAAGCTGATTGATGGCCATAATTATAACAATGATTGAGCTTAGTTGGGAAAATTGATTGGAAGAGAAAAATTTCCTAACATTTTCAGGATTGTTGTCTGCAAAGGTGCTCCCCCCCTGGGTACACGTTGTCCCAACATCATGATAAAGCATCAGGAACAACCACTTGTTTCCCAGGGAGGTACATGATTGTAAATTTGAACTTGGAGAGGTATTTAGCCCATTGCCCCTGTCTGTGTGTGAGGAGTTTTGAGCTCATAAAATACTTAAGAGAATTATGATCAGTAAGAACCTTAAAAGGCTCTACAAGGCTCAAAAGGTATGAATACCATTTTTTCAAGCAATGAAAAATTGCAAGAAGTTCCTCGTAATGAATCTTTAAGTCAAGCTCTGCAAAAAGAAACTTTTAAGATTCAAAGGCAACAGGATGAAAGAGATTAGAAGAAGAGGAAAACTGCAAGATTAATCCTGCAATGTCATAGTTGCTTGCATCCGTTTTCACAATAGTGCAAGCTAGCTTGTTGAAGTGAGGAAGTATTGGAGCAGTGATAAAACATTTTTTAGAGCTTCAAACTCCAAAGTGACTTGTTCTGTAAAAATAAAATGAGTGTCTTCTTGAAGAAGTTTAGTAAGATTCATGGTTTACTTGACGTAGTGCTCAATGAAACTCCTGTAAAAATTACTGGAACCAAGAAATAAATGAAGGTATTTAACAAAGGAAGGTGCAGGCCAGTCCAATATGCGTTGGCTCTTGGCTGGGCCCATGGCTAGTCCCTGCTGAAAAACTATTACACCTAAAAATTGAAGGGATTGAGTATCAAATTTGCACTTAGAGGCTTTGGAAAACAGGTTATTCTTTCAAAGTTGCTGAAGCAGCTCCTGCACATGGGTTAGGTGCTCCTCAAGAGTTTTTGAGTAGAAAAGTATATCATCAAGCTCTGAAAGGTCAGCAAAAATATCATTGACCAAATTTTGAAAAGTGGAAGGAGCGTTACAAAGGCAGAAAGGCAAAACGGTATACTCATAGCTGCCAAAACAGGTTTGCATCACAGTCAAGTACTCATGATCCTTCAAAATTCAAATCAAGTTATAGGCACCTTGAAGGTCTAACTTTGAGAAATAAGCAGCTCTGTGGAAGGGAGTGAGTTGGTGCAACATAGGCAGTACTTGGTAGGAATTCTTCTGGGTAACCTGGTTCAGTTTCCTATGGTCAATGCAAAGGCAAACGCAGCCATCTTTCTTCAGAATGAATAGGAAGGGAAAGCCACCGTTTGAATTGCTTGGTCAAAGAAATTCCTTCAATAAATTTTTTGCAATGTATTCTTGAAGCGCGGTTGATTCTGGCTTTGAGAGAGAGTAGACTGGACGGGGTGCCGGAGGTGGACCAGTAAGTTCAATTTTTTGATCATATAAACAGGATGGAGGAAGTTTATCAGCCTTAACAACTCAAAAGGTGTCAGCAAAGTCATGATAAACCATAGGTAAAGACTCTCAAATGATTTCTAAATCTTCAATCTCATCATTGTCTTCTAACACAGGGTTCAAAGTATTTGCACAATGCAAGAGGATTAAGGATCTCAAAATACACCTTATGTTAGGCTCCTGTTTCTCTTTGAAGAAACAAGGAAGAGGTAAGTTGGAAAAATAAACAATAAATCCTAAATCTGAATAGGGAACTTGGGAATGGAAGTCAACATATTGCAAATATCTTGGCGGAAAAGTGTCATCCAACTCAATGAAAGTGTCAGGTAGGCTGTTTAATTCCTGGTTGACGGAAGGGTTATTTTTTCTGGGAATTCAAGGTGCAAAGGTTAATTATTCCTTCTTGCCAATTCCCATCCGGATTCCAGTAGACTAGGAAGTAATGGCCCAGAATGGTATTGTCCATTCCAGGGATATCCAAGAAAAACAAATCCCATTCAAAGCTGGGGAAATTGGAAAATGGAAATGTCCGTTTTGCCTTATGCGTAACCCAATGAGATGGCTTGTTTGCACTAATTACTAGATAGATGGGAAATTTGTCTATCTTGGAATGCGTACAATTTTTAGAGGTGGCAAATGCTTCACTTATAAGAGAAACATTAGTGCCGGAATCGAGTAAAACTTGGTAAGGCGTGTTGTTGGAATGGAAAATTACAAATCTTGAACTTGGAGAACAAAGTGACTTGCAAGTGCAAACATTGACTTGCTATTTTGATAATGGGTAGCTTCCCTTGCAAGTATCAGAAAAACTACCAGCTATTTTTTTGAAAGCTTAGTCCCTTCACGCGCTAGCTGCTTCACGCAACTATTGACATCATGAATACATCTGCAATACATACACAACCCTGCCTTTTCCCTCCTTAACCATTCCTTTTTCATCAGCATCCCAGTTTCTGTGTCCAGGAACTTTGTAGAATTGGTGGTGGTCTTCCCTTTTGGGTTGAAGTTAAAATTTGAGGTCAATTTGCTTTTCTTTTGATTCTTCTTTTGTTTTTTTGAAGAGTTGTCTGCCTTGGCAGCCAAGGTGAACTGTCCATGATCTTTTGGTGCCAAGTTTTTTTTGTTGTGGTAGCCATTATAAAGCTCAATCACCCAGTTGATTAGCTGCTGAAGGGAGGTTTTCTTATGTCCCCCAAATGCAAGCTGCTCAATCAAGTGTGCCAGTAAACCCTTTTGGAAATGGAAGAGGAGTGCCACTTTGTTCCACTGGATGTGGGACTGCAGCTTTTGGAATTGAGAGATGTAGATAGAAGCCCTACTAGTTTCCTTCATCACCAAGCTATTTAAGTTTTACTTGGCGTTGCAAATTTTGTTGGGGTCGCCAAACAAGTTGAACAGTTGTTGCTCAAATTTGTTTTAGTTTTTGAGTATACAAGTGGGACTAGTAATATATAATAATTTGGGGTATGGTTCAAACCATTGCAAGGCTCTACCTCCTAGAAAGGAAGACGCATACATGACTTTTTGACAGTTGGAAGGGAAGTTGTTTGGGTCATTGGAGAAGATTATTTTGCATTACTGTAGGTAGGAGCGGAGCTTATGTGGATGCTCCCCATTGAAGTGGTCAACCTGCTTCATGTCTGGAGTGCTTGCACTAGGTGGCAAGGTATGTTGATTGAGAGCTTTGATCAACGTAGAGATAACCTCCTGAGCTTCTGACATGGGATAATTTTGGCTAAGCCTTTCCCTACTACAAGTTGAGGTTTCATTGCAGGAGTGGTCAGAATCTTCAAGTTGCTCAAGGGGATCCACTGGAGCTTTGGACGTAATTTTTTTGGCTTAGGGGTCATTGAGTGGCTCAACTGAAGGGGATTTAGAAGAGGGGACGTGATCTAAGGGTTTTCTGGAACAAGAAATGCTGGATCTCCCTACCTTGTTGATATCATCATTGTAAGGGGTGAGGGAAGCATTTCCAGTCAAGCAAGTACGTGACATTGTAAAAAATGACATCTAAGATAGATTGGCCATCTATAATAGATGAGTTGAGTTAGTTAATTTACTGTCACACAACCCTCACATGTACTGGAGGGGATCTTGAGGCAATTTTGAGCGCAAGGGAGTAAGCTAAGTGTAAGGATAAGTGCAAGGTAGCAAGGTGCTAACTGCAAGATATGGTCAAGGGCAAGTAGCATGAGGGACGTAGTTATTCTGTAGAGATGAAACTAAGGCAAGGCCCAATGTGATGGTCTTCCCTGAGCAAAGCATAAAACATATGAAATTAACTAACTGAGGAAAAAATCTTCAGGCAAGGAGTGAGTCCTTATAAGGTAATATGGAGTGACTGTATAAAACCTGATGGAAAGCCTTTTACAGCTAGAGAGCGTGATGCAATGGATGTTAGGAACGGAAAGGGAAGATAAAAATGAACAATAAAACATCTCCAGAGTCATAGCATGAGTGCAAGACAAGGGAACCGTGCAAGTATGTGTCCTAGTAAATGAAATGCATGAAGGAATGAAATTAGATTACACTGCAAATGAACAAGAGTAGTAACAGAGGTGACAATGCAGGGAAGGAATCAGTCCAAAGATGGGACTATACAATTGATGTGGCTTGATGAACATGCAATCTAGAAGAGTAGCATAACCAAGAATGGAAGTATGAGGGCTGAGATACGCAAGGAGAGATGGAGAAAGGTCCAAATGAATGGTGAACCAACTGCAAGGTGTCACAGGTATAGACTGAGTTGACAAGATTGGAAGGTTATTTCACAAGCCAGAGGTAGTAAGCAGATTGCGCTATTGATGGTGTGCTTCACTTTTTTCATGCTTAAGACTGAGGTAGATGGTGCTGATGACAAGGGTATATCCAAAAGTGAGGAGACAAAACCCTTAACTCAAATTTTTATTTATTTTTATGGAATTTTTTTAATTTAATTTATTTTAAATGTCTTGTTTTTTTGCTTGCCATGAATGGGTTGTGAAAGGCCGCTCACAACCCATTTTGGAGTTTTGAGCAGCCATTCATGGCTAAAACAAGTTGTGAGCAGTTGTTCATAACTGAAATGGGTGGTGAGAAGCCATTCAAAAAAAAAAAGTCGCAAAACAGGCCACAAAACCCTTTTTAGGCTGTGAATGGAGGTTTTGAGGTCACAAATTTAACATTGCCCATTTTTTTATCAAAATATACAATGAAAAAATGGGTTTGACTTAAAAAAAATGGAATTTGAAGAAGAAATTACTGAGCATGGAAGAAGCCATTGAATTTTTTTGGAGATTTGAACTCTGATAAAACCTAATAAATTAAATTTCTTGAAATGAAATGAAATCTAACATCAGATGTTGAAAAAAAACTTGATGAAGTACAAGAAAAATGAGGAAAATGATAAGAATTAATTTTATTTACACAAAATGGGATATTCCCAGTGTAATTCAAATAACTGTGTACCCAACATAAAAAAACATAGGAAAATGATACATGCAATTATTTGATGCTCAGAATTGTATTATTTTGAAGTTTTTTAACCATTACCAGAGGCTTGAAATGGAGCCAGGGTGGCAGATAGCTAATGGGGGAAGGAAGCCTATTACCAGAAGAGATCCAAAATTGATTGAGCCAAAGATTCAGTGGATGGAGTGAGAACTCCGGGATAAGTGATAAACCAAAGGGGAATTGAAGTGAGTCTGGATGGTACTAGGACAAAGGGAGAATCCAGGAATGGAGCGGACTGAAAGTCAGTGTGCAAAAAAGTAGAATAGATTTCTGAAGAAGGAATAGAAATTGGAGAAAGAGTCAATTTTATATAATGCTAATTATAACCCATCATACCCTATGTTTGTGACATGTTAATGATACTTGAAAGGATGAATAATCACACCAGCTGTATTATACTATAAAAACTATATATGTGTCACAGTTTTGAAATAAACAAATGAATAATCAACTACAGAGATGATCATAAAAATATTAAAGGATATTTCTTTGAAGGAAAATCAAGATTTGTGATGGAATTTGAAAGCCTTTGTACAAAAATTAAAAAAAGAAAAATTTACATACATCTATTTCATTGAGAGAGTTCAAGCCTGTTGTCATATTGAAAAAAAATATTCATCAGGTAAAAAAAAAGTAAAAAATAAAAGCAATTAAATAAAAAATAAAAAAAGGTTTTTGGGTTTTTCATGCCCCCAAACCTGGAAATAACACAGTTTTGATGTCCCCACAACATCCCCCAACGTCCCCAATGCACGCAGTAAACCTGGAAAAAGGTGGTTTTTGGGGTTTGTCAAAAAAAAATAGTGGCGGATAGAAGGGCATCTCAAACCCCTGTAGAATAAATCTGAGGAATTTTGGCCATTTTTAAGCCCTTCAAAATTACCCTCAAGAAACTGAAAAAAAAACACTCCAGGTCTCACATCTTTTAACATTTTTAATTTTTTTTCTTTTATTATTTTGAGAAATCTAAAGAGAGAGAATTTTTCCAAATATGGAAGGACATTCCATTATAATTTTTCCAGAATTTTAGTACTTCACCTTCCCGCCAGAAAATGGGATTTACATCAAAAATGAGGCATTATTTTCAATTCTTTTTTTTGTTATTTTTCCATGAGATTTTCCAAATTTGCAGTTTGCAGTATTTTAATTGCCCTCAAAAAACTGAAAAAAAAACACTCCACGTCTCAAATCTTTTCACATTTTTAATCTTTTTTCCTTGATTATTGAGAGATATGAAGAGAAAAAAATATTCTAAATATGGAAGGCTATTAAATTAATTTTTTTTCCAGAATTTTAGTACTTCACTTTCCTGCCAGAAAATGGGATTTACATAAAAATGAGAGATTATTTTCAATTCTTCTTTTTGTTATTTTTCCATGAGATTTTCCAAATTTTCAGTTTGCATTTTTTTAGTTAGAATTGCAAAGGGCCCAAAGAAATTGTCCAGGGATTTTTGGTAGCTTATTGTTTCCCAAAGAACTCATAATTGAAAACACAAAAGTGGTGTTTTTGCTCTAAATCAATGAGTAAAAAAATATGAAGAATTGAAAAAAAAAACAGAAAAATCATTCAATCAAGATCAATTTTTACTAATTTATTATTTTTACTAACAGGAAAAAAAATCTTCAAACTAATATCCAAGTTATTATGAATCAAATCTTCCCATTTTTGGGATTCCTTGCTAGCAAAAGCCTTCCAAAGGGAATCTAATTGGGGAGCTGGCCAAAGTTCAGAATTATAGTGGAAAGGAACTATGTGGTGAAAATCTTCCAAAATAATTAAACAAATGGGAGATATTTGAGAATTTGCTGTTGGAGGTGAATTGAGGGGCAAAGAAGCTCAGGGAACCAACTTAGATAAAAGTAACACTGGAATTTTGTATGTATCTGCAAGCAGAAAACCATGGAAAGGGAATTTCATCCAGTACTTTTGAGGGGCAGGTCCAGAGGTTTGGTTGAGATGTTTTCTTTCTTTGCAAAAAATTTCATCCCAGAATTGATCCATGAAGTTTTCATCCTTGAAGATAGAGTTTGATTCAATTTCCTTGATCATTTCCTGACGTATTGAGCTCCAACCTTCAGATTTACGGCCCAAATTAAGTGCTAATGATCTTAACCCACAGTCCACATCACCCATCACATCTTGAACATGTGAAATTTGTGGAATGGCTGTCTCAGGGAAAATGAAATTTTTGTATGGATACTAAGGAAAAAAATGAGTTTTCTTTAAGATTAAATGTAAAAAAGAATTCAAAATTAAATGATAAATAGCCACCACTTCAAAGTTATCAGAAGATGGAAAAGAAAATTTTGTGACCTTCATCCCAAAAAACAAGGGGTTAATAAGTGAACCATAAAGCAAGATAAATTCAGAAATTTATTCACTTTTTCAGTTTCAGAGGCTGTGGCTGTGGGAGCAAAGATTGCATTCCCTGGAGGCCTACAAGAATCTTCATCTTCATCTTGTTGTTTTCTTCCCTTCATCCTCTTCAAATTACCAGGACTCAAATTCTGTGAAACAACCCTCTTATTGATGATGGTTTCTGACCTCTAAGTGACAAATGAAAATATGAAAATCAATGGAAACTAGAAAAAAAATCCTTATCCCCCAAACCAAAAAGAAAATTACCAACCATCTTTATTATATCCAATTTTTCAAGATCTTTGAGTTCTTCTGAAATCAATTCCTCTTCTGTTATAGACTCATCCTGTTCAAAATGAAATGTTAGCCTAATTAAACAAAAAACATGTCTTCCTCTGATTTATGTTTCTTTTTTCCCTTGGCCTTTTCATGGTCTTCCTTTCCTTTCCTTTTCTTCAGAGTCTGAAATCGGAGAAAACCAATTTACAACCATATGCTTTTAAGATCAATTCAACAGAAAGGGATAAAAAACCAAAAAAAGAAAAAACTAACCATTGAATTAACTACTTGGTGCTTCCTTACTCTTCCTCTTCTCTTAGGTACTTCAACATATTCAAACCCAGATGGATCCCTCTTAGGTGAATTCTGAGAAAATCATTTGCTTTTATTTGGGGCTCCTTTGGGTCTTCCATGAAATCTCCTTTCTGCCTTTGATGGGGGTTCTTGAATGGGAGTAATTTGATACTTCCCTTTTAACAGTTTCATCACTTCTTCAAGTTAAAATGTTGTTCTCCTGGGCGCAATTTAAGAAATTCTTCAAAGAGTCAATTCTGATAAGGGTATATGTTGGTTGATTGGGAAGGTGATTTGTGAGATTATTGAGAAGGTTGGAATGACCCCTTCTTGGAAAGCTATGAATAATTCCAAAATAAAATAAAAAACTTCAGAAATCAATGTTAGAATTATTTTTTCTCCAAGAAAAAAAAAATACTGCAATATGTTAAAGTGTCACCCGTGGGGAGCGTCAAAGTGTCTCCCCAACTGTTGTTGACTCAGTCACTCAAAAAGTTTGTTTAAACCAAACTAACCACAAACTTACCCAACTAACCACAAAACCACAGTTAAATCATCTCAATTCAATCAACTCATTCCAACCACCTCAAATTTCCTCCAGTTTTTCTTTCTCTTCTCTTTTTCCTTAATTTTCTCTTCATCATTACTCACATCTCAAACCCTGAATACCCAGTCACCAAATCTTGAACACTCAAATCAACACATTTAATAACATCAAGTTCAAATTCATGCCTGGTGAGAGTTTCTCCCTCACTTCAATGCTGATCCAAATCTGATTTGCTCCTCAGCTACTCTCCTTTCAGCCCAATCAGACTCTTCCATGACCTCCTAGCCACCTCACAAATCAAGGGAATTAAGTCCTCACTTCCTGTCCCGTTGGTTGATGTTTTTCATCTGCACTTTTCTTTATCATGCTCCTTCTCATCCTCTGTCCTGATTCATTTTGTTTTCAGTCTGTTGGTTATAATCAATTTTCATTCATCAGATTCTTTCACGGTTAAAAGTCAAAAGACTCTTCACAACAACCAACAGAGAAAAAGGACATAATGACATCCAATCTATTGGCCACCTACTCAAACAATGGATTCCAACTGGCAATGCTCAAAACTTCCCAGGAAACCATCCCCCTACTTTCAGGGGACAACTATAGCATCTGGCGCGACAAGATGAATGGCCTGCTAGCGCTCAGAGGAGTTCTGTCAACCTTGGAGTCTCCCTCCCAACATCTTTCCCAACTAGATAATGACAAAATATAGCTCCTCCTCATCTCAAAAGTTGACTTGGTAACCCAAAAAAATATCATCAGTGAAACAAATGTAAACTCAGCCAAGGCTATCTGGCAGAAAATCAAGGAGCATTATTCCTCCTTGAAAGACTTGAACCAAGCAACAACTTTCTGCATATCTCCTTCAAGAAGGATGAAATCACCAATTTTTTCCCAAAAATCAGGACCTCAATAAATAAAATGATTGACATAGGCTTTGATCTCCCTCAAGACATCCTGGCCTACCTCATCCTCTTCAAATTCCCCACTTATCTTCACAACCCTAAATGCCAACTCATGCATTCCAAAAAAACAATTGAAGTAAATTTTTTATGCAATCAACTCATACAGTTCAACAACAAAGTGAAGGCCAAGTCCACTGAAAAAGTGATCCCCATTGGAAAGGCCCCTCTGGTTTCAAGCAAAAGCAAATTCAAGACTCAGTCAAACAGCCGCTGCTTTGAAGGCTACCACAAACCCAAACAAGAAAAAAACCACCAGGAGAGAAAATGCTTTCACCTGAATCCTGAGAAATCTCCAGAATGGTGGAGAGACAACCAATCCA
This sequence comes from Puccinia polysora, assembly GCA_025617555.3. Classification (NCBI taxonomy): domain Eukaryota; kingdom Fungi; phylum Basidiomycota; class Pucciniomycetes; order Pucciniales; family Pucciniaceae; genus Puccinia; species Puccinia polysora. The sequence continues at coordinate 13,233,832 of CM062624.1, read as the reverse complement.
AGTGGAAGGAAAGACAGAAATAAAAAATGGAATCATCTTAATTCCATGCCTTTGTGACCAAATGGATCAAATCAGAAACAGTCTCAAGTAAAAATATACTTGCCAACAGTGGAGCATCTACTCACATCTTCAACAACAAAATATTTTTAATCAACCTGTAAAAATCAGACAAAGGCCAGTCAGTATCAATGGGAAAGGATGGTGCAAATCTTCCCATCAAAGGTATGGGCAAAGTCAAGTTAGCCTGGCATATTCAAACCATAACTCTCAGCAACTGCCTGTACCCAACATTGTTGTCAATCTAATCAGCCCTGGAATCCTAATCCACAAGGGATTTTTTTTGAAATTTTCCAAGGGCATATTTCACCTAAATCAAGATGGACTCAGCCAAATGGAAGGTTGAGTTTTCAAAAACCATCTCTTTGTTTTCAAAAGCCCCAGAACCATTGGAACCAATAATTGCTTCCTCTCAACCCAAAAAACCAACAAAAGATCTTGCCAGAACTTAAACCTCTCCCTGGGACATGCCTCAATTGGTTGACTCAAAGAAATAATCCCAAGTCTCATGCTGGATGAAAAATTTTTCTGCAGGACTTTGCGCTTGGAAAGTTAACCAAATCACCCTTCCAAGGTCAAACCACCCTTGCCTCTAAATCTTTTGAGCAAATCCATCTTGATGTAATTGGTCCAATCAATCCTGAATCCAATCAACATAAGAAATACATCCTAACAATTGTGGAAAGTGTGGTGAACAATTTGGGACACCTCATGTAAAAGGGATTTTTTTTTAAAAAAAAATTGTTTGTGATGCTATGGGTAATCTTCCACTTTCCTTTTCCCCAACTACTTCCTATCCTAGAGGTATGGGAAGGCTTTTCTAGGGTGTTCAAATCTGCAGATCCTCCGTTCAACTCCTCCTTGGTTTGCTTGCAGCTAGAATTTTTTGCCAAGTGCATGCAAACAATTGTTCAATTTCTACAGCGCAGATCATCATCCTCAACTCATCCGTCTCTCAATCCATCAAATCCCTCAACTTAAACCTTGTCTTTGTGGTACCAAGGTTGAACAACTCCTCAGACTCAATCTCATCATCTCCTAAAAATCCCCCCAATTGCTGGTCTTGTTGACCATAGGAATCAGCCTGATGTGGTCTTGATCTCCAACAATCTGGTCTGTGATAAGTGTGGCGCCACTCACGAATGCTCCCACAATGATCTTGATGATCTTCATCAATAAGCGTTTCTCATCAACAAGCCTCACCATCATCAACTCCTCCCCGCTCATTCTCCCACCATCACAACCCAAAACCTTCATTGCCGCTTGCTTGCTCTGCTTTCAGAAAAGCAGAAGAAATGTGCATCATCCCAGGCATCCACTGGCCCATTTGCTTGCAATTGTGGTCCATCAAAACCTTGCTATTGGATCTGAGGCTTGCGCCTGGAAACCATTGCGCACCCACCAGATTGCTGCCATTGGCTGTTGCAACTTCCCATCTGATATCATGCAGATGCTCATCTGCTGCCTTCTGTCAACCTCAAATCTGGGTTGGCTTCCTTTTTTCATTTTTTTTTCCAAGTCACGGCTCATCCTGTTGCTATGTTTGATTTTTTTCATCATTTTTTTTTTTAAAAAAAATTCCTGCACTCATTTATAGTTATCTCTTGTAAGTAGTCTACAGGGCCTCTTGCCCATAAAAGGAGGGGATCTCCCCTGCCCTTTTTCCGGCATCCCATCATCATCAGAACTATAATCAATCAATAAATCTGTGGGGGCCCTTCCCCTTTATCTGAGCATTCTCATCCTGGGTATGTCTATGATTGCCCCTTGATCTTTGAGCCTCCATACTCAAATTTTTGATCCATACCCTGTGACCTTATCAATTATCACCAACCAATAGGGTTTCTGGTTGAAGAAGAATCCATTTGGTTGTTTTCTTGAGTCTTTTATACCATTCCTTGATCCCTTTTTTGACCATACTGGTCTGATCATTATTTTTGATCATGCTTCTGGAACCAGTCACGTTTGAATGAGAGGTTTCTTTAAGCTTGAAACCTGGAGTCTTAAACCTCCCTTTATTTCTTTGAAAGTTGAATTGAGCCACCCTATTATTGAGTCCCTTGAGAATTGCTGGGTTCTTCTTGTTTGAATTTGTTAATGCTTTGCTTCTAAAACTTCATAAAACAAATTGCCTTGTTTTTTACAGCCACCCACATTTATCTGGTACCCTTTAAGCGCTTTATTGCAGAGAGCTGGGTGGGTTCATTGAGAACCTGGAGGTTGGTTGGGGTTGAGTTGATCTTTCCTAATCTTCTGCTGATGACCAGAGTTATTAGCTTGTGGGAATTGTTACTTAAAACTGTCTTGTTCTATTGAACTCTGAACAAATAAATTATTTTTTTCAATTCTTTTCACACACCATCTTGCCTCAGATAGTGTTGTTCCATTGCTACCAACTACTATCAAATTCATCCCTTCCATTGATTCTTTATTTAAAACTTTCTGGATCTTGATTCCAATTACATTTAAATATTTTTTAATGCTCAGGAGGGCAGCATAAACAGCACCTTTTCCCTCCACAGAACTGCCTGCAACTCAGCACCCTTTGCAGTCTTACAAAAGTTTCTTGGGATACCTGAGTGGAGTCCCTCTGTTCAGCAAGGAAAGCGTTCCTGACATCCTCATCAAGATAATAAAACAACAAAAATCCAAACTGGGATACTATCCCTGCAAAGTCTGTTCCAAAGGAGGATCAGAATTCACCAATAGAAAATTTTTCAAGTTCCTCAAAGAAAGATTGTGAAAACAACTCATTTACAAGCCTAATAACCCCAAACATAATGGCAGAGCCAAAATAGCCAATTGATAAATTTTCAAAAGTGTGCATACTTCTCTTGGTTCCTCCAGCCTGCCTAAGAAATTTTGGTTGGAGATACTCAAGGCCTGCTGTCTTGCCTTGAATTAGATCCCACGCAAAGGCAGAAGTTCATCTCCCTGGGAAATAATGCATGGTAGCTCCCTTCCTCTCTCATATTTCAAACCACTGGGAACTTCCATTTTCTTTCTCAATAAACTCATGCCAAAGGGAAACAAATTCCACCCAAAAGGACTTGAAGGAAAGATCATAGGATACAATACAGAATTCTGCTCCTAAAGAACCCTGTTACCCAATGGCTCCATTGTCTCAACGAAGCATGTCAGGTTCAACAACAAATCCATCAATGACCTTGGGAAGACCAGTGGGCTGGACCTGGACCTTTCAATTGAAAATTTCAACTCAGGAAATTTGAAAATCAAACCTCCTCCTCAAGAAGAAAGTCCTGCCAAAACAATCAATGCCTGCAATATAAACTTCACCAAATATGGTGAATTGTCAAACTCTCCCCTAACCAACTCCTCCAACTCAGACCCTGAGGAGGAAAGCCACTCAGACACCTTGGCTTCCCCAATCAAACAACCTCAGCTCCCATTCAGCATGGCTCTGGAAATTAAAACTCAGACCACCTCAACTCAAGTTCTCAGGAAACGAAATAGCCTCAAACAAACACAAAGCTAAAGGTTCCACCACTACTTCCAGCCTTAGACATACATCAAGGCCATAACCTGTGAAGATTCCAAAAAATGGAAAAAAGCTATCAAAAAGGAATTGGATCAATGAAATGATCTCAAATTATGGGAAGAATATGATGGAGCCAAGCCCATCAATCCACTCAAAACCAGGTGGGTCTTCAGGATCAAGGAAAATTGTCACAATGATTCCCTCATCTTCAAAGCCGGAATATGCGTGAAGGATGCAACCAGATTCATGTACTTGACTTTGATGAGACCTTTTCCCCCATGGGTAAAATTTGCTCTCTCAGAGCCATCCTCCAACAAGCCCTGAAGGACAGACTTCAAATAAAACAGTTTTATTTCAAGGCAGTATTTCTTCACGGGCCTATTGAAGAAGAGGTCATCATCAAAAACCCTAAAAGGTCTAACAAAAACTCAAAATACCTCAGACTTAAAAAGAGCCTCTATGGATTGAAGCAACCTTGCAAAAACTGGTACCAAGCCTTTTAAAACTGGATAAAATCAACCGGGTTTGAAGAATCCAACAGAAATCCATGCCTCTACAAATTGAAGGACAGGAAATCCTTACATTCTTCCATGTTGATGACCTCATCCTAATTGGATATGGCAATAATTTTGAAGACAAATTCAACTCCAGATTCAAAAAATCTCAATGCCACACCCCCAAAACCATATTGGGAATGAATTTTGAACAGAAAAAGAATCAATCATGCTGATCCAGCCAAAACACATGGCCCATGGGTTGGAAGAGTTAGGTCTTACCAACGCCAGGAGCATGCCAACACATCTAACATCACATCTCCAACTCACTGAAGATTCAGAAAAAGACTTCAAAGAATTCAAGCGTCTCAAAATCAACTATTGATCTGGCATAGGCCTCCTTGATTAAATTGCGTCAAGGACCCATTCCAAACTCAGCTTCTTGGTCTTGAGTTTTGCCAGGTTTCAAAAAAAGCCTAGCTTGACCCACTGGAAAGAACTCAAGAGAACGTGGCAATATCTGAATGCCACCAAAGACATCAGACTCACCCTGAAGCACAACACATAGGCCAAAGACCTGGTTTTCTACATCAATTGATCCTGGGGTGAAGATCCAACCTCCAGGAAATCACAATCAGGTTATCTGAGCTTCTTGTTTGGTTCTCTTATCTCCTTGGAAAGCTTCAAGCAATGCAATGTCACTCAATTGTTCACTAAAGCTTAACTCAAAACCCTTCTAGACTTCTTCCTAGAAGGAAGATGGCTAAGGAATCTCCTGGGAGAGATTCTCAATATCTCCATCCCTTTCAACACTCACTACATGGACAACAAAGGTCTTGAAGACAAGTTGAAGCAATTTGGATCTAACGCCAAAAGATGACACATGGACCTCAAAAACAAAAGGTATAAGTGAGGAACTCATGCTTGGAAACTTAAAAATTGAACTAACAACAACTGATCTCATGCTGTCCAACCTGCTCACCAAGGCGGTAAGAAAACCAATCATCCAGAACTTCTTGCAAATCATTGACCCTCAATACATGGTGAAAGAATGCAAGTAACTCTCTCCAGTCATAGGGAGTCTTGAAGTTTCACCCGCGGGGAGTGTCAAAATGTCTCCCTGCCTGTTGGAAACTCAGTAACTCACACAGTTTGTTTAAACCAAACTCACCACAAACTTACCAACTAGCAGCAAACTCACAATTAACTGATCTCAATTCAATCAACTCATTTCAACCACCTTAACTTTCCTTCTCTGTTTCTTTCTATTCTCTTTTTCCTTCCTTTTCTCTTCCTCACAATTATGAACATCTCAAACCCTGAATACCCAGTCACCAAATTTTGAAAACTCAAATTAAAACATTTGAAAACCTCAAGTTCCAAGTTTTGCCTGGTGAGAGTTGCTCCCTCACCTCAATGCTGATTCTAATCTGATCCCCTCCTCAGCTACCTTCCTGTCAGCCCATTCAGCCTTGGCCATGACCGCCTAGCCACCTCAAAAATCAAGGGAATCAATTCCTCACTGCCTGTCCCATTGGTTGATGTTTTTCATTTGCACTTTTCTTTATCATACTCCTTCTCATCCTATGTCCTGATTCATTTTGTTGTCAATCTGTTGGTCATAATAAATTTTCATTCATCAGATTCTTTCTCAATAGGATGTTTGACATGCCACTGGGGATGAAAATAATCAAGCAAAAATACTTGCTTCTTGAGATTGGCCTTCTTCACTTGGTTTACACAAGGAATTTCCATGTAAGAAGAATAATCACAATCAGAAAAGTTTGTTGATTTTTCTGCAGAAATGTGAAAGGAATTCACAATCTTGAGAGCATAGTGCGTTATTTTTCCTGGGAGGTGTTCAAAAAAATATTAGAGACCAATCAAGTTCTTGAAGTCTTTCTGAGAAGCTTCAATGGAATTTTCATGGAGCTGAATTTAAATTGAATGATATATTAGGCAAAATAAATCAGAAAAGGAACCAGAAAAAGTTTTGATAACTTTTTTGACATAAGAGTGAAGCCCTTCTATCCTACATTTGCTGGTATTTCCAAAAGGCAGGTGCTTGTTTGCAGCATATGGAACAAATTTCCTTTTTAGAGGAAGCCAGTTGTCAAGAAGGTAGTCAGAAGCAGGGGGATTTCATACTACAGTCAGTTGGGTAAAATTATCTTGATAAGAATTTTCAGACTTGGATTTGACCAGAATATTGCAGTTTTTTCTAAATATCACCCAATCTTCTTCAGATTTACAGTGTTTTCTAGAATTTTTTTGAATTTTTTTGAAGATATAACAGACACAGAGTAAATGATGAGTGTTGGGAAATACAGTTTCAATGGAATGAATCAGGGCTTGCTCCTTTTCAGTCACAATGAATTTGGGTTCTTCATGTTCTAATAATTTATGAAGTTGATGGAGAGCCCATTTATAATAGTCTTCTTTTCTTTCTTGGGATAGGAAACAGAAACCAACAGAGAGTTTTCTAGCACAATTGTTGGCCCCAAAAGTTTGAAGAAGAGGAATGGAAAATTAGTTGTTTTTATAGGTACAGTCCATCATTAATACTGATGGAAAGATTTTGATTAATTTGATAAAATCTGGGTGAGAAATGAAAAAAGAACTAATATTACCATTTTAATTATTGATTTCATATGTGAAAGAAGTGTTAGTTAATTCTATTATTAAATCTTCTATGGGTGATTTTCCTTCCAGTTTTTCTTTTTTAATGTTTGATCTTTTGTAATAGATTTTACTAAGGGTTTTGTGAAGAGGAGAATTGGAGGACTGCATTAAGGAATGAAGAATTTTCAGGCAAGGAAACCCAGCTTGGGTTAAAGAATTGACCATATCCTCTTGATCACCCCAAATCCTTCTATAAAATGGATGGGTGGGTGTATCATTTGATGGTAGCTGATTGTGATAAGGGAATTGGATTTTCATTTCCCAAAGACCAGTCCTCTTGTAAAAGCTTCCAGAGAATTTGAAGGGAAAGTTTGTTTTTCTAGTTGATGAAAGTATTTTGCTATCCAAATTGGGTTTATATTCCCCAGATTTGTCACACTGGTAAGTATATATTTTCTCCTTAGTATTGGAGACTTTGGTGGAAATGGCATATCCATGGGATTTAGCCCACTCTTGAACAACATCCACAAGTTCCCCCTATGAATTATGTGATAATTCAGGTGGAGGAGCCAAAGGGGTGGGTTCATGGGGGTTATATAAATCAGTTAAAGAAGTAGAAGCAGAAGCAGCAGGGGCAGATAGTGGAGCAGAAGAAGAAGCAGCAGAGGCAGATAGTAAAAGTGGGTTGATGGGTTGTTCAGACATTTTTTTTTTGGGATTTTGATTTTGAGATGGTTTTTTTTTGAAGACTTGATTTTTTTTTTGATTTTGACTGAGCTTTTGGATTCAGGGGGGTTGATTTAGCGGGTGTGGAGTTTTGAATTTGATTGGTTGTTTTTTTGGGTAGTGATGTGTGATTGGTTGATTGGTGTTGAGTTGCAATGATTGGTTATGGTGGTGATTATTGGTTTGGTGTGGAGTGAATTCTGGATTTTGACAGGTGATGTTGTGGTTGAGGAGAGGATTGGACCTCCCCAAGAGGTGAGGAGGAGGCCCAAAATCATTCAAAATAATATTGAATATCAGATTATTCCTATAGAAGAGCCCAAAAATGCGGACCTACCCCCAAAAGGGGTTTAAACATGGTATTTTGAGGTCAGACATTTGAGGGCCAAAGAAAGCTCCAAAAAATATGAAAAAACTATTTGTGTTTAATTTGAAGTGAATTTCAGAACTTTAAACTCATTATTTCCATAAAAAGAATGAAAATAGTATCAGAACTTGCTTTGAAACACACCCCAAAACAGAAACTTCCCATTATTTTTGTAGATGCATCAAGTTTTTTGGGGTGAATAATTAATACTAAAAATCCCCAAATCATTCTTTTTGGCCTTTCACAATTCCCACCAAAATACTGAAAAATGAAAATTTGGAAAATCTTATGTAAAAGTAGCAAAAAAAAGAATTGAAAATAATGTCATTTTTATATAAATACCATTTTCTGGCGGGAAAGTGGAACACTAAAATTCTGTAAAAATGATAATAGAATGGCATTCCATATTTGAAAACTTTTTTTTCTTCATATTTCTCAAAATAATCAAATAAAAAAGATTAAAAATATGAAAAGATTTGAGACATGGAGCGTTTTTCTTCAGTTTTTTGAGGGCAATTTTTCAGGCCTTGAAAATGGCGAAAATTTGTCAGATTTATTCTACAGGGGTTTGAGATGCCCTCCTATCCCCTTGTATTTTTTTTTGACTTCCCCCAAAAACTTGGTTCTTTCCAGGTTTACTGCATGCGTTGGGGACTTTGGGGGACGTTTTGGGGACCTTAAAACTGCATGATTTCCAGGTTTGGGGGTTTGAAAAACCCTACGCCCTACAAAAATAAATAAATAAATTGAATATAAACAGGGTTTTAATTTTTTTCACAGTTTCTATCCTTTAAATCACAGATGCCCTACATCTGCATGCTGTCACTCCCACAAATACAAACTCTTCATTTCACAGACTTATCAAAAATTAATTTCTTAGAAATTTATTTGTTTTGATGAAGAAATGAATCACAATCTGTATTATTTGAAGCTTCAAGTTTCAAGGAATCTTTGAAATTTTTACAAAAAATATTTCTTTGTAATGTTTGAGGCACTGTTTTTTTCTCAAGAGCAAAACCAGAAAATGATCAAATTAAACCATTTTTGGGTTGTTTTCAACTTTATTGAGCCCTTTGGTATTCATAAATTCAATAGGGTGTTTCAAAGTTAGCAAAACCCCCATTGGAAACACGCCATTTGTTTTGAACAAACCCGCCATTTTTAATAGGGCGTATCAAAGTTAAGCAAACCCACATTTTTAAATGGCAAGTAACCCCAATCTGCCATTTAAAACCCACCATTAAAAATTAAAAAAAACCACTTATTTCACATTGGACGTGTCAAAGTTACCTGAAAATAAATGGTTTTTTTTCAGATAAAGTATATAAAGTCCTTCAAAAGCTCAACCACGCTTCATTCCACATCATCACCCCTGGTTTCATCCTCCAACATTATTGGAACACTTCATCACTCTCATTGCTTCATTTCTATCCTCATAACTTCATCACTCTCATTGCTTCATCACTATCCTCATCACTTTGTCACTTTCTTTTCTTTGTTGCTATCCTCATCAATTCATCAATCTCATTGCTTCATTGCTATCCTCATCACTTCATCACTCTCATTGCCTCATTGCTATCCTCATCACTTCATCACTCTCAATGCTTCATGAAATCATCACTCTCATTACTTCATCACTTCATCACTCTCATTTCTTCATTGCTCTCATTTCTTCATCACTTCATCACCTTCACCTTGCTTTATCACTGTCATCAATTCATTGCTTTCATCAAATCCATCCTCTCATTGATTAATTGCTTCATTTCTTTATCCCCCCTTTCATCACATCCTAACTGTCATTGCTTTATTGCTTCATCACTTCATCCTACTTACTCTTTTTAAATGGCCCCTCAGTAACACCCCCCAAAAGTCCATTCAACCAAAGCAAACATCCCCCAGGAACTCAAAATCGAACAATCCTGCCCCATCAGCTTCCAAAGTCTGAAGTCAGCTCAAGAGAGCTGATCACATCATCCTGGTAAACTGGATCAAAATTCTGTCCAAATAAAATTATTTCTTTGGATCCAACAATGAAACACAAGTTTGCCAACCTCCATCCTCTAAGGTTAATGTTTATCTCCTGATGGCCAATGAACTCAAGAAAAAAACCAAAGGTAGGCTGGATCTTTCATCCAAACAGATGCGCAAGCAATTCAAGAACTATCAAGCCAAGTACAAAAGAGCCCACTCAATTTCAATCTCCATTAGCTTTGGTATCACCAACTACAATAAAGCCAAGGGAATCAACTTGGTGGTTGATAATTTGGACTCCATTTGTCCTTTTTATGTTCAAATGGATGAAATATTTGGAAAGAAGGCCAATATCACCCCTTTAGCCACTTTTGATGCCCAACAATCAGATTCAGTTGATGCTGAGGAACTGGCTTTGGATGCTCAACCTAGAAATGATGATCCAAATGAAACCTATGAGTGGTCCCAATCTGATGTGGAGGAGGATATTCCAACAGAATCAGCTACAATCACGTCTACATCAGCATTGATCAAAAATTCAAACCATTCCTTGGACCCCTCACTTCCTTCTTTGGATTTCTCTCTTCTTGGTGTGGAGGAAATTAACAACTTGGACAATGAGGAGCATTTCATTCCTGTATTGCCACTACCATCACCATCTACTCAAGTAAGCACCCATGTTCTTTTCCCTTCTGTCTGCTTAATCCTGACTGATTTATATTTTAAAATAACAGCCTCATCTGTTCCTGATTGGCAAAAAACTCAAGCCAATGGGGCCTTCCACATCCCCTTCAAATGAGAGTGACAATGCTCCCACACAAAACTCCTCTGCATGGGGAAAGTGAAATGAGTGCGATTCCATCAACATCAACCCTAATAGCCATCAAAAGCGGAGAAAAACTTCAAATTTTTCTGCCTTTGAGGATATCATGGAGAAGCTAGATTCAAGTAAGTTCATTGATTGAGTGTACTTGCTTTCAAAATCAAGCTCATTCCTATTCCCCTCCCAAAAAAAGTGAAATCACAAATAGAATCCAAAAAAGTTCAATTTGAAAAGGAGAAGTGGGATTGTCAACTGGCTATGGATTGTCAAAAGTGGAAAGATGAGAGTTTGCCTCATCAACACAAGTTGGATGCTGAGTGGAAAATCAAACAGGCCAAGCTGGAGTTTCAAAAAGAGGAAAAGGAGAAGGATCAAGAGCAAGACCAACTCAAAAAGCAGAGGGAATGGCTAGCCACAGAAAAAAAAGATAGGTTATTGGTAGCCATGGAATGTATTGATGGCAGTAGAATTGTGGATGAAATGATGGAAATTACTCAATTGCTTGGTTTTTAAATATATTTACTTTGATAAAAATTTTAAAAATAAAAACAAAAAAATTATTTTTGATTGAAACAAAGTTTGAGAGTATTTTTAACACAAGGAATGAACAAATATTTTTTATTGTTATTCATATTTTTTTTCCTAAGATATATTTTGCCAATGGCCAAGTCCTTGCTGGTGTTTTAAGTTGTTCTATTCATTTGCATGGAAATGGCCATCCTAGTATGGGTGGCAGTATCCACTGCAGTAAAAGTACAGTGTTTGTACTTATATTCTTCCCAAACAATTTTCACAATACCCTATTTTTTTAAATAAATCCCAAACCCCAAGTCTGGGAACACAAATTGGCCTTTGGATACTTGATATTCATCCTTGTTTTCAATAAGTCCTCCATTTGATTTTTTGGTTGGGACCACAAGTAAAAAGGAATAGTCAGAGACATCACCTTGGGCAATATGGGGCAGGTTCTAGAATAATTCTGAGGTGAAGGTGATGTGAGGTTAGCAGTCAAAAGCAGTAAGTCCAGATCCAAATTCAAATGAGGAGAAGGAAGGGATGTTTTTTTCCATCATAGCTTCATGGTTGGAATCAAACACAAGTTTGGCTAAATTTTGAAACATTTGGGCCAATATATGAGAGACCTTGTCAGACCTAAGGTTCAAAAAATAATACTATTTAGGGGAGGATTTGAAAGCATCTTTCTTCAAATATTTTCCAAATAGTTCAGAAGGGTCCATCAATTTTTGCCATCCAATTGCCCAAATTTTCCCATCTCAAGATCTTGAGGGATCAACCGTGTTTATAATCTTTTTGGATTGGTGAAGGAATTTTTTTACTGAGTTTATGTCCTTCTTCTCTTTCTCAGAGAGGTCATTCAAATGGATAAATTTGATGATTGAAACCATAGCCTCATGATCCAATCAATCTTGAAAATATACTTTTCCACAGCTGAAGAAATGGAATGGTTTCATCTTCTGTTTTGGCTGTTCCAACTCTTCAGGGGTGGGTTTTTGACTTTTCTTGACAATGGACGGATAAAGTTTCAAGGGACATAGTTTGCGTGAAGACCAAACAAACTTCTCATTAATTGTTTCCTCAGCCACTTCCAATGCAATTTCAGAATCCCGCATTTTAGCCCTCCTTCTCTGGTGAGCCCTTTCCTTCCAACTTCTCTGTATGTTTTTCAAACTATGTTCTTCCATCTTTTTCCCTCTCAACCATATAATTTGATTGGGGTGAGGATAAGGATGGAAATCCATAAGATGTAAAATTTTGAGTTTGGTGGGTGAAGAATGGGCTGTCAAGAAAAGGTGTTCAAAGTGGTGTAATGTCTCATTGCATTGAGTTGAATTAAAAAAAGCAAAAAAAACCATCATTAGTCTGGTATAAACCACTTAGATGATCAACAAACATAGAAAATAACAAAAACAATACCAGCAATTCTCCTACCAAAAAAACAAAAATAATAATAATAATAATAATAATAAAACATTCATCAGTCCAGTATAAACCACTTAGATGATCAACCAACATAGAAAATAACAAGAACATTACCGGTAATCTCCTACCAAAAAAAATGTCAGTCAACTTCTAAAGAACTGGGATGAGGAGGAGGAGCTGAAGGGGGGGGGAAGTCACCAGTTGGTCAATTGGCATGCCATCAACCATTTGCTTGCCAATCAATCAATTGATTAATCCATTTTCTTGCTTGCCAGTTGATCAATTGATTGGCAAGAAAATTGACATTTGCTTTCCAGTTGACTGATTGATCAATTGCCAAGCACATGTTCATTTGCTTGTTGGTTGACCAATCAATCAATAAGCAAGCAAAAAATTGATTGATCAACCAGAAAGTGATCAATTGTTTGCTTTCCAATCAATCAATTGGTCAACCAAAAAGAAATTGATTGATTGCTTGCCAATTGCCTGGCAAGGTGTTGGGGGGGGGGAAGATGGGGAGCAGGAGGATGGGGAAGAACAAGGGAAGGGCTAAGAGGAGGGGGGGTGCTTACCGGTGGTGCGGAGCAAGGGTGCTTACTGGTGGGGCTGAGAAAGGAGGGATGAACAGCCTGGAACTTTTAAAAGGAGGAGGAGGAGGGGGGAGGTCAGCTCCAATGAATCAAGGAGGAGTAGGGGGGGCTTACCTTGGGCACTGAGAAAAAAAGAATAAGGAGGAGCATGACCGGGTGAACTTGGAGGTAGGTGAAGGTGGATGGTGAAGTGGTTTGGTGAGGAGGAGGGAGTTGTGGACCAGTGGTTTGGTTTGGTAAGGTGATGACTTTGTGAGGAGGAGGGAGGATTGGACTGGTGTTTGGTTGGGGTGAGTTTGGTGGTTTGGAATTTTTGGTTCTGTTTTTTGTCCAATTCCACCAAAAAAAAGAAAGAAAAAAGAACAGGTGTCAGCCTAGGATTTTGGGTTAAAAAACTAAAACCAAAAAAATCCTGTGATGTTATTTTTTACCTATTTAAAAACCCAATGCTACTCATCAAAGTGAGCAAGTGTGAGGGGTAGAATCAACTCTCTCATGGCCAAAGATGAGGTAGAAGATGAGTTTGGGTTGACTTGAGGAGGATTGGGAATATCTTCTTTGAACATTTTGTCCCATTCATCTTTGATGTTGGAAAGAAGGTTGTGAAGGATTACACAACTGATAATCCAGTTGATCATGAACTTCACGTCTTTGAAAGATTGGAGCTGGTTTTGCATCTCACGTAAGCTGGCCCATCTTCATTTCAGGATTCCTATGGCATGCTAAATCCAAACTTGTTATTGGGAAAGATGACGGTTGAAATCAGTTTTGGCTTGATCATTGGTTGAAACGTTGTGGTATGCTGAAACCACATATTTCTGGCTAGCATAAGCTGAATTTACCAGAAGAAATTGATCTTGGTCAAAGTAGTTATCTGAAGGCCAGCATGGAGGGATATGAACTTCTTGTTGTTATAACAAACAAGTTTTAGAGCCACAGATTATCTGTACAAACCAATAAATCAAATGTGGTCAGTGTTTTATCAAATGCTTTGGAAAGGAAATGAATCAATTGCATTTTTTTCTGATCAAAATAATGTTTGCCATCTAGCTTGGGTTTTTGACTCAAGGGGATAGTGGTTCCATCAACAAAACGAATGCAAACAGGAAAGCCTTCAATCTCAATTACTTTCGATATCTCCTTGAGGTCTTCTTTGGTTGGCCATTAAAGGAAAAAGTGACAGAAAGATAGGATAGCAATCATGAATCTTTTGGTGTATAAGTCAATGTATCCATAACTGACTAAGAATAGATTTTCTAATTGATGAATTGTTGATCCATTTCCATTTGATCCAAATCTGAAAATAGCAAAAGCAAGTTGGATAGCTGGATTGCATCGAGGATTCCAAGAATTTTTCTGGAAGATGTGGTGGTCTTCAATCATCTCCAAAATTTTCATGAAAGAAGGCAATAAAGTTTGGAACAGTTGCTGGAAGCTGAATTTGGGAAGTAGGTGAAGCTTTTACCTTTCATACATATGGTTGTGGAGAGTGTGTCTTTGTGTGACCATGTATTGCTTTTCCAATAGAGAATTCAAAGTTAACCAATTTGATTCCAAATTGGAGTCTGAATCCAAGTCAAATAATAAAAAAATTTCAGTTAGATTTGTTGCTTTTTCAACTTGCTGCTTGGAAGTTTTATTGTACATGTTGAGAAAGATGGTGATGTGATGATGATGGGATGTGTGTGATGTGATGGAGATGTGAAGCAATGGAGGTGTGAAGCAATGGAGATGTGAAGTGATGGAGATGTGAAGAAATGGAGATGTCAAGCAATGGAGATGTCAAGCAATGAAGATGTGAAGGAATGTAGATGTGAAGTGATGGAGATGTGAAGCAATGGAGATATGGTGTGATGGAGATGTGAAGCAATGGAGATTTCAAGCAATGGAGATGTGAAGCAATGGAGATGTGAAGCAATGGAGATGTGAAGCAATGGAGATGTGAAGCAATGGAGATGTGAAGTGATGGAGATGTGAATAAATTTAGATTTAAAGCAATGGAGATTTGAAGTGGTGGAGATGTGAAGAAATGGAGATGTGAAGCAATGGAGATGTGAAGCAATGGTGATGTGAACCAATGGAGATGAGATGTGTGTCATGCATATGAATTTTATGAGTTGGAGGTGTGGATGGGTGTTTTGCATGCCATTGATGGTGGATGGATGATAATGGCATGTTTGATGTTTGAAACCCACCATTTTGAAATAAAACAGTTAGGGGGTATGTTTATTTCAGAAACCTGCATATGAAAAGAAATTATTTTCAGGGACCTCATCCCATCATGGAGCACTCCAATCATCTTTTAAATCACCAGCTTCACTTCTTTCACCCATCCATCAACCCACACCACACCACCCATTGACAAACCACACCACACCTACCACACCAAACCAACCCCCAGTATACCCTGTATTCAAAAAGTAAATTAGCCATCAGAAAGTCAGGAATCATTAAAATTGAGGATTTAAATCCTTAATTGCATCTCAAGACTTTTTATCAGTAAGTGTTTCAACTTTATTATTATTCAATCCCAAAAAAAGGATGTTATGATTGAGTTATGTTTTCATTTCTCCTGTCAAATGTTAAACCTCATTCAACTGAAGA
The DNA here is from genome assembly GCA_025617555.3 of Puccinia polysora. Classification (NCBI taxonomy): domain Eukaryota; kingdom Fungi; phylum Basidiomycota; class Pucciniomycetes; order Pucciniales; family Pucciniaceae; genus Puccinia; species Puccinia polysora. Next base: position 13,218,138 of record CM062624.1, on the reverse strand, counting down.
ATCACCAAACCTAGAAATTCCATCTAAAGTTAATAATTAAAAAATATTTGATACTGAATTATTTGAAGAATTATATAATTTCCCACCTTCACAGCAACAGTATTATCTGGGTGAAACAAAGAAGCTTTACAGTGTGAAATAACAACTTTTTGTGATTCAAGAGCCAGATTCTACTCAAAGATAAAAAGTAAGAAGAACAAACAAAGAGGAACTAAATAAGCTCAAGGAGATTTCCCATTCCTAAATCAAAATAAGTCCATCAGTTTTTGAATATTTAGAAAAACCCAAGAGGAGATGGAGGCCAAAGAAGGTATTCACAGAAAATTCAATGGTCAGTAACCATTTATTGAAAAAAAAGAACTTTCAAAATTAATACTTTTAATGTGTTTATTAAGTTTTCAAGAAAGTGGAAGGCCAAAAAGGAAAAGGGGAAGAGAAAGAAAAGAGATGAACCTGAGGAAGAAGTTAACATATATATATATATATATTTTCTAAGGTTAATGTTAAATCCATGGCTCATTGAGCCATTTACACAACTCTGTACACAGCTCAATAGGCTGTGTGGCACCCTACACAACTCAAATGAGCCATGTGGCATGCTACAAAGCTCAAATGGGCCGTGTGGCATGCTAAACAACTCAAATGGGCTGTGTGGCAAGCTACACGTTCCATTTGAGTTTTACGGCATTCTAAATAACTAAAATCAAGTTGTGTAGGCTCCACTAAATAATAAATAATGAATAATAAATTATAAATTATAAATTATAAATAATGAATTATAAATTATAAATTATAAATTATAAATTATAAATTATAAATTATATATAATAAATAACAAATAATAAATGATAAATGATAAATAATAAATAATAAATAATAAATAATAAATAATAAATAATAAATAATAAATAATAAATAATAAATAATAAATAATAAATAATAAATAATAAATAATAAATAATAAATAATAAATAATAAATAATAAATAATAAATAATAAATAATAAATAATAAATAATAAATAATAAATAATAAATAATAAATAATAAATAATAAATAATAAATAATAAATAATAAATAATAAATAATAAATAATAAATAATAAATAATAAATAATAAATAATAAATAATAAATAATAAATAATAAATAATAAATAATAAATAATAAATAATAAATAATAAATAATAAATAATAAATAATAAATAACAATTAATAATTAATAATTAATAACAAATTATATATAATAAATAATAAACAATAAACATTAAACATTAAACATTAAATAATCAATAATAAACAATAAATAATTAATAATTAATAATAAATAATAAATAATAAATAATAAATAATAAATAATAAATAATAAATAATAAATAATAAATAATAAATAATAAATAATAAATAATAAATAATAAATAATACATAATAAATAATAAATAATAAGTAATAAATAATAAATAATAAATAATAAATTAAATGGGGTAGTGTATGGGCCCCCACGCGTTGAGGGGCCCTACACAACTCCCACAGGCCGTGTGGGGCCCTACACAACTCCCACAGGCCGTGTAGGGCCCTAAACCGCTCCCACACGAATGGAGCCATGTACAGGGCTCCCGCACGGCTGGATCTGTGAATTTAACATCACCCATTTTCTAAATATGGAAATATTTTTTTTACTAATTCTGTTTCATTTTTTTAACATAGAATAATTTTCTGACTGAAGAAGAATTTTTTGAAGATAAATAGCTCCCAGATTTTGATCTTGTTAAGAAGTTTTTGTTTCCTTTTCCTTGGGACTTTTTTCATTATTTTTTTATTAATGTTTGCATTTAATCTTCTCTCAGAGGTCTGGAACCATTGTGAATAAGCAGGTTAATTATCCTGAATAAAATTTTTGTCCAAAAATAAATAGAAAAAAGCAATACACAGGAGATGATAATTCTAATTTTCATCCTCCTGGAAGGAATTGATTAACACAAAAATTAACAAAAATAAGTGATGAAATGAGCACATTTGATAATTTATCATTTTTTCAGTTTTTTGATTGTTTTTGGATTTCTCTCCAAGTTTTCCTGTAAACTATCTTATTCTTCCCCTGGAATTTATGGCCAATCTTGATTGAAAAGGTGAGTTTTATCTTCAAAAAATACTTTATTTCATTAAAAATTGTGATTTTTTCTTTCAGTTCCAATCCAAATACCTTTCTTCCTCCAAAACTGAAATTCCAGACATATCACATGTTCAAGATGTCAAAGGGGATGAAAATTGTGGATTTAGATCAGAAGAAATTTGTTTGCAGAGGAGATCAGAAGACCGGATTGAAGTAAGAAAGGAAGTGGTAAAAGATCTTGATTCAAACCTTATTTTGAAGGACTCAAGATTAATGCATTGAATATAGGGTGAAAATTTCCAACAAGCAAAACAACAACTGAAACACTGTTCTGGCCCATCTCCCATAAATATGTGGATGAAATTTCAATTCCATGGTTTACTTTGGGCTGAAACATAAATGTGTCCAGTAGTTTTATTTGCTTCCTTGAAGCCTTGCACTTATATTCCTATTAAAACCCCTCCACAATAAATTCCAAATATTCTCCTATTTTCTTTATTCTTTTAGAAGATTTGAAAAATGTTGTTTCACTTGAGTTTTGTTCTGATCTTTTGCCTTCTCCCAAATTAGATCCAGTTTGGAAAAGCTTTTTAGGCCAATAATTCCAAATATTGGAAAACAATTGTTCAGAAAAATTTCCACAAAAATAAAAGCAACAATATTTAAATGATATTTAATGCTTTTAAAAATATACTTTCTTTGTATGTATTAAAATATGAATAAAAGTAGAATGGAAAATGTGGACCACCCCTTTATTTCCATTCATATTTCCTGTGATAAATATTTTGTGGAGTAAAACCTGTGATAAAAAGTCAAAAAAAAATGTTTTCATATTTGAATGATTTTCTAAATTCCTGTTAAAAAACCTTAAGAGAAACATTTATGTCAGGTGTGAACAAAAAAAACAGTGAAACAGAGGTGTCATTTTGGAGTGTTTTCATGTTGGATTCAATTTTTTGAGGCCAAGAATACATCCAAAAAATCCCAAATAAATATTGAAAAGCTCTTGGATTATATGTATAACTCTCTGAGGTCTTAAATAACCAAAAAAAATTAATTACAAAGCACAAGAAAAGTATCCAAAAATGAAAAAAGAAATTTGGTTTTATTGATTTATTTTCTGATTTTTTGATTGTGGTTTTAAAGGTGTTGTAATGCTTCCAAAATTACCATGAATCTATTTTGAGGTTTTTAGGAACCCAGCTACAGGGCTGTGCCATCAAATTTTTAAAAAAATAAATTTTTTATATATCTGTGAAAGGAATGTGGGAGTGACAGTGCACAGATATAAAAATCAATTATTTAAAGGATTTCAACTATGAGAAAAATGATTCCCACATAAAGAATTGATTTATTTCAATGAGAATTGGTATTCTACCTGTGATTTAAATACCTTATAATAGAAATAAAAAAGCATTTAAAAATGATTAATATACATATTTTATGAGGAGAATAGAAATAATTTGAAATATTCAAATAAATAATTTTTCTCAATTAACATAATAATCATGACAAAAAAAATGATTTATTCAAATAAATATTATATTTCTCATGCAATGTATATATCATTTTTAAAAGAATAAAAAAACATACAGACATCAAGCATGCACCTATCTAATTGTAGGAATTGAATTCTGATTCAAAATTACAAAATAAAGTAAATCAAGTGCATAAACAATAAGAAATATAAAAAAGGATTTCTTTGAATGAGAAAATATAAATCTTAAGTCTTGTTTTTTTCATAATTGGAGAGAATTTTTTGATTCAATTTTTCAAAAACATTGAATTACTCTAATAAAATATGTATGTAAAGAAATTTAGGAAAATTTTTAAATTTTGAAAAAACTTATCAACCTTTCATCACCAACATGACATTTTATCCAAAGAAATGGATTTTTGATCTTTTCTCTATTATTCATGTAATTTATCAATTTTTGGTGAAAAAACTTTGAATATTTTAACCATTCCCATTGAAAATGTGTGTTTGAGTTCTTACAATTTTTTTAAATCTTTTTAACCATAAAATTCCTTTAGCAATTTCAATTTCTATCTCAATCAATTATCAATATTTCATTGATTATTCTTGCAATTTATGAAGTTTTGTTTGTAATTTTTAGTTATATTCAAATTCCTCTCATTCAATAGTTGTGTTTCTAATCATTTCATATTTTTTTTTGGTAGAAGGATGTTCAAATTCAATGAGAAATATCAGTTTTTATTCAAAGAAATCAATTTTTGATTTTATCATGATTATTTCTTACTTGAAAAATGCTTTGTTGGAAGATTTAAAATTTTTTGGATCTTATTCAGAAAATAGATATATGAGCTATTTGTATTTATTTTTATTTCTGGTATAAGTTATTCAAATCACACAGGAAATATTAATTCTCACTTAAGGAAATCAATTTTTGAATTTTTTTTTTTGTAACCGGTGAATGAATATTACACATTTTTTAATTAACTCCTTTATTTTTGAAATAAATATTCTTTCACAGTTTTGATTATTATTTATTTTATTGATGATTTATTTTTTTAAAAAAAACTCAGAAATATTTCAATTACAAGCAAAACATAGGTATATGTAGCATTTTCATATGATTTTTTATGCGTGATAAAGAGGTATTTGTATTCCAATGCAAATATTCTATTTTTTATAAAGAAAATGAATTCTTTTTTTTTTCTTGTTTTTCTTGTAATTCATCAAGATTTTGTCAAAATCTGATTTCAGATTTTATGTAATTTGGAGAAACTAAGTTTATTAGGTTCTTTCAGATTTTAAATTTCAAGAAAAATTCAATGGCTGATTTCAGGCTCATCCATTTTTTCTCAAAATTTCATTTTTGAATTTGCACCCATTTTTTTATTGTATATTTTGATTAAAAGAATTTCTTTTGAAAAAGCATGATTTTTCCTGAAATAGCAATTTGTTTTTTTCAAAATTTGAACTCTGATGAACCCTGTCATATCTTTGCATGTCACATCAAATCAATTGATGTTCAACATTGAATTCTGCAAAAATTCATACCCCAGACCAACCCCATGGGTGGGGGCGGCTTTAGGCCTGAATTCAGCCACCCAAGACCTCAATTGATTTTTAAAGGCCTTGGGGGGTGCCAAAAAGTGCTCAAAAGACATTTTCTCCCACTTCAGAAACTCCTGTAAGCCTGAGAAAGGTGTGAAAAACCTTAAATGTATAAAATCACACATTTTTTGTGCTGGAACATCTTTCTAAGGTTTTCACACCTTCCTAGGGTGTGAAACCTTTCCAGAAGGCATTATTGCAATTAGAAATTCAGTTGGTAGGGTTTTGGTAGTTAAAATGATTGGCTTGATAAAAATTTTAAGATGACAACAATAATAAAGGTGATGAGTAAGTGCAAATGAATGTGTTTTTTGGGATTATAGGAGATGATGGTATCTTTTATGGGAAAGATAACTCTCATTGGGATACAGTAGATGCAAGATAAAATTTTTTTAGAAAATGAGGACTAAAGCAATTTTGATTTCTTCCTCTTTGACTTAATAGCACTATGTATTATTCTTTTTCTTGGAGAGAAAACCAGAACTTCTGTGAACTTGAAATGTTCAATAGCTTTCATAGTTCTGCTTTGCTTATTCCAAGCCCACTTTGAATGCAACTTTCTCTTTCTTGGTGTTACAGCAGGAAAATTGGTGAACCTGAAAGCTTCAGGCAATTTTCTTTTCATTTGTTGATACCATGCATCTATCTTCTTTTTAAAATTTAATTTATTCATTTAATCCTTAAGTAAAAGATGTATCAAATCTATTCTTTCTCTTTGGTTTTCTCCATTGGAACTATCAACCTGTTCCTCTACTTGAATTAATGTGCTGAGACAATGTCTCTGTGAAATTCCTGTGTTGTGTTTCACAGGAATTAAATATTTAATAAATTCCTTGTTAATGAACATATTTATGTATTTCTGTTTTTTATCATGATCCAAACTTAATGATCTTTCCTTTTGTAATGGAGTTGGATTGACATAAGCAATATTTGTGTATTTATTTACCTCAACAGGGATTACATCCTCAACAGGCATCATTAGGGCATATCAGAGTTAGCAAACCCGCCATTTTTAATGGTGGGTTTCTGAAATACACATACCCCCTAACTGGTGTATTTCAAAATGGTGGGTTTCATGAAATCGATGGATTTCAAACATCAAACCCGCCATTAAACCCGCCATTTATGCATCATCATCCATCCACCATCCATCACATCAATAACACCCATCCACATCAGCAAATCCATACCAATCCCATCTCCATTGCTTCAGGCACATCTCCTCTCCATTGCTTCAAATCTCCATCCCTTCACATCTCTATTGATTCACATCTCCATTGATTCACATCTCTATTGCTTAAAATCTCCATCTTCACAAAAACCCCATCATCATCTCATCACCCCACATCATTTTGTTTTGGTTTTTCAACCAAGAATCCTAGGCTGAATCACTCCCTTTTTTTTTTCTTTTTTTTTCTTAGACAAAACTGACCCAACACCTCACCCCACCACACCACCCACCTCACCCCACCAAACCACCGGTCCAATCTCCTCCTCACCCACCACCTCCTCCCCACCCACCACCTCCTCCTCACCCACCACCTTTGGCACCCCTGGTAAGCTCTCCTCATTCTCCTCCTCATCCTCCCCATCATCAGAAGCTAACCAATTGTTCCACCTCCCTCCAGGCACCTTCAGGTCCTCAGGTAAGCTCTGCCCCCTCCTCCTCATCCTCCTCTTCCCTCCATCCTAGCTGACTCCTCCCTCTTGCTTTCTCCTTCACCACCCCTCCCCTCCTTGCTTGCTCGCCAGCCCCGCCACTGGCCCCCACCACCTTGCTTGCCGGGCCCACCACCGCCCCCCCTCCTTGCTTGCCGGCCCCATCACTGCCCCCCCTCCTTGCTTGCTTGCTCCTTCACCCCCCCCCCTCCTTTCTTGCTTGCTGTCCCATCATTGCCCCCCCCAACTTGTTTGCGGGGCCCACCACCTCACTTGCTGGGCCCACCACCGCCCCCCCACCTTTCTTTCCAGGTGCACCACCCCCACCTCTGCCCCCCCTCCTTGCTTTCTGACCCCACCACCATCACGGGCCCACCACCCCCGCCGGCCCCCCCCCCACCTTTCTTGCTGGGCCCAACACCACCCCCCCCTCCTCACTTGCCGGCCCCACCTCTGCCCCCCTCCTTGCTTGCCAGCCACACCACTGTTGCCAGGCCCACCACCCCGGCCAGCCCCCCCACCTTGCTTTCTGGGCCCACCACCGCCCCCCCTCCTCGCTTTCTGGCCCCAACTCTGCCCCCCCTCCTCGCTTTCCGGCCCCACCTTGCTTGCCAGGCCCACCACCGCCTGCCCCACCTCTGCCCCCCCCTCCTTGCTTGCCAGCCACACCACTGTTGCGGCCCCTCCACCTCACTTGCCGGGCCCACCACCACCCTCGCCTCCTTGCCTGCCGGCCCCACCTCTGCCCCCCCTCCTTGCTTGCCAGCCCCACCACCCCTGCCAGCCCCCCCACCTTGCTTTCCAGGCCCACCACTGCCCCCCCTCCTTTCTTTCCAGCCCCACCTCTGCCCCTCCACTACCCCCGCCAGCCCCCCCCCACCTCACTTGCCGGTCCCACCACTGCCCCCCCTCCCTGCTTGCCAGCCCCACCTTGGCCCCCCCGCCTCCTTGCTTGCCCGCCGACCCCACCTTGACCTCCCTCTCAATCAGCCAGCCCCACCCTGGCCCCCCTACCTCCTTGCTTGCCCGCAGGCCCCACCTTGCCCCCCCCCCTCCTTTCTTGCCCGCCAGCGCCACCTTGGCCCCCCCTCTCAATTGCCCCAGCCTGCCCCCCTCCCCCTTGCGTTGGCCCCCCCCCTTGGACGTCCCCCCCTGTCAATGCCCGCCCCCCGACGCCTGCCTGCCTGGCCAACCAACCACCCCATCCTCCTTGGTTCCTAGGACCTGCCTACCTGGCTCCAGCCCCAACCCCAACCCAACCCAAAGGCCCAGCCCCTTTCCCCCACACCCTGGTAAGTTTATTTTTCTTTTTCTTTTTTTTTTTTTTTTTTTGGGTGCTGATTTTTTTTTTTTTTTTTTTTTTTTTGGTGAACTTGGGATCAAGTCCAGGTTTTGTTTCATTTTTTTTGATCCAATCTTCTTTCACCAATGATGTCGTTCGACTGACTGTTTTTTTTTTGTTTTTTTTTTTTCAATCCCTCAACCGCTATTGGTAAATGTCCAATTCTTCTCCCACCCCCTCAAAATGTTACACAAAAAATCAAATCCCATTTTGTTCCTCACCCCAATCTAATTATAGGATTTGGAGGGAACGAGATTGAAGGAGATGGCTTGAAAAACACACAGAGAGGTGGGAATAGTAGGGCTGCTTGCCAAAAGAGGCTTCAATCCCCCTCAAAATGTTACACAAACAATCAAATCCTGTCTTTTTCCTCACACCAATCTAAGTATAGGATTCGGAGGGAACAAGATGGAAGTAGATGGATTTAAAAAACACAGAGAGGTGGGAAGAGTAGGGCTTCTTGCCAAAAGAGGATCTCTGAGTATTCCTTTTTACTTGCATTTCCAGCCAGGGAAATCAAATGGACAACTTATTGAAAACACAGATGAATATCAAGTATCTTATGGCCAATTTGTTTTTCATGACCTGGGATTTGGAATTGAATTCAAGAAAAAAGGTGTGGTCAAAATGGTTTGGGCAGCCAATAAGTATAAGCACTGTACATTTACTGCCATGGAGACTGCCACTCATACAAGAATGGCAATGTCAATGCAAATCAAAAAAAACAACTAGAAACACTTGCAGAGACTTGGGGAGTGGGAAAATAGACTCCAGGAATAATATATAAACAAAAAGGAAAAATATTCTTATATTGGTGGGTTTAAAAATAGTCTTAAGCATTGTTTTCATCAAAAATTATGATTTTTTTCTTTTTAAGTTTTTCATCAAAGCAAATATATTTAAAATCCCAGCATTTGAGTAATCTTCTTTAATTCATCTACTGTTCTGCTGCTACCAATGTATGCTGCAGCCATTGACCACTTATCCTTTCTTCTGATTCCAGTTGTTCCCTCTCCATTTGAAGTTGTGCTTGCTTTCAATCCTTCTCCTTTTCCCCTTTTTTAAATTCTAGCTCAGCCTGTTTCAACTTCCACTCAGCATCCCATTTTGGCTGATGAGCCAAACTCTTGGCTTTCAGCTTTTAAAAATCAATAGCCAGTTGACAATCCCACTTCTCCTTTTCAAACTGAAGTTTTTCAGATTCAATTTGCAATTTTGCTGTTTTTCAGAGGAGAATAGGAATGAGCTTGATTTTCAAATCAAGGAGAATCCAATGGGCTTACTATAATCTTGCTTCTCCATGATCTCCTCAAAGCCCCAAAAATTTGAAGTGTTTCTCCTCTTTTGAATTCTATTGGGGTTGATTTTGATGGAATTGGAGGCCTTTTGCTTTCCCTTTGTAGAGGAGGTTTGTTTGGGAACATCATTGCTCTCATTTGAAGGGGATTTCCAAGGCCCCATTGGCTTGAGTTTTTGGCCATTCAGGAATGGATGAGCCTGTTTCTTCCAAATCTAAATTAGTCAGGATTAACTGGACAGAGGAGAAAAAAACTACATTTCTTACTTGAGCAGATGTTGATGGCAATGGTGATACAGGAATGAAATCCTCCTCATTGGCCAAGTTCTCCAGTCCTTCCACCCCAGGAAGAGAGCAATCTAAAGAAGGAGGGGAGGGGTCAAACTTTGGGTTTGACTCCTCAATAAATGCAGAAGTAGGCATGATTGGAGCTGATTGCGTTTGAATATCCTCCTCGGAATTGGATGGGGGCCACTCATAGGTTTATTCTGGATTGCCATTGCTAGGCTGAGCATCCCCAGCCAAGTCCTCAGCCTCAACTGAACCAGATTGTTGCAAATCAAAAGCTGCTAGGGGGGTGATGTTGGCCTTCTTTCCAAAGATTTCATCCATTTGAATATAAAAAGGAAAAATGGAGTCCAACTTATCAACCACTGAGTTGATTACCTTGGATTTGTCAGAGTCATTTATACCAAAGCCGGTGGAGATTGACATGAAATGGGCCTTTTTTTACTTGGCTGAATAATTCTTGAATCGCTCCCTCATCTTTTTGGATGACAGATCCAGCCTAACTTTTTTTTTATTCTTGAGTTCATTGGCCATCAGGAGATAACCATTGAACTTAGAGGATGGAGGTTTGTGAACGCGTGTTTCATTGTTGGATCCAAAGCAAGCATTGTAGTTGGACGGAATTTTGAGCCAGCTTACCAGGATGATGTGATCAGCTATCTTGAGCTGACTTTAGCCTTTGGAAGCTGCTGGGGAAGGATTGTTGGATTTTTAGCTCCTGGGGGATGTTTTCTTTGGTCCATTGGATTTTTTAGTGGACTTGCTGGGGGAGGATTGCTGAGGGGCCATTTAAAAATAGTGGGAGGGATGAAGGGATGAAGGGATGAAGGGCTATGAGAGTGTTTAAGTGGTGAGAGTAATGATGTGATGAGAGGATGAGAGTGATGAAGCAAAGAGAATAGGAGTAGATGAGAGTGATAAAGTGACAAGAGGGATAAAGCAATGAGAGTTAGGATGTGATGAAAGAAATAAAGTGATTAGAGTGATAAAGTGATGAGGATAGTGATCTGATGAGAGTTAGCTAGATGTGATGAAAGCAAAAAACGGATGAGAGCAATGAAGTTATAAGGAAATTGATCCAATGAGAGTTAGCTGCATATGGTGAAAGCAGTAAACAGATGAGATTGATGAACTGATCGGGATAGTGATCTGATGAGAGTGAGCTGGATCTGATGAAAGTGATAAAGTGATGAGACTGATGAAGTGATGAGGATAGTGATGAAGAGATGAAGAGCAATGAATCAATATTTTTCCCAATGAGGCACGAGTAAGAAGGAGGTGGGAAGCCAGGGGTGGATGACATGGACAGGTGGTGGAAGCCTTTAAACACTTTATTTGAAAAAACTCACTTATTTCCAGGTAACTCTCAAACTTCTGATGTGAAATAAGTGGGTTATTTTGATTTTTAATGGCTGGTTTGAAATGGCGGATTTGGTTTGAAACCCACAATGCAAACATGGCTGGTTTTCTTAACTCTGATACGCCCTATTATAGTTGAAAAATGGCTGGATTCATGCCAATGATTCCTTTTGGAATTATTTTAGCAAAAAAAGAAAAATGCCAAAATGACACCTTTTTTGAAAAATTGCCTCATTTTGCTAATTTTTGATGTGGATTTAGCCTGGAACCATATATATAAAGGGAATTATTTTTCTCACCCCCCAATCCTAAAACTCACCAAGTTTTGATTCTGTGTGAATTTACTCCACTTTTCCATTTTTCCTTAAAATCACCTTGCTTTTTAAATTTTCAATTTTGCATTCTTGATGCTGCAGTTGTGTAGATTGAATATCAGCGTAATCCAAATATTTTCATTTTGAAATGAAAGGGGGTTTGAAACACTGAACAATTCCTTCAAAAAAGGGAAATAACAGGGATTTGTCCAAATTTGGTACTTCTTTTAATACATTTTGCTTGAATTGTTGGAATTTTTTACCCCATAGTCATTTTTCCATTATATCATGTAAATTGAAGAGTATTTTTTTTTGGGAATTTTGGAAGTTGCCCTTTCCTCTTGAAAATTAAAAAAAATTCAAAAAAGCCAAAAAAAAGAAATGGCTTAAAAACATTTTTTAAGCCATTTATTTAAGTTTTTTGATTATCCAAAGGGTGTTGGACTGTATAAAACATGAAAAAAATGAAAAAATGCTATATTGAAATTTTCGAAGGGTATTCAAAAACTTCAAGAACTGCCTCCATCATGAAGGTTTGGGGAGCTTTTTGGACATTAAAAAAGAATTAAATAAACAATTAAAATCAAAAAATAAAAATATAAAATAGAAAATAGAAAATGGAAATGGAAAACAAAAAATGAAAAATAAACACATATAAGTATAATTTTCTTCATGCTCCAAAAATCCTTGAACTCATGTGGTTTTCTGACTTCCAAATCTTTCATATTTAAGTTTGCAGAAATTTAAAAGAAATCTAAAGGGCCCCTAAAACTATGTGTCACAATTTTCAAGCAGATTTTTGAAACCCTACAAATTTAATCAAAAAAAAATTAATGAAAATTATCTAAACTTTCCCCCCTTACTTCATATTTTCTTTAAAAACCATTTGTGTATTTTTTATGCCACAGTTATATTTTTAGTAAATTAAAGAAATTCCTTAAAATTCTTTTAGTAATTTCACCTGTGGAGTTTGCCTTCCTAAATTCTACAAAAATTCAAAAATGGAAAAAAGGGGAATCATTTTGAAAACTTTTTAAACCATGCTATTCCAAATTTTGGGTATGCTGAAGGGTACAGGCCTGTAAATCACAGGTACAAATAATTAAATTACAGTATTATTCAATATTTTTCTCAGGATTTTCAAACCCTTGAAAATCTTCCTGAAACACAAAAGTAACATCACAAAGGGCTGTTTGGGGAACATAAAGATGGTTTTTTGGTCATTTCTTTGAATGATAAAGATTTATATCCAGAGCCTTTGAAATAGAAAAAAAATAAACTCAAATTTGGCAAAACACAACAATAACTTTCAAATATATCTATATATATTCATTGCTTATTTTTGGTTTTTATTTGAATTATTCATAATTTATTATCTTCCATCTTCCATTTTTATTTTTTATTTTAATTTTGAAATTTTGAATTTTTTAGTTTTGAATGGTTTTTTTATATTAGTCAGTATCAGAGTTAGAACACCCACAATTTGGTTTGACCAAATCTTCCATTTTTAATGGTGGTTGTATGAAATACACATACCCCCTTACTGGTGTATTGAAAATTTTCTGTTTCATGGAAATGGTAGATTTCAAAAATCAAGTCAACCATTTATGCATCATCATCTATCCACCATCCATTGCATGCAAAACACCCATCCACACCTCCACCTCTGAAAATCCATACCAATCCCATCTTCATCCCTTTGCCCACATCTCATCTCCATTGCTTCAAATATCCATTGCTTCACACACATCCCATCATCATCTCATTACCCCACATCACATAACCATCTTTCTCAACATTTCCAATCAAAATTCCCTGTAGCATGTTGAAAATGCAAAAAAGATGACTGAAATCATTTTATTATTTGACTTTGATTTGGACTCCAATTTTGAATGAACTTGGTTAGCCTTGAATTCTCTATTGGAAAAGGAATAAATTATTCCAAGAAGAAAGACTCTCCACCACCCTATTTATGAAATGCAAAATATTCATCTCCTCCCCGACTTAAGCTTCCAGGAACTTTTCCAAAGTTTATTGCCTTCATTCATGAAATTTTTGGAGATTATTGAAGACCACCACATATTCCAGAAAAAATCTCAGAATCCTCAACGCAATCCAGCCATCCAACTTGATTTTGCTCTTTGTAGATTGGGATCAAATGGAAATAGAGCAACAATTCATTTATTAGAAAATCTATTTTCCATTGATTATGGAACCATTGACTTATACACCAAAGGATTCATGATTGCTATGTTATAATTATGGCCATCAATTAGCTTAGGAAAATGAGCAGTATTTAAAGCAAAAGAAATGCTGGACACCTTGTGTCAATAATTGCTAATGGGCTTTCCCAATGGGGAAATACCTTGGATGATATTTTTGATGAATTTGATTGTATTATGAATGAATGATTGAAAACATGAGGGATAAGAGCTCCTTTAATAAAAAAAAATTGGCCTCTTTTGAGCTCATGATACAACAAGCCAAAAGGAAAAGTTTCCGCCCCAAAAGAGCTCTACAGGCTCCAAAGGCCTTGTTACTTGGTTTGGGCTATATCAGCCCGCATGGCATCAGTTGCTGTACCCTTACAACCAGCCTATTCCGGTCATTTCTGGTGTTTCCACCGTAATGGGGATGATACAGCCCCTTAGATGTTCATACCCCTGGCCGGTTGTCTGTTACAACTGGCTGTGTTACCTCACATGCTGGCTGGTTGCCTCATGCAACCAGCCCCTGGCCATACAAATGTCCAGGTGGGACCCAGGACACACCTGGGTCCGGTCTCAGACTCACATGGGGGGGGGGGGGGGTGTAACCAGCAGACCTGCCACCCCCCCTCTTTCTCTCAAATCCCTGGAGGGGGCAGTCAAATCCCCCTACCAGGGGCCCTGGAGGTTGATACCCCCAGGGCGTTGTCAAGGTAAGTGGGCTGGGGGGGTGGTCAAATTCCCTCCAGTCCGTTGCTCCTCCCCGTTGGTAAAGGGGGGGGGGAGAGGACCCCTTTTGTTGCGTCTTGCTTTGATGGTGGAGGGGTGATCAAATCCCCCCCACTGCCGGTCACCTTGCTGCGACTGGACAGCCATCCTCCTGGGCAAGGGGGTGATGAAGTCCCCCTCACCCTGACCGGTTGCGCTCCTGCAGTCGGTTCCTGGCTGGTTCAACCCAGCCAGCCATCTCCTTCCCTCTTGCAATGGCAAGCAAGGGGAGGGAGGGAAGCGGAGGCCGCTGTTAGACTCCAAATGGTGCTAGGCCTTGGCAGTTCTGTGGAAGTGAAAGGTGCTGTTTAGGCTGCCCTCCTGAGTGTCACAAAAATATTTAAATGTAACCAAGATCAAAGTCCAGAACCTGGTAAATGGGGGACCAAATGTAAGAGGATAAAGATTATAGTAGTCAGTAGCGGGGGCAAAAACACTATCTGAGGCAAGATGGTTCCAAGGAAAAATTGAATAGAAGAAGTCAAGGTTTTTTCAGAGTTCAACAAGACAAGGCAATTTTAAGTGACAACGCCCACAAGCTAATAGCTCTGGTTGTCAGCAGAAGCTTAGGAAAGATCAACTCAATCCCAAACAACCTCCAGCTTCTCAATGAACCTGCCCAACTCTCTTCAATCAAGCTCTTGAAGTGTACTGGATAACTGTGGGTGGCTGCACAAGAAAAAGCTAATGGTTTGAAGAAGCTCCAGAAGCAAAACAAAAACTGATTCAAACAAGAATAACCCAACACTTCTCAAGGGACTCAAGAGTAGCGTGGGGCAATTCAACTTCAAAAGAAATGAAGGGAGGTTTACCACTCCAGGTTCTAAGCTTAATAAAACCTCTTCATTCAAACGTAACTGGGTCCAGAGAGATAATCAAAGGATGATGAGGACCAGTATGGTTGGATAAAGGTATCAGGAGTGGTTTAACAAACTCAAGAATTCAATTAGTCAAATTCTTCTCCAACCATCAAAGCTATTGGTTGGTGATAAGGATCAAGAATCAAGGGTTTGATTATGGAGGCTCAAGGATCAAGGGGCAATCATAGATATACCCAAATATTTGTCTCAGATAAAGGGGAATGAAGCCCCACGGATGATTTATTTCAAGGTGAAAATGATGATGATCCTCACTGGTATGGTAGGATGTGATGATGATGATGTGATCCCCTCCTACCCCTTCAAAAGGCAGGGGAGAGCAACTCCTTATATAGGCAGGAGGCCCTGTTAGACTATGTACAAAGGATACTACAAATAGAACAGGAAAAGAAAGAATTTTTTTTGATTTTCAGGTGATCAGAAAAATCTGATCACAAAGGCCGGTGGAAATCCGGCCTGCCTGACTGGGGTGGGATCTATTTTCATCCCTTCACCTCTCCTGTGTTTGTCCGTGGACAGACGCGCGCGAAAATACCAGAATCACCCACCCCTCTCCCAAAGGCGGAAGGGGTGGGAAAGGAAATAGACCAGACCGCCCGCGGTTGTCCGCGGGAGGTAGACAACACTCTCCCACCCCCACCCAAAGATGGAAGGGGGTGCAAGTGTTGGATGGATTGGCGTTGGGGTGGCTTGGGGGTCTTGATTGAGATTGTTGAACAAGGGTGAATCGTAGGATAGATGGAGTGGCAATAATGATTTTGTTGGTAGTTTGGGAGAATGGAGCTTGACAGGTATGACAGTACGGAGATGGTGATGGAGCCAATGATGTTTGAGGAAGGAGCTGATGGGATGATTGACAAGTTTGAAACAATGGTTTGAGTTGGTTGTTGGACTGTCATCCAAGCATGAATTTGATCAGAGATGGATATGGATTTGATTGATGGATTGGAGAGAGGAGAGGACTGATTTGGTTGGTTACTCAGTCGGTTGGTTGGTCAAGTGATGATGTGAGTTGGATTGATGAAAAGGTGATGAGGGTAAGGATTATGGGAGGATGGCAGTGATGAGATCATTGGTTGAGAGTTGATTGACTGAGGGAGCAGGTGACTCGTTTCATTGTAGAAACATGAGCACGACTTGAGTCTGGTAATGCTTGAGAGAGATCAATGCTGTTGCAGCAGTTTAAGCTAAGTGAGTTAATACTCAGTTATGAATCAATGGAGTGAGTCAATTGATGATGGTCTTCTTCTAATAGGGTTCTGATTTGGTGAGCTGGTAATGGGGTGGATGGATAAGCTTGGGCCAAGCGGGTCTTGGCCCGTGCGTTTGGCCAAAAGAAAAGGGGGAACAACAAGAGAAGGAATTGAACATGCTACCTAGATGGTGAGGCCAAGAGAGGCCTGTCCTAGACCACTGGGACAGAGGGATTTTGAACAGGACAAGGAAATTGGAAAAGTGATACTGAAATAGAAATTCCGATTTTTTTGTCTTTTTTTTCTTTTTTCTTTTTTTTTTTTTTTTAATTTCAAGGATAAATGACACCTAAATAAAAGAATCTTAGAAAAAACTTTTGAATTTCCCCCATCCACTCCAGGGTGTCCAGATTTGTTCACCACATCTCTCCCCAACTTACAGACTGTCTCTAGTCTGCATCTGAGCTTGATGTCATAAAAAAAGAAAGGAAAGATGATCAAACACAAGAAATTGCCATTTGATCTTGAGGGTGATATAAAAGAATATCTTGATCCATCCAAAGAATATCTTCTAGAGTTGACTGTAATAAAATGAAGAAGGCGTCCCAGGTGCTCACGTATGTGGCATAAAGTAGAGTTTCACAACAAAAAAGCAGCTGATGACCCTGGTGGTGCACGATTGGGAGGACCTACTTCTGATCAAAGTTGCCTCTTTGACAATGAAATTTCTTGACCTGATCAGCAGAGACTCTCCTGGCCATCTGAGTACCATCCAGTTCCTCCAATAGATATGATCCACCTTTGACTTGATGGATCACTCAATAAGGACCATTCCAGCAATTGGAAAAAAGCTTTCCCCACTGAGTTTCCAAGGATTGGTTGTAAGCTAAAACTAGATCACCAGGATTAAAGGGGTCCCTGACTCAATTGGAATGCTTATCCTCACAATACTGGACTGATTTTTCCCTTGAATCCATCATTTTCTGATAAGCTTTGTCATGAATATCCTCACTTTGCTCCAGCTGCTTGGATCTGGCAACTAATAGATCAGTGGTGGAAGAAACCTTTTCCCAAGAAATACCTAAGAAAGATTCAATTTCCAGATCAAGAGGAAGGACAGCCCTTTGTCCAAAGATAATTTTGTAAGGTGAGTAGCCAGTGGTTTGTTTAGTTGAAATTTGATCAGAGAAGAGGACCAGAGGAAGGAATTTGCAACAATTCATTCCACTTTCACCATCCAACTTAACAAGAGCAGCCTTCAAAGGGGCATGGCCTCTTTCCACCATGCCTTGTCCTTCAGGATAATAAGGAGTGGTCACCCTATGTTGACCAGAAAGAAATTGGATCATTTCAGCCAGTTTGCCACAAAATTCAGAGCCACCATCAGTTGAATAAGATTAAGCCAAGCCATAACACATTGTCCAAGTCTTGTAAAGGAAGGCTGCTACTGATTCAGAGCTGAGGTTCCTAAGAAACTTTGCTTCAACCTATCCAGAAAAATCATCTCTATCCACAATGAGGTACTTAGCTCCACCAGCCTGAATGTGAACCACATCCATAGCAATCCTTCCAAAGACAGTGGAATCTCCAGTGGGATAACAAATTTCAGCCGGGCACCTAAGATCACGTTTCTGAAATACTTCACAACTCTTGCACCATTGAGAGACTGATTTCTTCAAAGATGGCCACCAGAATTGTTTGGATATACGTCAACAGGTTTTGGTTTCCCCAAAATGCCCAAGGCCTTCATGGAGAATTTCAAGGATTGAATCTTGCTTGGAGGGGATTGTGACGAAAATTAGAGCACAAGGATTGCCTCTTTTCATAAGCCTAGTACCTTGGAAAAAGAAGTTGGAGGACTTCCACTTGAGTGATTGAAAATCTTTAGCAGAAAGATCAGGAGGCCTTTGGAGAGTGGAAAGGTACTGCTCTAATTTTAGCCAGAAACCTTGTTGGAAGCCAAAATAATCTTGGGAGGAAAAGGTGAAGACTGGACAAATTAAAGGCTCCTCCTTGTCAAAGTCCACTCCAAAATTTGATTCTTCATCTCCAAAGGGGCGTCAAGATAAAACATTGGGCATGGTTAAGGATTTTCCAGACCTATGAACAATATAAAAAGAGAAAAGTTGGATAAAGGCCACCCAACAAGTCATAGGAGCATTTGGGAGGCTGGGGGCATTGATCATTTTGATGATGGATTGTGCGTTGACCTGTAACTTGAAGTGTTGACCCCAGAGGACAGTTTGGAGTTTCTTCAACATTTGAGCCACGCCACAGAGTTCCAGTTTTGGTTGGGAGTACCTGGATTCTACATCTGCAAATAACAAGGATTCTTAGAGAGCAGGACGGTCCTGACCATTTTCATCTTCCTGAGTGAGGACAGCCCCAACAGATTGATAACTAGAATCAACAGCCAATTTGATCTTGCGAGCTCCAGGTCCATAAGCAATCTTCCTCAAGACTATGTCTTTGCCAACCATCATTTTAAGCCGCTGAAAAGAATGTTCACAATCTTGGGTCCAGATCCACTCAGCATCTTTTCTGGTCAGGAGATGTAGGGGAGCACAGATTTTGGATAGAGATGGGATAAAAATTCAAACATAAGTGAAAACACCTAGAAAACCCCTCACTTCAGTTGGGTTGATTGGAGTAGGCCAAGAGAGGATTTTGTTGAATTTGGATGGAGCCATCCTTCTTCCTTCCTTGCAGACCACATGACCAAAAATTTCCAGAGCAGGGACACAGGCAGCCAATTTGGATCCAGAGACAGTGAGGCCAGATTTTTTGATTTGGAACAAGACCCTTTCCAAAGTGGTTGCATATTCCCAGATAAATCAATGGATTCCTGAATGCCAGGGTTAGAGCTCATTGTTATAGTCAGAAACTAGTCCTTTAATTCCGCCATTGTCAATAAAGATACCAGCATGATCAGGGATTTCATCCTGGAGGATCCAAACCATCTGAGCCTGATAGACTGCAACCAAGTTGGTGGCGCCTTGAGGCAATTGAGTAAGTTGGAAACGACCAAGGGGCGTATCAAATGTAGTGAGAGGGAAAGAAATTGGATGTAAAGATTGTTTGTCATAGCCACCCATAATGTCACCTAGACCATAGAAAGCTCTCCCAGAGAACAATTCAACAAATTCTTCAGTAGCAGGGGGGATACCAGAGTCTTTAATAGTAACCCTATTTAGCGGCTGGAGATCATGAACTATTCTAAGTTTACCGTTACTTTTAAGGACACAGAAAACAGGACTGGAATAGCTAGAAGTTGACTGTCCATATAAACCCGTTTGGACTTGTTCCCGGACCAACTTGATGAGTTCTTTGACTTTGGCAGCAGGGATTGGGATCTTTTTCTTTTGCCAGGGATTGTGTTCTACTACAGGAATGATATAAGGCAGACCATAGGACTCTTTCAAGAGACCTCTCTCTTCTTCACAGAAAGAAATAGCTTTTTCCCTAAGAGCCAAGACATTTTTGATCAAATACAACTCATCAGGTAGAAGCCATCCATCTGGTCCAAAGTTGACTACTCTCAGACGTTCTTCAGTGACACGGCCAGAGGGGATGAATGGACCAGCGAGAGATTGAGGTAAACCACAGTAAGGATCACGGGATAGAGGAGGACGCCTAAGAGGAGGATTGAGATGGAGAGGCATTGGTTGGTTGACTTTTTGGATTTTCCTGGCAACTTGTTTATATTTGGAGGCAAAAGAGAGCGGTTCTTGTTTTTCCAAGAGTTGACCAGAGAGATCTGACTCCAAGGATTGAGACCAAGTTCTAACGCCTTCCAAGTTCAATGTTCTGCAACATTTTTGAAAGGTGCCTTTTCCATAAAAGAAGTCCCAGGGGATAATGCATTGCTCACATGTGTAGCACAAGGTAGGGTTTCAAAAATGATAGTAGTAGGATACCCCGGTGGTGCACAATTGGGAGGACTTACTTCTACCCCAATTTGCCTCCACTGAAGCCCATATTCTTCCATACAAAAGCCACCAAAAATAGGATTGAGATTGGGATCTAGTTTAGACTCATTGCGGAGATTCAAACCGGAACTGAGAGAAGTTTGATTAGGAATAAGAGTACAAGGAAAAGAAGAAACAACAGATGAAAAAGAAATATTTTTGAATTTTTCCATTTTGTTTTGTTTTTGATTTTTAATATTTTTGAGATCAGAAGAAAATGTTGAAAAGAATGAGAAATAAGCCTCTGGGATGAGAGTTGAACCTTGAGTTGAAGTTTGAGGCTGAAAAGAACTACAACTATTAGTAGGATTAACTACTCCAATAAAAAATGAAAGGAACTGGAGTTATCCTTCTGTTTAGGAAAATGACCGGGGAAATCTCTTTCCCAGCAACCAGAATCCAAAGAACAAAGAGGAACCTCAATTTTTCTACCATCTGAATCAGGGAGGAGGATTCTCTCCCCAACTTGATTGGAAAACATCAGAGTTTCTCCAAAATCAATTAGGAAAGGTGGCCCCAAGATCAAAGGTCCATCCAAGCGTGTGATCCAGAAATGACAAGTTCCCACAATGTTTTGGCCAATCCAGACTGGAATGTCTTCAACAATTCCAACCAATTTGCAAGACTGGTTCCCTATTACATACACTGAAGAGGTGAAGCTGACCTTAGGGCTGAGTTTAAGCTTGCAGGCCATAGCATCTGAGATCAAGTTGAGCTGAGAGCCAGAGTCAACAAGGAGCAAGACCGTTTTAGCTGATTCACCAAGATGGCAGGGAAGAAAACCAAGAGGGCATGAGTAAAGACTAGACTCAGAAGAGGGATCTGTTCAACCAGAATCCTCTATCAAAGTTCTGGAGGAGACCTTGAGTTCCTCAGGACCAATTTCCCCACGTCAACCCAAAACCCATTTTTTCATTCCTTCAGCAACAGATGGAGAGATCAATAGGAGTTCAGCCACAGATAAATCAGGCACTTTAAGATCAGAAATTTTCTTTAATACCCCTTCCACAGTGTTGGGGTGATCTTTGGAAATTCCCCCCTCAAACCAAACTTTGTGCTGGGTGGAGGGAGGAAGATTGGGTGAAGCAGGAACAGGATCAGGGGATTGAGGAGGTTTAATAGATGAAGGATGAGGATCAGGGTGATCTTGAGACCTTTCCATGAGTGGCTCTTTTTCCACCTCCATGTCTTCTACATCAGAAGAGGGCTCAGGTGAGGATTGTTGTTTGGTTGGTTTTTGGAGGATAAAGGTTGGCAAGGAAGGAGCTTTATGAGGTTTGGGCTCCTCATGTTGCTTCCTCGCTGGATTGGATTGGTAAGTACCAACCAGAGAAGAGGAGGAGATAGCTGGCGGATACCAGGTTTGAAGAGTAACACAAGAAGATTGGAAATCCACAGAAGCCAAGGATGCCTTCATAGGAGAGGGGGGGCTGGTAAGAGGCCACCACGTGACGAATGGGGCGAGACAAATCAAAGTGGATTAGGGCACCATTGGGAAGAAAAAAGTTATTCCCTTTTTTCTCTACCAATTTCTTGTCTTTTTCCTTCTGGATTTTGAGACATTGACCGGTTCCATGGTCTTCCCTGTGGCAATAATAGCAGACTATAGTATTTTTAGGAACATCACTAGAAGGTTTAGGAATAGCAAGAGAGGAAATCTTTTGATCCATTTTGTTTTCAAAGGCTTTGAGAAGTTTGGTGATCTTGTCCATCGTAGCAGTTTCTTGGTTAGGCTGAGGTTTCTTGGGCCTGCAATAAGATTCCATTTTATTCAAAATCTCATTTGACTCTTTGAAATAGGGGGCATGGACTGGTTCAGCAGTTTTAGATTTTTCAAAAGTGAGGGCTGTTTGACCTTTCATGAATTTATCCACTACTCCCCTAAGGATAAGGAAACCAGGGAGCTTGAATTGATTATCCCTGGTATTGATCATGGATCCAGACTCAACCAGTTCTTCCTGGATCCTTTTCTGCACTCCAAGAGAAAAATATTGGAAAAATCAGACTTGAATTTTGTCCACTGTGTCAATGTGATTGTTTTGGACAAGGTAGGATTGGATGGGATCCCAAGATTTCCTAAAAGACTGATAATCAGAAGCGGAAGCCACAACACCATTGGAGATCCACTGGGAGACAAGGTTATCTACATCCTGCAAATTAAATTGTGCTACATCTATTTTTCCCCAATAGGTCAACATTGCTCCCCGCAGAAGGGCCCAGTTATGCCGTTCAAAACCTTCAAACGACTCAAAGATTTCCATAACTTCATCAGAGGAGATAAAAAATTGCAACTGGTAGGCCATATTGAATTTGCTAGCCCCGTGCACCAAAGCAGCCATCTTGTACGAGTCCACAAAGCGTTCCACATTTGTCCAATTGAATCCTAAGTTCTTGTTCTGGGGCTTGATCTTAACCATCTTAGGACAAGTAGAAGAGTTGCTGGTGGATTCCATTTTGACAAATTTTCCTAAAAGATCCAAGGAGCAGATTTCCAAAGTGGCTCACAAATGTGGCAAGAGTAGGGTTTCTCAAAAAACAACAAGTATCTTGCCCAGGTGGTGCACAATTGGGATGACTAAATTCTAGAACAAGTTGCCTCCACGGATCTAGATGATGACAGAAAAAAAAGAAAGAGATTGGATTACAAAGTTGATGATTGTTGGGACTGTAAATCCCAAGTTTTCTGGTTCGAACCCGGCCTGGGGGACTCAATCTAAGACTCCAAAAGGTGCTAGGCTGTGGCAGTTCTGTGGAGGGGAAAGGTGCTGCTTAGGCTGCCCTCCTGAGTGTTACAAAAATATTTAAATGTAACCAAGATCAAAGTCCAGAACCTGGTAAACAGGGGACCAAATGTAAGAGGATAAAGATTATAGTAGTTGGTAGCCGGGGAAACAACACTATCTGAGGCAAGATGGTGCCGGGGAAAACTGGAATAGAAGAATTCAAGGTTTTTTCAGAGTTCAACAAGACAAGGAAATTGTAAGTGACAACGCCCACAAGCTAATAGCTCTGGTTGTCAGCAGAAGCTTAGGAAAGATCAACTCAATCCCAAACAACCTCCAGGTTCTCAATGAACCTGCCCAACTCTCTGCAATCAAGCGCTTGAAGGGTACTAGATAACTGTTGGTGGCTGCACAAGACAAAGCTAATGGTTTGAAGAAGCTCCAGAAGCAAAACAATAACTGATTCCAACAAGAATAACCCAACACTTCTCAAGGGACTCAAGAGTAGCGTGGCAGAATGCAACTTCAAAAGAAATGAAGGGAGGTTTAAAACTCCAGGTTCTAAGCTTAATAAAAACTCTTCAGTCAAACGTGACTGGGTCCAGAGAGATAATCAAAGGATGATCAGGACCAGTATGGTTGGATAAAGAGATCAGGAGTGGTGTAACACACTCAAGAATTCAATCAGTCAAATTCTTCTTCAACCATCAAAGCTGTTGGTTGGTGATAAGGATCAAGGATCAAGGGTTTGAGTATGGAGGCTCAAGGATCAAGGGGCAATCATAGATATACCCAAATTTTTGTCAGATAAAGGGGAATGAAGCCCCATGGATGATTTATTGCAAGTTGAAAATGATGATGATCCTCACTGGTATGGTAGGATGTGATGATGATGATGTGATCCCCTCCTACCCCTTCAAAAGGCAGGGGAGAGCCCGTCCTTATATAGGCAGGAGGCCCTGTTAGACTATGTACAAAGGATACTACAAATAGAACGGGAAAAGAAAGAATTTTTTTTTTGATTTTCAGGTGATCAGAAAAATCTGATAACGCAGGCCGGTGGAAATCCGGCCTGTCTGACTGGGGTGGGATCAATTTTCATCCCTTCACATCTCCTGTGTTTTTCCGTGGACGGAAGCGCGCTAAAATACCAGGATCAACCACGCCTCTCCCAAAGGCGGAAGGGGTGGGAAAGGAAATAGACCAGACCGCCCGTGGTTGTCCGCGGGAGGTAGACAACACTCTCCCAACCCCACCCAAAGATGGAAGGGGGTGAAAGTGTTGGATGGATTGGCGTCGGGGTGGCTTGGGGGTCTTGATTGAGATTGTTGAACAAGGGTGACTCGTAGGATAGATGGAGTGGGAATAATGATTTTGTTGGTAGTTCGGGAGAATGGAGCTTGACAGGTATGACAGTACAGAGATTGTGATGGAGCCAATGATGTTTGAGGAGGGAGCTGATGGGATGATTGACAAGTTTGAAACAATGGTTTGAGTCGGTTGTTGGACTGTCATCCAAGCATGAATTTGATCAGAGATGGATATGGATTTGATTGATTGATTGGAGAGAGGAGAGGACTGATTCGGTTGGTTGGTCAGTTGGTTGGTTGGTTGAGTGATGATGTGAGTTGGATTGATGAAAAGTTGATGAGGGTAAGGATGATGGGAGGATGGCAGTGATGAGATCATTGGTTGAGGGTTGATTGACTGAGGGAGCAGGTGACTCGTTTCATCGTAGAAACACAAGCATGACTCGAGTCTGGTATGACTAGAGAGAGATTGATGCTGTTGCAGCAGTTCAAGCTAAGTGAGTAAGTACTCAGGTATCAATCAATGGAGTGAGTCAATCAATGATGTTCTTCTTCTAATAGGGTTCTGATTTGGTGAGCTGGTAGTGGGGTGGATGGATAAGCTTGGGCCAAGCGGGTCTTGGCCCGTGTGTTTGGCCAAAAGAAAAGGGGGAACAACAAGAGAAGGAATCAAATGTTCTACCTAGATGGTGAGGCCAAGAGAGGCCTGTCCTAGACCACTGGGACAGAGGGATGTTTAACAGGACAAGGAAATTGGAAAAGTGATACTGAAAAAGAAATTTTAATTTTTTTTTTAATTTCAACAATAAATGAAACCTAAATAAAAGAATTGTAGAAAAAAAAATTGAATTTCCCGCATCCAGTCCAGGGTGTCCAGATTTGGTCACCACACTGCTGGCCCCTGCTCATGTGGTGCTGACCGCTGGTCGCGACTGGCCGGGCCCGCGCGGGATCCCTTGGCCGCTGCAACAGCCGGCGCGGGCTGTTGGGCCCCGCATGGGCCAAACCAAGGGAGAAGAGTAGCCCCAAGTGGGCCGCCAAATGGGCTGCAACACAGGCAGCAGCCCCAATGGGCCAGCTCTAGCCCCAAAAGTGAGTTTAACATACTTTGGCAGGCCAGCCCGTCTGGCCAAGTATGTCCAAAATAAACCTTGGGCCCAATTATGCCCATACAAGCCCACCTGGCTGTATTTGCCCATATACCCCACAGGGCCCAATAGGGCCCATGTACCAATAGGCCTGTTTCACACATTTTGAGGCCATTTTCCCCAAATCCATGACATCCACACAGGCCCATATGGACTGTGTGTGTGTCCAATGGGCCGCAGAGGCCCACATGCGCATCTCATTTGGATTACACTTATACGTAGCACACGCGTAAGTTTATAGGTAGTTTAACACACCCCCTTAATCCAAAAGGGGTGAAATCCGCATACTAGTCACAAAGCCTTGATGCTTGCTCCTATCTAAAGCCTTAGTCAGGATATCAGCAATCATTGCTCCAGTGGGCATGTACCTCAACACAATCTGCTTGTAGTTAACTGCGTCGCAAATATAGTTATAGTGAACATTGATATGTTTTGTTCTTGAACAGAACACTTGGTTTTGCGCCAACACAATGGCACTCTGGTTATCAGAATACAAAAAAGCAAACCCTTGTGGCTTATGTGTATCCTCTAAGACTTTCCTCAAACATTTTGCTTCCTGTGAAGCTGCTAAGTAGGCTCTATACTCAGCCTCTGTTGATGAAAGACTTATTTCTGATACCTTCTTGGACATCCATGCCACCAGATTCTTACCAAAAAAGAATACAAAACAACTTTTTGATTCCCTAGTGCTACCATCTGCCCAACTTGCATTGGAATAAACAACCAAATCAAAGTTTGCTGACTTTGTAAACAACAGTCCCAGACTGTGCGTTCCTTTAAGATACCTCATAACTTGCTTAAAAGCTGAGCAATGCCTCATGCTTGGCTTCTCTAAGTGTTGCAACAAGACACCAATTGCAAAGGAAATATCAGGCCTTGTGCCCCAAATAATTAAGCAATCCAACAGCTGACCTGTAGTTGTTCCCAGATTGAACAAACTCCAGATACTCCTCATCTGTAGACTTCTCTAAACAAATGTTTGACTGCATGGGAGTACCAAACTCCTTTGCATCTTCTAAGCCATATTGCTTAAGAAGAGCTGAAACGTAGTGGCTCTGGTCTAGTTTGATACCATTCTTGCTCTTACTGACTTTCATTCCTAGCACCTGTTGCACCAGACCAAGGTCTTTTATCTTGAATTCCTTTTTGAGTGTATCCATGACTCTCTCTTTACCATTTCCAATGATGATAATGTCATCAAACCATAAAAGCAAAATTGCATCCTTTCTCAAAAAGAGACCAGGGTGGGCATCAGAAATCTTGAAACCAATCTGTATCAGTTTCTCACTCATGGTATTATACCACAACCTAGCTGCTTCCTTCAATCCATACAGGGATCTACACAGCTTGAGGACATATTCCCCTTTTTCTGCTGAAAGAAAACTTCTAACACAGATTGTCTTCATGGTTTCTGGTTTGGTATCTACTAACCATTCACAAAAACCATCAGGAATTGACATATAAACAGTCTCCTCCTCTCCAAGTTTTGCATTCAAGTATACTTTTACAAAATCAGCTTGTCTGATTTCTTCACCTAACTCCACTGCCAGAGAAATGATGTACCTGAAGGTGGAAAGCCTTCCAATTGGTGAGAATTTTTTTTGGTAATTGATACCCTCTCTCTGCTTGAAGCCCTGTGCAACGCATCTAGCTTTGAACCTTTTCAAAACTCCATTTGTGTCAAACTTCTTGTTTAAAACCAATCTAGACCCCACAATGGTCTTTCCTTTCGGAAAAGAATCCTTCTTAACCACTTCAAAGACATTATTATTCTCCAGAGAATCAAATTCCTCAAAAATAGCACTATTCCAGTTGGCTCTCTCATCAGAATTCATAGCTTGGCCAAAGCTATTTGGGTTGACCCTGTTACCCATTTCTGAACTCAACTCCAGGACTTCATTGAGCATACACTGTTCCTGAAATGTATCTTCCTCATATCCTGCAGAAGCATAATGGGACTTCCATTCCCTGTACCTATCAACTGGCACTCTAACAGTTCCACTCCTTCTAACTGGAGGTGGAGGCTCATGAGGTTCTGAATTAACAGACTCCCCTGAAGTGGGCACTAAACCCTCTGGTGGCATGTCTGCCAACTCTTCATCTTCTGGAACCGCATGTTCCTCAGCCTTTGCTGGTGTAATAGGTGCTAATTCTATTTCTTGCTGTGACTTATTCACAACAACATCTTCACTCCTTTTGAGTGGAAAGGTACTTTCATGAAATTTTACATCCCTACTACGGATAAACTTTCTTGTCCCTGGACAACAGATCCTATATGATTTACTTATTAAATCATAGTCTAAAAGTGCCCCTTTTCTGGCTCTAGGGTCTAATTTTCCAACCATCTCATTATTGTGGACACTATAATACACCAAGCAACCAATTGTTTTCAGGTGTGATGTTTTGGGGTACAACTTTCAAAACTGATAATGAGGACTCTTCCCATTAACACTTACAATGTTGTGAAACAGACACACTGTACACATCAACTCAGCCCATAAGAACTTTGATTGACCAGATTGAGACATAATAGTTCTTACTTTGTCCAGTAGATTCCTATTCATTCTCTCAACAATTCCATTATTCTGTGGAGTACTTGCAGTAGTGACTATATGAATGATACCATAATATTTAAATAACCTCCCAAAATCTTTACTCACAAATTCACCACCTCCATTGGTAATAACTCTCTTGATCTCCTTCATCAGAACATTCTGTTTCCAGACTTTGAAGATTACAGAAACCTCCTCTGTGGTGTGATCCTTAGATCAAATTTGTTTAACCCAAACATAATTAGTTACAGTATCAACTAAATTGATGAAGTATCTTGCCCCACCAAGGGATTCTGGTGTGACTGGCCCTGTCAAATCAATGGAAAATTCCTCTCTAGGAAAATCAGTGCAATATCTTCTCTTAGAGAACACATTTCTAGTCTTAGCCCCCAAGGTAAAACTCTCACAGTTGCTGTCCTTTACCTTATGGCCACTTCTAACGTGAGCAACAGTACTCAGAGCTGATAATTTGAACAAGCTTGCACACAAAATCTTATTCTGAAATAGTCCACTAAGAAAAGTTCTCGCATCCATATCAATAACAAAACTATCTTCTTTAAGATAACAAATCTGGAAACCTTCTTTACACAAAACTCCAAGAGAAACAAGGATACAAGGCGACTCTGGTACATAGAAAACTTTCTCAAAAGAAGTTCTGAAACCCAAGAGATTTGCAAGAATAAATTTTCCAATTCCCTTAAGCTGAATTTTTCTGCCTTTCTGACCAATATTTACAACTCCATCATAATCACTAAGATTTGAAAATAAATTTTTTTCAAAGAACATTTGATCTGTACTACCAGAATCAATCAAAACAAGAACATTCTCCTTCAATCCTCCTAATAGGAAAGAGGCTTTATCAGTCACTGATAAGTTCTCATCTTTGAGGTTAAGATTACTCACTTCATAATCAATCAAGTCCATTTCTTGATCCTCATCAATTTTGGCCTTCTTGTTGGGACCTTCTTCCCCAACAACCTTTTCCATTGGACCATCCAATGCCACCATTGCAACATTTTCTGTAGTGAAATTGACCTCCTTGTAATTCTCTTTGGACTTCTTCCTCTTCTTGGCCTCCTTGAAATCCTGAGCATAATGCCCCTTATTCTGACAATTATAGCATAAGACCTTGGACAAATACTTTTTTGCCTTCTTGCAAGATTTTCCAGTCTTTCCAACAAGGGCTGTTCCCAAGCCCCCCTTCATCTTGAACTGAAGATAATCCTTTTCAATCCTCTTCAGCACATCTTCCTTCCTAGGAAGAGGATCCAATTGAGAAATAATTCTGAATAAAGAATCAAACTCCTTTGGTAGCTTTTGAAGGATTAAGAGTGAAAAACACTCAGGATCCATGTTAAGTCCTTATGACTTAAACTTGGCTATGCTAGACCTAGCCTCTGCAACAAACTGCATACAATTTTAATATTGTAACTTGAATAGTTAATTGAAAGCTTTACCCTTCTGGTGAACAAAATCACCAGCATACTTGGACTTAAGCAACTTCCAAAGGATGCTTCCCCTCCTTCTCTCATCTTCCCTAAGATTATCAGCAACCCATGTCACATGATTCTCATCAACATGCCTAAGGATGAGATGATAAGACTTTTTCTCCACTTCTGAACTGATCAAAGTGTCATCTGGATCCATTATCTCCCCACAACAGATGTTGTCCAGCTCACTATCCATAAGGACAGCCCAAGCATTATAATTCTTACTGTTCAGAACTATCTTGGTGGACCTAACATCAGGGATATAGGACATCTTCTTGGAAAACTTGAGGCCTTTGAGGTTCTCCAGAGTAAGGTACAAGGGTCTAGATGGCTTGGAAGTAATGATGATGTTGGTACTGATAATGTTTTATAATTATGGCCAGCAATTAGCTTAGGCAAATGAGCAGTAATTAAAGCAAAAGAAATGCTGGGCACCTTGTGTCAATAATTGCTTGATGGGCTCTCACAAATGGGGCAACACGTTGGATGATATTGTTGATGAATTTGATTGGGTGATGAATGGATGATGGAAAACAGCAGGGAGAAGAGCTACTTAAGAACAAAAGATTGGCCTCTTGTGAGCCCATGATACAACAAGCCAAAAGGCAAATTTTTGGCCCCAAAAGAACTCTACAGGATCTAAAGGTCTTGTTACTTGGTTTGTGCTACATCAGCCCGCATGGCATCAGTCGCTGTACCCTTACAACCAGCCTGTTCCGGTCATTTCTGGTGTTTCCACTGTAATGGGGCTGAACCAGCCCCTTAGCTGTTGAAACCCCTGGCCGGTTGTCTGTTACAACTGGCCCTGTTACCTCACATTCTGGCTAGTTGCCTCATGCAACCAGCCCCTGGCCATACAAATGGCCAGGTGGGACCCAGGACACACCTGTGTCCGGTCTCAGACTCACATGGGGGGGGTGTAACCGGCGGACATGCTGCCCCCCCTATTTCTCTCAAATCCCTGGAGGGGGTGGTCAAATCCCCCTACCAGGGGCCCTGGAGGTCAATACCCCCAGGGCATGGTCAAGGTAAGTGGGCTGGGGGGTGGTTGAATCCCCTCCAGTCCGTTGCTCCTCCCCCTTGGTAAAGGGGGGGGGGAGAGCGCCCCTTTTGTTGCGCCTTGCTTTGATGGTTGACGGGTGATGAAATACCCCCCACCGCCGGTTTACTTTCTGCAACTGGCCCAGCCATCCTCCTGGGCAAGGGGGTGTTGAAATCCCCCTCACCCTGACCAGTCACTGGCTGGTTCAACCCAGCCAGCCGTCTCCTTTGCCCTTGCAATGGCAAGCAAGGGGAGGGAGGGGAGCCAGGGCTGCAGGCCCCTGCTCCTGCGGCCCTGACAACCAGTTGCAACTGGCCGGGCCTGTGCGGCTTCACACCGCGCAGGATCCCTTGGCCGCCGTGACAGCCCCGCGCGGGTCTTTGGGCCCTGCATGGGCCAAAACAAGGGAGACAAGTGGCCCCAAGCGGGCTGCAACATGGGCTGCGACACGGGGGGCTGCCCCAAGCCCAAAAAGTGAGTTTGAAATACTTTGGCGGGCCAGCCCGTCTGGCCATGTATGTCCAAAATAAACCTTGGGCCCAATCATGCCCATACAAGCCCATCTGGCTGTATTTGCCCATATACCCCACCTGGCCCAATAGGGCCTGTGTACCAATAGGCCTGTTTCACGCATTTTGAGGCCAGTTTCTCCAAATCCGTGACATCCACACAGGCCCTTATGGTCCGTGTGTGTGTCAAATGGGCCGCAGAGGCCCACATGTGCATCCAATTTGGATTAAACTTATACGTAGCACACACCTAAGTGCATACGTATTTTGACATGCTATCCTATCTTTCCTTTTCTCAGTCCTTTGTTGGCAAAAAAAGAAGAATGCAAAGATATATCTCAAGTAATGGAGACTGAAGGCTTCCCCTGTTGCATTTGTTTTTTTGATGGAACAACTATTGCCTTGAGTCAAAAACCCAAGCTAGATGGCAACCACTATTTTGATTGGAAAAAAATGCAATTGACTCTTTTATTTTCCAACGCCTTTTATAACACCTTTGATAACACACTGAGAAAATGGGTTTTATCTGTTTTTATAGATGATCTGTGGAACTACAACTTTTTTTTGATAAAACCAAGAAAGTCATATCCCTCCATGCTGGCCTTCCAGGTTCTTTCCACAATCCATATGTTTTCAATTGGATGCGGATTTCCCAAAAACCAGAGAACTAATTTGACCAAGATTAATACATTCTTGAAAATGCAGCTTATGCTAGCGGGAAATATCTTGTTCCACCTTATTGGAATGTTTCTTCCAATGATCTAAAATAAAAAAATCTAACTATCATCTTGCTCAATCATGAATTTGGATTTAACATGCAATATGTGTGCTGAAAGGAAGATGGTCCAGCTTAAGGGAAATGCAAAACTGTAAAAGTTGAAAAGTGTTAAAGCTCAAATCAGATAAAAGGATTAGTGAATGATTGAAAGGAGCTTGTAAAATCAAACATAATGGACCTGGGAAAAGGAGGAAAAAGGGCACTCTGGTTGATGTGATTGCTGAACAGATGATGGATTCAACTTGAGAGAACTTGTGTTTATATATAATAAATACACAATTGGCTGAAAATGGCTGAGTAAATGATGAATAAGGGAAAAAAGCATAAGCAGTTTAAGTGACATGGTAATTGAAACAATATGTTTAGATAGTCCGAAAATCACAACACTACAACACAGCAAGTGATATTTTAAATGTTAGTTCCATACTTCAAGATTAAAAATAATTAAAACCTAATCAATCCAATGCATGAATCTTTGAACTCCAGTGAAATTTTAAACTATGAAAACTTAAATTCTTAAACACTGGCTTCACTCGCAGTGGAGGAAGTTACTTTCTAGAAATAATCTAACTCTTTTTCTTCAATTAACATAATATTCTACTAACTGTTGGAATTATTTTACATACAGTTCAGTGAATGATTACTGAGATGAGCTGATTTACTAGTAAAACTTCCTGAGGCATATTTCAATTTAACTACTATCTTCAACTTTGATTTTTACTATTTTCTGGAAAATTCTTCAGTTGAAATTTTGAATCACTTTTAAGATGTTTTTAATCTGTTCAAGATTTGATTGATTGTGAAGAATAGATATAGATGAGTTGGTCAATTTTTGAGTTGAGTAATGTAATGATGATGATAAATTGATGGATGATTGAAATTGAAAGTGGTTGCTGTGTTGTCCTCTATCTTGATTAAAATTGATTTATCACTCAGTTGAATAACACTTTGGTTGCCTAGAGTTGATCCAATTCATTTTTACAAAGATTCCAAGGTTTTTTTCTTGATCAATCAAATGAGAACTAACCATAAATGATGAATGATAGGATTGGTTAAGATGATCTTGAGCAGACTTGATTGGAGGACAGCATGAACATCATCCATTTTGATGGGCTGTGAGTTTTCTCAATTGACTGAGTTGATTGAGTCCTCTTGGCTTGAATTTTGTTCACTTTCTCAATTGAATACTGTATTGGCTTGGGTGGGTTTGAGTTTTTCTTGAGGATTGATCATTGTGCCTGTCAAGTTTTTTTGCCTGATCAAGATACTTTTTGGTAGCTGAGGTAGCTAGTTGAATTTAACCAACTGGGGAATGACCAACAAGGAAGACAGATACTAGGGTTTGGCTGCCTAGCTGGATGTACATCAATCTCTTATCAATCAGATCTTCTGAGATATCTGCTAAGCAGGGAATTTTCAATTTTTTTGATTGGAAAAATTGGTTGAACTGATCCATGTATCCAATAGAGGCAGAATTGGAGGGCCCATGATTGATAGTTTGAGGCATAAAAACATCACATTGTTAATTAAGTTGTAAAGATATCCTTGAAGAGCTTGAAAACAATCAGAAGGCCTCCATTGATGGCAATGCTATCATAAATCTTCAGGTCTTTAAAGAATGTTTTATCTTCCTCCTCCCACTCTTATCCTTACTCTTTGGTGATTGAATTGGTTTGGTTGTTCATCACCTTGATTTCCAAACTCTGAAGCATTGATTGGTGTTGCATTTTCCTTCATCAAAATTGTTCCTGAGATAATAGCTGCTTGCGCCTTCCTCATGATAGCATCCAGTAAAGATTTTGATTGATATAATCACCAGTATTGGACACTGCCACCATATATTTGCAGTCATCTGATTCAAAGTTGATGGCTGATGCCAAGCATCAAAGTGGATAGATAGGATGAGCTTGATTTTCAATGACAAGGCACATCCCCATCTCACCCCCTTGCCAAAAGAGTCCAAGAAAAATTTCCAGATAAGACCATTTAAGGCAAACCAATTGAATTACAGGCACTTATCTCAGGTTGAGCATAGGCTTTTAATTGTGTAAATGGTAAAAAGA
Source organism: Puccinia polysora (assembly GCA_025617555.3). Taxonomy (NCBI): domain Eukaryota; kingdom Fungi; phylum Basidiomycota; class Pucciniomycetes; order Pucciniales; family Pucciniaceae; genus Puccinia; species Puccinia polysora. The sequence goes on along the minus strand of CM062624.1, from coordinate 13,184,058 downwards.
GCTGAATCTCAAATCAGATAAAAGGATTGGTGAATTAGTGAAAGGGAATTGTAACTTCCAGCATAACAGACCTGGAAACAGGAAGAAAAAGGGAAATCTGGTTGATGTGATGGCTGAACAGATGATGAATTCAAATTGAGAGCACTTGTGTTTATATAGACTAAATAAAAAATAGGCTGAAAAGTGGTTGAGTAAAAAATGAATAAGGCAAAATTAGCATAAGCAGTTTATGTGACATTGTTTGTGAAATTCTATGTTGAGACAATCAGAAAATCACCATACCACAGCACAGCCTAGTTATATTTTACCCATTAGCTTCATAATTAAAGATTAAAAATGATTAAAACCCAATCAATCCAATCAATGACTTTTTGAACTTCTGTGAAAGTCAACACTATGAAAACTCAAATTCTAACAAAAACCAGCTTAAAAATTCCAAAGACATGAAGATCCTCATCAACTGGATTATCAGCTGTGCAATCCTTCACAACCTTCTGGCCAAAATCCAAGATGAATGAGACAAAATATTTGAAGAAGATATCCCTAATCCTCCTCAAGTAATCCCGGCCTCATCTTGTCCCTCATTGTTTGCCATGAGAGAGCAGATTCTAACCCTCACACTTTCTCACTTTGATAAGTAGCTTTTGGTTTTTGAATAGTTAAAAATTCACATCACAATATTTTTTTGGTTTTGGCTGTTAAACCCAGAATCCTAGGCTGAATTGGTTTTTTTTTGTTTAACTTAGAAAGAAAATAAAACTCCACCAAATAAATACCTCAAAAACCACCAAACCACCCAACTCACCCCACTCACTCACCATTCCACACCTTCCTCCTCACCAAACCACCTCACCCACCACCTCCATCTCACCATCTGCCTTCACCGCAAAGCCCCCCGGTCCTCCTCCTCCTCCTCCTGCTTCTGCTCCCAATCCATCAACAAATTATTGCAGTAAGTCCCCCCCTTCTTCTCCTACTCCTCCTCCTCTGGCTTCTCCTCCTGCTTTTTCCCCTTGCTTTAATCAATCAATTGATTGATTGATCTATTTATTTCCTCCAGGTACCCCCCAAATGCCTCCAAACCAATTGTTGCATTGGCTACTATATCAATTGCAACCCATAGGTACGTCCTCCATAACCTCCTCCTCCACCACCACCACCTCCTCCTACTTGTCAAAAAATTGTTAATCAATCAATCAATGGATTAGAAGTTGATTGCCAATTTATTTAACAATTGATTGATGATTGTTTGAAAAGCAATCTCTTGCTCTCCTCCTCCACTTGTTTATCAATTTTTAATCAATTGATCAATCAATTAGGATTGATTGCTAATGGATTGGCTGATTGATTGAAAATTGATTGAAAAGCAATTGGTTTCTCTCATCCTTGATTGATCAATAAATTTTCTTATTACTCCTCATCCTCCTCCTTTTCCTCCTTATTAATCCATGATGCCAATATTACAAAATCAAACTGACCCTTTTTCTTTTGTTAGAATCATTGACCAGTTTTGTTCCTATGTTTGTGAACCATGCACCTTGATTATATTATGAATAATGATTGTTTTTTTTCTATGCAATGAAACACACTATTTGAACCCTGGTTTTTTTTATACAAGCCCTTTTCTGGCCCGCCCATTCTTGTTGCACCACCCTCAAAATGTTATACACTGAATTGAATCCCCTCTTGATCTTCACCCCAGTCAAAGCATATGGTTGTGAGGGAACAAAATGGGAGGATATGGCTTTACAAAAATAGAGATAGGTGGGAGTAAAAGGGCTTTCCAGAAAAGGGGGGCTCAAATGAGGGATTCTGAAATCTTATTGGAAGTAGTTGAGGAAGGGATTGATACAAGGGTTGTTTTTTCTGCACAAAAACTGAGAACTTTGGATCTGTATCCCTCCATTGTTGCATAAAAAAAGATCATTCAAAAGCCTTTCTCGGAATAGTTTGAACAGGCCAAACAGAAAATCAAACAGTTCCATTTCTTCATCTCTGTAAAATTAATTGTTCATGATCAATCCAATCATGAGTCTCTGGTTGCAATAATCAATTTTCTTCCTTTGAATAAACTCTCTGAGAAAGAAAAGAAGGAAATAAACCTTTTGAGAACTTTCCTTCACAAATCAAAAAGATTTGTTCACACTTTTGGTCCCTCAAGATCTTGGGCTGGAAAAATTTGGGAAATTGAATGTAAAAAATTGATTCACCTTTCTGAGTTGTTTGGAAAATATTCAAAGAAAGTGGCTATTAAATCTTCCCCTCAAGAGTACACTTTCCTCAACCTTAATTTGGACAAAGTCTCCCAAATTTTAGGCCAAATTTCCAAAACATTATCCAGACTGGCCTTTGAATCAAAATTTCAAACAATGAGGGTTAAATACATCACCTCCGTCTCTTCCTTGTAATTTGATCCTGACTCACTCCTTTTGACTTTTCTCCACATATGAATTTCACATTGAATTGCTTCTACAGCTCTCCACATATTGACAAAGGTGACATCTCTTCCTATTAATTTTTGCTGGTGGTTACAACCAACAAATCAAATGGACAAATTATCAACAATGAGGATAAATATCAAGTATCCAACGGCCAATTTGTGTTTCCTGACTTGGGTTTTTGGATTGATTTCAAACAAAAAGGTGTTGTTAAAATGTTTTGGGCAGCAAAAAGTTACAAGCACCGTACATTTCCTGCTGTGGACACTGCCAACCATACCAGAATGGCCCTGTCTATGAAAATCCACATAAGATCTCAGAATACTAGCAGGAACTTGAGCAATGACCCAATATATCTTATGGAAGGAAATTTTTCTGTTTTTATTTTTAAAATTTTTATCAAAGTAAATATATTAAGCAATTGATTAATATTCTGTATTTACTCAATCCTTTTAATTCTACAAATACATGAAATTGCTACCAATAACCTATCCTTTTATTCCATTCCCAGTTTTTCCCTCCCCTTTTCCAGTTGCTCTTACAGTCAATCCTTCTCCTTTTCCTCTTTTTGAAACTATTGCTCAGAATTTTTTAATTTCCACTTGGCATCCAATTTTGTTTTTGATGAACCAAAATCTTGTCTTTCTGCTTTTGAAAATAAATAGCCAGTCAAAAATCCCACTTTTCCCTTTCAAAGTCAAGTTTTTCAGATTCAATTTGTGATTTAACTTTTTTTTTGTGGGGAATATCAATGAGCTTCATTTTGAAAGCAAGGAGATTCAATCAATGCACTTACTTAAATCTTGCTTCTCCATGATAATTTCAAATCCCAAAAAATGGAAGGTTTCCTACTCTTTTGATTACTTTTGGGGGTGGAATTTATTGAATTGGAGGCCTTTTTCTTCCCCTTGGAAGAGGAGGCTTGTTACTGAATTTTGTCCCTACTATTTGAAGGTGATGTGGGCGGCCCCATTAGCTTGAGTTTTTGGCCATTCAGAAAAGAATTAACCGGTTTTTTTAAATCTAAAACAGTCAGGATTAACTGGAAAGAAAATAAAAGAAATTTCTTCCTTGCTTGAAAAGCTTTTTATTGTAATGGAGGTATTGGAATAACTTGCTCCTCATTGACAAAGTGGTTGAGTTCTTCCATCCCAGGAAGAGAGAAATCCAAAGAAGTAAGTGAGGCGCCCAAGTAAGCTTTGAATCATTTATCAATCCTAATCTAGACATGATTGGAGCTGATTGTGTTGGAATATCCACCTTGGAATCATATTGGGGCCACTCAAAGGTTTCATCAGGATAATCATTGCTAGGCTGAGCATCCACAGCCAAGTACTCAGCATCAACTGAATTGTATTTTTGGTTTTCAAAAGAAACTAAAGGGGTGATTTTGGCCTTATTTCCAAATATTTTATCCATTTGAATATAAAAAGGACAAATCAAGTCCCACTTATCTAACACCAAGTAAATTCCCTTGGCTATATTTGAGTCCATGATACCAAAGTCAGTGTAGATTTACATTGAGTGGGCCTTTTTTTACTTGGCTTGCTAATTCTTGAATTTATCCATCATCTGTTTTGATGAAAGATCCAGCCTACCTTTTTTTTTATTCTTCAGTTCATTGGCCATCAGGGGATAACCATTAAAATTGGAGGATGGAGGTTGGCCAACTTGTGTTTCATTGTTGGATGCAAAGCAAGCGTCATAGTTGGGGGGAATTTTGAGCCAGTTTTCCAGGATGATGTGATCACCCCTATTGAGCTCACATGAGACTTTGGAAGGTGATGGGCAAGGATTGTCTGTTTTAGATTTCCTTGGCAATTTTTTCTTTGGTGTATTTGATTTTTGTGTTGAGTTGCGGGGGGGATTTTTTGATGGGCCATTTGGAAAGAGTAAGAGCAATGAAACGATAAGACTGATGAATTGATGAGAAGAGAAATGGTGGGAAAAAAGATGAAACAATGAGGATAGCAATGAACAGATGAGAGTGATGAAGTGACAAGAGAAATAAAGTGATGAGAGTGATGAAGTGACAAGAGAAATAAAGTCAGGAGGGTGATGAAATTACAAGAGCAATAAAGTGATGAGAGTGATCAAGTGGAAAGAGAATTAAACTGATGAGAGTGATCAAGTGATGATAGAAATGAAGTTTTAAGAGCAATTAATTGATGAGAGTGATGAATTATATTTTTCTCATGAGGTTGGAGTTGGAATTTTTCCAATGGGATTGGAGGTAGAAGGAGGTGAGGTTGGAAAACAGGGGCCTATGACCTGGATTGATGTGTGGCTGAGGGTGGTGAAAAATCTGTCACCTCTGATGCAAAATAAGTGGTTTTTCTTGATTTTCAATGGCAGATTGGGGTTGGAACCCGCCATTAAAAATGGTGGTTTTGGTTAGCACTGATATGACCTATTATATTTCAGCCTCCTTGATTCCAAGATCCTTGCTATCTTTGAGCTACCAGAGGTGATAGAATAAATAATAAATATATTATTCAATAAATGCAGCAAAAATCCATAAAATATTTGGATAAAGCTTATTGCAAGGTTAATTGGTTTGGACATGGTTTATTGTTTAAAATCAATATAAATAAATTGATCATTCAATTTTTTAATAGAAAGGCCACAATTATATTGGGGATCTTTAACACCTATCTTCAGGGAATTCAGTATGAAAACACGTAGGCCTGGTTACTTTGGAACCTTTAATTTATATTCTTAAAGGATATATTGCCCAAAGATAATATGTATATAAAATACACGGTGGAGTGGCAGGGCTTTTTAACCAAGCTGCCGCAATAGAGAAAGTATAATAAGACTCACTGGCATATTACTAAATTCTTTTGGTACCTGTTTGGGACTTGCACTGATGGGTTAAACCTGTTTACTGGGGTTAAAAGGTTGTTCAGCAGTTTAAATTGATGAAAAGGGTTGGGGACGGATATTATTAATCAGACTAAAGCCATAAATCACTTACTTATCTCTTATAAGTATTTGATTACCTTGGCACTATGTCTGGATGTAAATATAACTGGGTCTCTGGGTATCAATATCCTCAAAAGAGCTCTTTATTTATAGCTTTTTGAGTCCCAATATTGTCCTTCTGAGGGGTACAGGGGCTCAAAGGGACAGACACTGAGGCTAGCAGGGTAAACAGTGGCAGCCTGTCACGTGTTCTTGGTGTTGTAGCACGGGTAACATCTAATTCCACAGGTTATGGGAAGTATTTTACTTTATAATTGATGTTTGGACATGTGAATGACACTAATCTGTCCATTTTATTTATTATTTAATTAATTATCCTTAGTAAATTTTCCCAGTAAGTTAATAATTATTTTAATAGACATTACTAAGGATAGTCTTATGTCAGGTGAGTTCTCATTATGTATTAAATAATTGGAGTAAAGTCATTACATTGATTTTACTCCTTAAATTTGAGTTTTAGTTGATTTACTAAAAATAATTACTTAAAAATATAATTCATGAGTATTTATGTAATATTTTTTACATCATTAGTTTCCTTAGTATGTCACAAAAATACTTATTTCTGGTAGTTCCCATAATTGCATATTAAATTATTTTAATATATTTTTAGAAATAGTCATTATCTCATTTTTGACATTGTTGGTATTTTAAATTATATTTAATAAAAAATATGTTTGAAGGTTATTTAGGTATTTTTATATAATTTTATGTATTTTTACACTATCTACTATCCACAGGAAGATTTATTACATATGTAGAATGTTCCTGTGTAGGTTGTAGCATGTTTATGCGGTATGTAGGTTTCTCAGGCCGCCTGTCACTTTGTAAACTCATAGTCCCATGGCTGCGGACTTGTCAGAGGTCCAGGGCTGCGTACATGGCTTTGACAGGGTGACAGTGCTGCAGATCAGCCACACGCGGGTGTATTGGCTGCCGCGGCTGCGTGCGGGAATTGTGACAGAACACATTTCTGTCTATAACCCCTAAAATATACACAACACCTCAATTCTGAATGAATTTTAGGTGTGAAACCTATCTGTGACAATACATTTGAAATATTTAATTGGCCAAAAAAGTACCATAATGGTGCCATGGTATTTTGGTCTTTCTTTTCTTCATTATTTAAAAATATAAGGAATTGGATTTCAAGGGTAGGATCAGTGAGTGACCCTACCTAATTTTGGGTGGAGAATCCATTTCTGCAATAATATTAATGGTTTTACTTCTCCTTCTTAGGTTAATTTTAATATTATTTTCAAGTTATTTTTGTTACTTTTGCAGCTTGCTCTGCAATAGTAGCAAGCTGACATTATATATAAATTTTTTTAGTTTGTAATTCTTATTTAAATTTCTTATGTTTCATTTCTTCTATGTGATTTAAAATATAAATTTCTTATTCTCCCCCTTATTAATTTATTTTTTATTTATAATGTACTATTTATTGTCACTTATGTTTCATTTTCCAGTTCCAAAAGGGTCCTCTAACAGCCCTTCACAATGTTTATTTTGGGTTTGAGGCACATTTTTCATGGGCTGAATACCTTTCAAATATTCAAAAATGATGTTATTTAGTTTATTCACATGTTTTATAAAGGCTGTTTGTGTTGAAAAGATAAAAAAATACATTGAAGGGCTAAAAAAAGCTTCAATTTCTTTTTTGTAAATTTTTAGACTTTTGCTTATTTTTGAGTCAAAAACCACTTTAAAAATTCTCAAAAACATAATTTTCAGTCGTTTGATCTTCTTGATAAATAAATTTGGTGTTGAAAAATAAAAAAGAATGAATAATTTTCATTTTTGTACAAAAAAACAATAAAAAATCCCAATCAATCCACTCCGAAGTGAATTACTTCCACAATATATTATGAATCAAATCTCTATTCTTAAATATCCACAAAATGTCTTCAGGATACTAAACAGAGGGTGTTAAAATTCCAATACATCTCTGTTTATTAAATTAAAAAATTTCTGTTAGATATAAATATATACAAATATATTCATAAATTTGGAAATATTTACTATTGAATTAGAGTGTTCACCATTTTATATTCTGCCTTGAATTAAATGTTCAAGAAAATTGTTTTATGAAATTAGAGTGGCCTGTTTTAATCATGACCCATCATGCTAAATTTCCTTTGAATCTTCATTGATCATAGGAATTTTTCCATGGGAAGAAATTTGAATTTCTTGCAGAATTGATATTTCTGTTTCACACAAATTTTGGAATTTTTGTCTTTTTAGTTGTTCTCAATTTCAAAAAAAAAGGGTTAAACTTCTACATTTTCCCCCCAAGATCATGAATAAAATGAAACTCATGTACTTTTTGGTGGGCTGATGAATTAGAAATCAAATTTGTATGTGTATATCTTTTTATATGTAACTTCAACATTCCAAAATTCTAGCCAACAACAGGTCAAAAGCCAGTTCTCCTCCCAATTACCCATTCTAACCTCCCCTCCCCCCCCTCCCCTTTGAGAAAACCATTTTTTTTTTTCATCATAACCATACCACTCAGAAACTCCCCATCACCCATTATTTATTCATTTTTTCAAGAAATAGCAATCCACCATACCTTTTCCACTTAACAATTGCCAACTAACTAATGTAAGTGCCAATCAGAATCTCTAATACCCAATAATAAAACCCCATTTGCAATAACTATGAAAATGAAATAGTTGGCAGTTGATATTTTGTTCTGGGGATTAGTATGATTACCTTTCAAAACACGCTTGGAAGCCCTTTTTTATGGATGAGGGGTTTGTAGAGAATTATGGCATTTGATTATGCCAACTTGGTAGCCAAGCAGCCAGTGTTTTATTTTCTTTTTTCTTGCAATTATTATCCATCAGGACTTTTGGTTTTAACATACATATATTTTTTTTAAAAAAAAACAAAGCTATCTTACTATGCTTAAAATTAACACACCAATATTAATTTCAAAAAATCCTCTACCTCCCTCCCCTCCAGTTCAGCGTCCATTAAAAGTATTTATGTACAGTGGCTAGACAGAAGTTGTGGGACTGTTCTGTAAAGTGCCCACACCTGCCCACACCATACCAACCCGCCATCTTTGTGTGACTCTTTCAACAACTGGCCTGGGTGATTGTCTGTTGATAACATCAGTCTCTTCCCCTCCATCCCCTCTTCCAACTTCCACCATCACCTCCTCCAACCACATTGGCAAATGACTACAGTAAGGTTTTTTTTAATCTCTTCTTTTTTCATTGATTTATACCAATTTTTTTTGTTTTCTTTGATTTTTTTACTTTTTTTTTAAAAGATTAAAAAGGAAAAAAACTTAACAGATGATTTCAAGGCCAGGATTGTTGGAATGTACAAATCTGGAACCTTGGGGAACAACATTGCATCAAATATGGTGTGGTGTCATTATATAGCCTTGGGTTGGGAACTGTGTCGCGGCCTGCGCGCTTGGCATCTGGTAGGTTAGGCTCAGAAGCGGGGGTGCGCTGGTTCTCAGCAGTAGCAGCTGCGGGCTCAGCAGCAGCTGCTGCAAAGCTCAGCAGTAGGCGCAGCAGGATCAAGCAGGTGGCTGCGGGCCGGGCCTGACTAGGGGAGGCGGGCCGCGACCCGCTTGGGTATCCAACTCATGGATGGAGCCGGGCCAACCAGGTTCTCAGGCGGTTAGTCGGGGGAGGAAAAGGCGGGGCAACCGCGGGGCTATACACATGGACGGCCATGCGCAAGCGCGGGCCGGCCACGGGACTAGGAAATTTGCAACGGCGCGTTGGGCGGATATGGGCAAGCGCGGTGAACTTTGGGTAGCGCGCGGTGGAGGGCCGCGCCACGTAAGGACAAACCAGATGTGCGTAATGGCAGGCAAGCTGAAGGGATAGGGTATGGGTTAGGGTCTGGGTCTAGGGTTTCTTCGTCATGGTTGTCAGTTTGTCTTTGTGCTTGTACTTAGGTTAGGGCTGAGGGGGGGGTATTCATATTTTGGTCTCACGGATTCTCTCTCTCTCTCATTCTCATTCTCTCTTGTCCAAAAGAAAAGGAAGCATCCTTGAGTCTTACAGACGCTAGAACCATCAACTCCATAACTAGGGACATTTTTGTGAGGGAAAAACTCTAAAGTTTCCACATCTGGGGGTCTGGCCGGGAACTCAATCTGTTCTCAGTCTCTTGAAGATAACGCAGGATGCTGCCAACAACCGCTCTGGGATCCAATGTTCCCCCTCCCTATCCTCTAAGTTTGACTCCTGTTTCTGCTACTCAACCCCCTCCGCCGCCATCCGCTCATGCTCTTAGAGTTAGCGTTTTTGCTCCTCCCTTGGAAGGGTCATCGGAAATGGCGGTGGTGACTCCTTGCCGCGTTTGGTTGAGGCCGAGGGACTTCCCTCATCTTTGATTTAGTACCTTGGACGTGGAGTGGTTTCTTTCTAGATTCAAAGGGATTGCGGATTCGGAGGGCGCGTCGGGCGCGGAAAGGTTCGGACTATTGTGCTGTTCATTACCAAGGAGGAGAAGCTGCAAGACGTGGAAGAAATGGTCGGTTGCAAGATGCAGGACTGGGGGAAGTTGAAAAGCGAGATGTTGGCAAGGTGGGGAAAGCGCAAACCCCGGTTCCAAGAAAGCAATTTTGATTGAGCCGCGGAGGAAGCAAGCAAAAATGGGGGGGTGTGATTGCGCAAGGGACTAGTGGAATATATTTCAAAGTTTGAGTGAATCTACGGCTACTTGGAAAAGAACAAGGTTGTCGCGGGTCAGACGGGTGCCATGAAGCGGGCTTTTCTGGGGGGTCTTGCGCCTCAGCTCCGTTCCAGATTGCAGCGGTACCTGTACAACCACGGTATGGTTAAGATATCACTGGATGGAAGTGTTGCAATTCTTCCCGATCTTTTGGTTATCCGTCAGGCTGTGGAGAGCAAAATATATTTGGACAAGCTCATTGCAGATACGGCACAAGTGTACCCGTCTTCCTCCAAGAAATTGGTCACGATCTTGGCGCCGGTCCCCAACCAAACCTTGGCCGCGCCGCCGCCAATGCCCTCTCATGCCGGACTTTCCCAACAGTCTCCGGGACCATCAGTTGGAGAGATGACGGAGATTCTGCGGGACATAAGGGTTTTCCTCAACCGGACACCGGCTCCCGCGGCTCTGACAGCCACACCGCCTCCGACGGCTCCTTCTCAACTGCGCGCGGTACCGCCTCACATGGCAGAAGGGTTCCAGCCCCCCAGCGGACCATCTGGGTTGTTCGGGTTGCCGCGGTGTTCATATTGCGGGGAGAGAGGGCACTGGAAGTTGGTTTGCAAGAACCTCACTCGGGACATGGACAAGGGGCTTCTTTGCGCATCCGGGATGATGTACATATTCCCAACAGGTGAATCAGTGGACTTGACCAAGGACAAGCCGCTTCCAATGGTTCAAGTGCAGGAAAGAGCAAAGGCTAAGGCCGAGACCATCCGGGTTTTGCTTGGGATTGTCACCGCGCCCTGAACCTGGGTAGCGCCAAGAGTGGAGGCCAAAGTCAGGGCATTGGCAACAAACAAGCGAATCGCAATGGATGTCAACAAGCTACCAACGGCCCTGAAGCCAGCCGCGCGCGTGCTGGCACCGGAAGGGCTGTCCGCTAATCCTGCGGGGAAAAAGAAGGCCGCAGACATTGTCCAAAGGGTGATGGGGAAAGACTCACTGATACCCCTGACCCTACGAGAGCTAGCGGCGGTATCCCCTGCGTTTGTTGACAAGATGGTCCAGGCCTTGAAAGATTGTGGTCAGGGCCGGGTACCAACAACGGTTCAGCAAGTTAATGTGGCGGAGGAGGAAACAGATCTCGGGCCGTGCTGGTCAAAGTCAGTATCAGTCCCGCTTGCTTATGTTGCAATGACCATCGCGGGGCGGAAGGTGTGGGCAATGGTAGATAGCAGTTAATGGTCAACTTGCTTCTGTAAAGGTTGTTGGACAAGCTTGGCCTGGTGCAGAGGAAGTGCGCGATGGGCCTTTGGGCGTTAAATGGAGGCAAATGCCGCGTGGATGGAGTAGTAGAGGCGGAGGAGGTCAAAGTTGCAAAGGTTTGTAAGCCCCTGTCATTTCTCTCAGTGGAAAGCAGTGACATGATACTAGGTTGACCGTTTATGTTTGGGTTCCAAGCTCAAATGGCCTTCAACGCCAAGGAAGGAACAGAGGCACTGACCGTCAAAGATTCACTTGGGGCGCGGTTCAAGACAACAATCTGCAATCATGGGAGAGGGAGGTGGTTGCAGGGCCCAGTGGCTGGCGGCAATGAGGAGTCCAACATGGGGGCTGACCGTAAGGGTTACCCCGCGGAGGATTTTCCCTAGTTGGCCCCGGTAACCGCGCAGAGCAAGCTCCGGCTCAGCGCAGGCGGCCAACTGGTAAGGAGAAAGTGGAGGGGGGCACGCATAGGGCGCAGGCGCCAGATGTATGACCGTTTATGTTTGGGTTCCAAGCTCAAATGGCCTTCAACGCCAAGGAAGGAACGGAGGCACTGACCATCAAAGATTCACTCGGGGCGTGGTTCAAGACGACAATCTGCAATCATGGGAGAGGGAGGTGGTTGCAGGGCCCAGTGGCTGGCGGCGATGAGGAGTCCAACGTGGGGGCTGACTGTAAGGGTTACCCCGCGGAGGATTTTCCCTAGTCGGCCGCGGTAACCGCGCAGAGAAAGCTCCGGCTCAGCGCAGGCGGCCAACTGGTAAGGAGCAAGTGGAGGGGGGCAAGCATAGGGCGCAGGCGCCAGATGTAAGTTCCATTCCTCAGTGTGCATTGCCGGAAGGTTCTATGCTTTGAAAACACTATCATTGTGACACATTCATGAGCAAAGGCAACAGACCCAGTTTGGTTATTTCTAGGACTTACAACAGCAATGGCCGGGTCTGGATGGTGCGGTGCAACGCGGGCAAGTAAAAACCGGTGACGCAAAAAGTACGGCCGCGGAATGAGCCAATGCCCCAGGGGCTCAACGGACCCTTACGACCAATTGCGTGGTCCCAAGACCCGTGGGAGACGCCCCTTGGGAAGAATGAATGGGTAACGCGGTCGGCGTGAATCACAGACAAACAGGTGGACGCCCTTAATTTCAGACCGGCGGGATGGTTGAGTGCGGAGGAAAGGGATCTTCTGGTGTTGGTGTTGGTGTTGAAGGAGAAGGTGCTTGCTTTTGGACCGGATGAGCGCGGGTTGTTGAGAGGCAAGATTGGGGACCCTTATTTTATTCCCACCATCCCTCACAAACCGTGGAAAATCAAGCCGATTCCAATCCCCCGTACCGTTTGGGAACCCTTTCTGGAGCTGGTACAGGAGCGCGTGAGGACAGGGATTTACAAGCAGTCCACATCAAGCTATTCAAGCCTTATCTTTGCGGTTGTCAAACAGGATGGGAAATTGCTAAGGATTGTTCACAACCTTCAGAGGCTCAATTTGTTCACTATTTGCAACGCGGGGCTTCCCCCGCGCGTGGAAGAGTTTCTGGAGTCAATGGCAGGGCGCGCTTTCTACGGTCTGGTGGATGTGATGGGAGGATATGACCAGCAAGAACTCCACCCTGACTCGCGGCTGCTGACGGCATTTGAGACCGGGCTAGGGAGGATGCAACTGACGCGGCTACCGCAAGGTGCAACCAACTCAGTGGCGGTATACCAAGCTCAAATGACCTGGATACCATGCAACAATCTTCCGGAAGGCGTGCAAATCTTCATTGACAACGCTGGCATTAAAGGCCCCAGAACGGACCACAAAGGCACGGTTCTAGAGGATGCACCCGCGATCCATCGATTTGTCTGGGAATACGCGGAGACTCTGGAACGGGTCCTCTTCCGGATTGAGGAGGCGGGCCTTACTGTGTCCAGGAAAAATTTAGCGGTCTGCGTTCCGGCGCTCGAAGTGCTGGGGCACATTGTGGCCTTCAATGGTAGGGAGATAGCAGAGAAGAAGTGGAACAAGGTTCTTGAATGGCCAACTCCCCGGACGGTGTTGCATATCTTGCAGTTCCTGGGGTTGTGTAGCTATGTCCGCATGTTCATCGAGCGGTTTGCAGAAGTGGCAAGCCCCATGCGGGCGCTGACGCGGAAGGGTGAGGAGTGGAATTGGACCAAAGGATGCAATGCTGCGTTTGCAAAGCTCAAGGAGATTGTGGGGCGCGACATTGTCCTTTGGGATCTTGATTACAATGCCGGAGGAATACGCTTGGTGGTCAACTCTAGCAAGTTTGGCGCCGGGGGGGTATTGACACAGGAGGAGGACGGGAAAGATAGGCCGGTGCTCTACAAGTTGGTCACCTTTAGCGCAACAGAGAGTTGCTATTCTCAGCCAAAGCTGGAGCTGTGCGGCGTCACCAAGATTGTATGGCGGTTGCAGCACGTTTTGTGGGGCGTGCATTTTGAGCTCTTGGTTGACGCGGAGGCCTTGGCGCAAATGATTAACTCACCAACGTTGCCAAACGCGCCCATGACCAGGTGGGTAGCATTTCTCCAGTTATTCTCCTTTAGTGTGGTACACATTCAAGGAAAGGCGTTCACAATGCCGGACGCGCTGTCACGGTACCCGCGGGACGATCCACACAAGGGGGCAGAACCCTTGGACGCGGAAGCTCCGGTTGTTTGGGTAGGAATGGCGGAGGCGGAGATTTTTCTTCCGTTGTGTCAGTCAGGGCGTTACGCGGTCTTGTGCTCTTATTTGCAGGATCTCCGGTTCCCCAAGGACACAGCAGGTGCGGTCATCCGGTGGGTGAGGCGTAACTTTTTGAACTTCTACCTACAGGACGGTCAGTTGTGGCGGCGGAACAGTCCTGTGCCTCTTGTCTCTGCAACTTCTAGGGCCAACCAAGAAGTGATCCTGAGGAGTCTGCACGACGACCTTGGTCACCGGGGCAAGGTCAAGACGCGGAGGAGGGTGAAAGCAAGGTTTTGGTGGCCGGGGACTGTACGCGCGGTGCGCGATTGGGTGAAGTCTTGCAAGGCCTGCCAGTGGCAAAGCTTGAGCTTACCCAAGGAGGTTGGCCACCCCATGGGCAAAGACGCGCTGTTTGGGCGCGTTTTGCTAGATGTTGTCCACATCAAGGCGGGAAAGTTTGCGTATTTTCTGGTTGCGCGCGACAATCTGTCCGGGTGGGTGGAAGCGAGGCCCCTGGTAAAGTTATTGGCAGAAAAGGTGGCTTGGTTTCTGGAGGAGGACTGGTTTGCGCACTACGGATTGCTTTGCTTGGTAACTGTTTACGGAGGGGAGGAGTTTTGAGGACGCCTAATGACGCTGGTGCAGAGCTCTGGAGAAAATTTTGGGCGCATGAAAGAGTACTACCCGGAGGGCGCAGGGATGATCAAGCGGGGGCATCAGCCAATGAAGGATTCCCTGGTGAAAATGTGCGGTGAGGACGGCAAAAGGTGGCAAGAAGCGCTCCCAGCAGTTCTTTTTGCCAATCGGATCTCCGTGAAGTGCTCAATGGGGTATTTGCCTTACAAACTGCTCTACGGGAAGCCGCCTGTGCTTCAGGTGGACATTGAGCTGAACACGTTCTTGGGTGTGGATTGGTTGAAGGTCAAGACGTCCACGGATCTAGTCAAGGCGCAGGCCAAGCAACTCCTTAGGCATGAGGAGACCTTGGCGAAGGCCGCAGATTGGTTGAAGAAAACCCAGACAGCGTCCATCCGCTATTGGGACAAGCGCTGTTCCCATTGGCTCCCGGACCCGCTGTGGAAGGGGGACCTGGTCCTGCTGTATAATCAGAGTCTGGAATCTCAGTGGGGCCAGCTTTTTGCCCACCGGTGGAACGGGCTGTATTGCATGGCCTCTAAGTTCTTGGGTGGCAGCTACCAGCTCAAGGAATTGGACGGGACACCACTTAAGGAAAAGGCCGCAGCTTTGCATGTGAAACGCTTCTTTGCGCGTGGTTCCACTTCCTTCAACAAAACGTTGGGCGATGATTTGGGGTTCAAGGGCAAGGAAGTCCCGGGGTTGGGCGACGCCGCGGATTGCTTGGATGGAAAAGAACCGGCGCGCGACGCGCAACCTTGGAGAAGTAAAATGTTGCAGACTGCTGGGGACAGCTGTCAATCTGGGGGGGAGCGCTAGGTGGTTAAAGCTTGATTTGGTAAGGGGGTGTTCTAGCCGTTTCACAGCCGGGATAACTAGACACCCCAGAATGTTTGTTTCCTTATTCTTTGGTTGGAACTTGGTTTTGGATTGGTACTGGCTATGGTTTATTTATTGCAGGTACGCGGGCGCAGCGTGACGTTGGGTCTGCAAACGCGAGGACAAGCCCCGCGCATGGATGGCGGGACAAAGAGCTCTGCAAAAAAAAAAAATTGAATATTTCTTTCTGCTCTTTGGATCCGGGATGTTCTTCCCTTCTTTTCTGTTTATTTCTCTCCTGTTTCTTTCTTCACAGACGGGCGTGATGGTCATGGATGGTATGGACATGGTTAAAAGCTTCTTGGTAAGGGGGTGCTCTAGCCGGTTCACAGCCAGAATGACTAGACACCCCAGAATGTTTGTTTCCCATTGCTTCTCCCTATAATTCCGGTTGTGCGCGCGCGCTGTCGGCACGCTGTTTGTTTGTTTTGTAGTATGGGTACGGGGAACTGTGTGGCAGTTTGTCTGGGGAGGTCCAGGTGCCCCTTTTGGAACGGCTGGTCACTTACGGTTGCTCACGAAGCAAAGCGCGCGGACACGGACCTCAATCTCAAGCTCATTCTCACAAAGCGCGGTTGCGCACTTTTTCTCAGAAGTTAAGACCTTGCGCAGATACGTGTATTTCTTAGGAAAAAGGAAGCGCGGTACAACAAAAGACTTTTGAAGAAAAGAAAGGGAAGAAGGGGAAGGGGGGGCAATGCGCCTAAGCCATCTTCATCATCTCCTCCATTTCCGCCCTCAACAAAGCCAGTAAGGCCCGGAAAGACACCAGGAGCTCGCGCCGGGATTCCAAGGATTGGGCGCCGGGGGTCGCAAGATAATCCTGAAGCATTGTGGTTGACCTTTCCGCGAGAACCTCAAAGCCGGCCGCAGGGAGTGCCATTACAATTGGGATTTCTGGGATCTTGGGAGGGCTGGGGGGAGGAGCGGCCGGTGAAGACGGGGCCTCCGGGGAACCAACAGGGGGGCTTGGTTCAGCTGGAGGCGATGACGGGATGATGATGGGTGATGGAGGCAGAGGGACGTCAGGGGTTGTAGGCCTCTCATCCAAGACCGCTGGTGGCGCGGGTGGTGGCAGGGTGCCTTGTGGAGCCGGTGCAGGTGCCGGAGGAGGACCCAGAGCTGGAGCAGCGCGACGCCGGAGAATTTCATCAAGGCGCGGGTCCCTCGCGCCTTCCGTGACCCGGACGCGGTCCGCCCAGGATTGCATAGCCCTCTGGAAATCATTGAAGGACAGGAAGTCCTCCTTCCGCGGTGGCCCTGCGCGGTAAAGAGGAGAAGCCAAGTTGCAACCCTTGCTCGGTGGAGGACGGCGGAGAGGGGAGCGCGGCGGAGTCCACGAGTCCTCCGAGATGGTTTTGTTGTCCAAAACTACAAATGGGTCTGGAAGAGCCCTCTTGCGCGGCCTGGGGAAAGAGCCAGATTGGGGGGGAGCTTGGGGCATGCTGTCACTAAGTGAGCAGCGACGGTGGCCGCAACGGCAAGCAACACAGGCGTGTTGACCAGGAACCATCAAACACGTGTGCCCGTTCTGGGCGCAGAACTTGCATGGGAGCATGGTGGCAATGGAGCGGGGGGAGAGGAACCCGCAGAGTGTGTTAAGTGGGGTTGGTAGGGGGGATAGTGCAAAGGTAATGGAGGTAGCAATGGGAAGGGACCTCTGGGGACAGAACTCAAGTTGGGGGGGATGTGGTGTCATTATATAGCCTTGGGTTGGGAACTGCGTCGCGGCCTGCGCACTTGGCATCTGGTAGGTTAGTCTCAGCAGCGGGGGTGCGCCGGTTCTCAGCAGTAGCCACTGCGGGCTCAGCAGCTGCTTCTGCAAAGCTCAGAAGTAGGCGCAGCAGGATTGAGCACGCGGCTGCGGGACGGGCCTGACTAGGGGAGGCGGGCCGCGACCCGCTTGGGTATCCGACTCATGGATGGAGCTGGGCCGAACAGGTTCTTGGGCGGTTAGTCGTGGGAGGAAAAGGCGCGGCGACCAGGGGACTAGGAAATTTGCAACGGCGCGTCGGGCGGATACGGGCAAGCGCGGTGGAGGGCCGCGCCATGTAAGGAAAAACCGGATGTGCGTAATGGCAGGCAAGCTGAAGGGATAGGGTATGGGTTAGGCGTCTGGGTCTAGGGTTTCTTCTTCATGGTTTTCAGTTTGTCTTTGTGCTTGTACTTAGGTTAGGGCTGAGGGGGGGGATTCATATTTTGGTCTTGCGGATTCTCTCTCTCTCTCTCATTCTCATTCTCTTTTGTCCAAAAGAAAAGGAAGCATCCTTGAGTCTTACAGACGCTAGAACCATTGACTCCATCACTAGGGACAACTTTGTGAGGGAAAACCTCTAAAGTTTCCAAAATGGCAATTCCAAGGACAACAATTTATAATGTCCTGCATTGGTTCTGTAAGCAAGGTACAGTCAATTCCGCAAAATGACCTGGACAACCTTGCAACCTTACCAATTGTGATCTTTGGGAGCTTGGCCAAATCCCCAAGCAGCGCCGCAAGTTGAAGGCACCCAAGATCGGTGATTCAATCTTGAAAGATGTGTCAACAAGCAAAATTTGACAACAAGCCCATGAAATGGGATTTTTTCAAGAGTGGCTTCCAAGAAGCCATATATTAATAAAGATCAAAAAAAAGACAACTTAAATTTGCTCCCAACAACCTGAACTGGACCGTTGAAGATTGGAAGAAGATCATTTGGATGGATGAATCAAGTTTTGAAATTGGTAAACCATTGCAACAAACAATGGTCTGGAGAACCCCTCAAGAGAAATTTAAGTCAGAATTTTTGGCCCCCAGATTAAAGAGTGGGAGGTCCTCCATCATGGTGTGGGGTGCTTTCATTGGTGAAAGCACCTCTCTGCTTGTTATCATGCCACCAAAACAAAGTACCGCAAAGGATTTCATCAGAATTGTGTAAAAGGGGGCTCTTGGCCCATGGATCCAAAATTTCAATCAATCTGATTTTTATTTAATGGAAGATGGGGCCCCAGTCCACAAGGCCAAGATCAGCAAGGACTGGCAACACTCCAACAACATCAAAAAACTTGTTTGGCTGGCTCAATCACCTGACCTCGATCCCATCAAAAACTTATGGAAAATATTGAAAATTACATCCAACAACTTTATCAACCAAAATCAATCCCAGAGATGGAAAAGGCACTCCAAAGTTCCTAGGATGACTTTCCTTGTCAAAACTTCAAAAATTTGATCACATCAATGCCTGATTGCATGCAGGCAGTCATCAAGGCCAATGGAGGTTCTACCCAGTGGTAGAATGATTTCTATCTCTTTTTTTATTCTCATTCCTTACCATTGTATTTCTCTGTTGTGAAACTCCCATCAATTTTTGATTGTACATTATTTTTCAATATTTTTTTTATCAATCATCAATTTTAAGCCAATTTGTGACCCTTTTTCATTTTTCATTTTTCATTTTTGGTTTACTTTTTATTTTTTTTACATTTCAAAATCATTGTACCATAAAACTAGGAAGCTTAATTACTGAAATACAAAAAATTTCACCTTTTTTCCTCTATATATATGTGAGAAAAAATAACATAAAAAAAACATGGGTTAAACAAAAATAAGGGCATCAGTCCCATTATTTTTGTCTACCCACTGTACACAATCTCAACAGGTGTGGAAACACAATTGATAAACTTTTGGCTAACCTTTAGGGAACATCCTGTGAGCATTTTTTTTCAAAAATAATTAAATAAAGTAAATTTAAATTAAAAAATTTGATCATCATTATTATTATGCTGGCAGTCTCATTCCGAGAGTTTCAACAGAATTTGCGCTAATTAGCAGAAAGAAAGGGATGATAGCAAGAATGCTGATGGATTGACGAGTTGAGCTATCCTCACACCCTCTCAGGGCAACTCACCAATGATGTTTTTGGATTGACCTGGCTGTGTTGCTCTATGCTTGCTATCATCCATAGCTCCCACAGAGACATCTTCCAGGCCATGACATGGCAAATCCCAAAGCAACGTGGTGCGTACGGTCCTGTGGGGTTAGACCAACTGGGTGACATGCGACTATTCCGAAACCACTCGACCCCCTACCCCCCCGAGGAGGCCTCCGAGGACGGGTCGACGAGGAGCTCCACAGGGGAGACTCCTTGTGGGTGAAGATATCTCCCAGGTTAAATCGGTGGATTCGACTCGATCGACGACTCAGAGAGATCGAAGCAAGGGTGAGAAGACGAACGAGATCGATCATCATCGACCGGCGATCAAGATCCTCTTGACACGACGGGTCTGGACCCTAGTGAATGAAATCATCGACGACTGGGCTGGCGTGACTAGGCTAGGCTAGGTCGAGTGGGAGAGTTGAGAGTGGATTGAGATCTTGCGAAAGGGGAGAAATGGCATCGGTGGTAGCAGGAGCAGCAGGAAAAGGACTCCTGAAGATCCCGACTCGAACTCGACTTCAAGCCTTGGATCGCACTCGATCGATCATCTTCCAAACGACCTATAATCCAAACCCAGAACTACGTACCGGTGAACGATACCTGACTAAAAAACTTAAAGGTCCGATCCTTAAGACTTACTATCCACCTATCCGACCCGTCAATTTCAAACGAGTCCGTCAGATCTTTGTTCAAACCGCTAAGGCTGCCGGGGTCACTGGAAGGGATCTCGAGTATTGGAAACTGCCCGACCTTAGGGAAGAAAGACGGTAGATCGAACATTTGCTTGAATCTATGGACACCTCTCATCCACCCCCCACCCTCTCCTGTAGTTCATCATATAAGAGGTCCTGATGCACTTTTGATTTTATTTGCTTTCTCGAACCGGCCGATCGTGCGAGCCGACAGATTAGAAAGAGTTGCTTACAACAAGAAACGCGGAAAGGGACCGCCGAAGAAAGGAGAAGGGTGAGCGCAATCGTGATGAACTTATTTTTTGTCTATCCTGCTGTCATGTTTTCAAAAATATTGCTGCCGTCGTTGCGATGATCAAGCGTCTGCGCATCAGACCGTGTATGGATGATTTCTCTGATCTTATCTTCCCCCCTCCCCCGTGTTCAAATCATGACCCATAATCAGGCGACGAAGTCAACTGAAGAAACGACGTTAGTAGGAACCAAAAGAAGGAGCCATCACATCAAAGTGTGGAATCGAATCGTCTAGAGGTCTTTTTTGTTTTGTTTGGGTTCGTCATCTGATGTGTCAGCTCTCATAGAGCTACTAGAGAAAACCAAACCGATCTTTGTCTTGTGACTTAAATGATGGAATCAAGCCTTAATTTTTTTGTCATTTGTACATGCAAACAGGGGCGCAATCCAAACCAGTGCTTCCATCTATCCCAAGAAAAAAAAAATAAAAAAAAAATAAACTGAGCTAGCCGATGGCGACGGCCTAACTCCTGCATGGTACTGGGGGTGATGGAGTATGAAATTGAACAAACATATTTTATTATTTCATATCCAGGCCGAAGAGGACAGATATATAGAATTCAATATTATTGGAAGATTGAATCCAATATGAGGACAGTCAAAGAATGTAGAGGAATCCAATGAGAAAAAAAAACTTTTATTTTGATGTAAAAGTGAATCAAAACAATCTGATGTGGTGTAAGCACCCATAACCTCATAAGGATTGGATGAGGGGAAAGCACAGGATTTGAGGGTTCCTAATGGAAATGTGGAACTGATCAGTCTCAACAGTTAAACCAAATTACAAGGAATTGAAATTCCTACAGGAGTCAGCAGAAATAGCTTGAATGACCAATGAAATTTATCCAGGAGTCCCTCTTGCAGAGTTGTTGTTGCACAGCAATGGAATTGTTGACAAGACATTGATTGCATGGTGAAATCAGATTTGATGAGGTGGATTGGAAGCTGACTGAAAGATCCAAGAGGGCCAAATATCAAACATTGGAATGCTTGCTGGTGTTTGACCAAGGTTTTAATGATCATCTGATCTTGCAATGAATGAATGAGGCAATTGACATTCTGGATGGGAAATTGTTTTATAAATTTTGATCAATGAGGGGAAACAAGAGTATGACAGCAACAAGAAGTGGGGGAGAGAGCAATTCCAACAAACAATAGGGCACAGTGTCATGCTTCAAACTAGGTCTACAAAATAAAACAATTTATCCATCAATCTCAAGTCAATATTTGTCTCAGTTTCACAGACTCTGATTTTGAAATTGAGAGTGTAACACCCAACTAAAAGCACACTAAGCTTGGGAGTTCTTTTAAAAACATAAAAAATTCTCACCAAAGGATAAAAACCACCTACTTCAATGCTTATTTACCTTGATGGAATTGGCCTTTGCAACTGTTGACTTGCTTGGGATCAATCAACAAAGGACTTTACACCTGGTTTTCTGCACCTTTCAAAAATGTAATTTGAAGCTTTCTTTTCCTTCAAATTTCTTACAATCATCAAATATCTGATTTTTCCCAGACTCAAGTGATTCTGCTTGGTGTCAGTGCACCATTACACCAAAAGCTTGAATAAATTTGGAAAAATTCACTGATATTTTCTATAATTGAATTTTTTTCCCATTCACCAGTTATTATATGCATTTATTCTTCACTTTAAGGTAGAATTTCCTTTGATAATACTGTTTTTTAAGATAGAAACTCTTATTATCAGAAAAAAATTGTTTCCTGTTGTGAATGTTTCCTCAATCAGTTGGCTTGATATTTTATTGAATTATTCTAGATGAAATCAATCAAATTAAAAATTTTTAGCTTCCTTATCCATCAAAAAATCTTATCACAAAAGTTTCAAGTGCTTTTCAAGAACTTTCAAAGTTCAAAATAAAAACTTGAGACACATTTTTCACAGCATTTCTTATTTTGAGGCTCCTTGATTGTTTCTTCTTTGAGGATCATAGTATATCCATAGAATTGATGGTGTGTTTCTGACATTGTGAAGTTACTCATGAATTTAAAATAGGATTCATCACATAATATTTCCCTTTCAAATTGTTTTCAAGTAATTATTTTCATGATTTTGGATCATTTTCAAATTATTTACATTTATTTGACCCCATATTTGGATGTTCATTTTTGTTGGATGAATCTGGGATCATTTGTAACAAGCAGGTGGTAGTAACCTTGAAATATTTAGATCATTGTTTGTATTGTTTTTTTGCATTATAATTATAATTATTATTATAATTATTATTATTATTATTATTATTATTATTATTATTATTATTATTATTATTATTATTATTATTATTATTATTATTATTATTATTATTATTATTATTATTATTATTATTATTATTATTATTATTATTATTATTATTATTATTATTATTATTATTATTATTATTATTATTATTATTATTATTATTATTATTATTATTATTATTATTATTATTATTATTATTATTATTATTATTATTATTATTATTATTATTATTATTATTATTATTATTATTATTATTATTATTATTATTATTATTATTATTATTATTATTATTATTATTATTATTATTATTATTATTATTATTATTATTATTATTATTATTATTATTATTATTATTATTATTATTATTATTATTATTATTATTATTATTATTATTATTATTATTATTATTATTATTATTATTATTATTATTATTATTATTATTATTATTATTATTATTATTATTATTATTATTATTATTATTATTATTATTATTATTATTATTATTATTATTATTATTATTATTATTATTATTATTATTATTATTATTATTATTATTATTATTATTATTATTATTATTATTATTATTATTATTATTATTATTATTATTATTATTATTATTATTATTATTATTATTATTATTATTATTATTATTATTATTATTATTATTATTATTATTATTATTATTATTATTATTATTATTATTATTATTATTATTATTATTATTATTATTATTATTATTATTATTATTATTATTATTATTATTATTATTATTATTATTATTATTATTATTATTATTATTATTATTATTATTATTATTATTATTATTATTATTATTATTATTATTATTATTATTATTATTATTATTATTATTATTATTATTATTATTATTATTATTATTATTATTATTATTATTATTATTATTATTATTATTATTATTATTATTATTATTATTATTATTATTATTATTATTATTATTATTATTATTGATTTGTTCTCATGAAATGGAGAATAATTTATCAACATTATTGCCAAATTTTTCTTATTTCCCTTCCATTCTATGGTTTCAACAGAAAAATTAAAATGGAATACTTATTGAGAACGTGGAAAAATTTGATTTCATTCAAGTTTATTTTTTTTCACTGGATTTGGTTTTGGTATCTATTTCAAGCAAAAAGGGATAGTTCAAATTTTCTGGTCAGCAAGTAATTAAAAGCACTGCACCCTTTGAAACCAGGATTCAAACAACAAAATTTGGATGACCTTGTCAATGCAAAGAAATACCATAACCAGAAAAACCAGCAATGACTGAAAATGGCAAGATCTAATCAAGGGATACAACATGGGAAAACGGAGGCACATGCTAGCATGTGCCTTCCTGTATTTTTTTTTAATGAAACAAATAACTCTGCTGGAACTTGAGTTTAATAAAATCATATCTTCAAAATAGAAAACATGTAAATATTTTCCAACCAATAGGAAATTCTGTTCTAAATCTGATACAATGCACATGCATCCCAGGTTTAACGGAGGACATTAGCTTCAAATTTCATAGAAATTAAACAAAATCTATTAACCAGGCAGATGATAAAAATGAAGCATAGTAATGACAACTGATAATTTTGGTTGTGCCCATAGCCGGGGCCTTCAATTTCTTCTATCATTCCAAAAATAATCTAACTAATTTTTGAATTTATCCTGTTCTTTAGATTTACTTTCCAAAGACTAAATATTAGCATTGAAAAGACTGGATGGGGGCATCAATGGAATCCTTTAATTGAGACAGTAAGATGACTTTCAAATTTTTGATTCAAAATTCTTCATGGAACCTATCATTTATCAAGAATATCTTCCAGCTGAAAAAATTCAGAAATAGGATTTTAACTTGATCAAATACTAATAATTTCACCAAGCTTTAAAATTTTTGACAGGAAAAATACAACAGAAAACTTAAAAAAATCAAACTGACTCTCAACCAGTGGAATACTTGCTGAATTCTTGTACAACCTCCATCCACTTTGAGTTTTGTCCCAGGCCTATTTGATCATTTCTCTGTTTTATTTTTGTCTGCCAGATTTTTTTCATTTTTCTCTAAAAGAATGTATAAAGTAATCCATTAAGCTCTTTAGATCTTGGTTTTTTTGTGCCAAGGATTCATAAAACAAAAAAATATTCATAGCAGGGCACCAGCTTGAACCAAACCAACAAAAAAGACTGTTGGATGAAGATTTCATTCCAAAACCAAAAATTTATTTCATTTGGAGTTTTTGATGGACAGGAGAAATCTTAGTTATTATTAATGGTGACTAAAAATCGGGGAGATCTTTAGAACTTCATTTTTTGAATGAATTGACCAAACCAGATAAAAAAAAACTAAAATGAAAAAGGGTATTGTTAAATTCACGGCTCATTGAGCCGTGTACACAACTCTTTACACGGCTCTTTGAGTCATGTAAACAGCTAAATGGGCTGTGTGGCATCCTAAAAAACTCAAATGAGCCGTGTGGCATGGTACACAACTCAAATGGGCTGTGTGGCATGCTACACGTCCCATTTAAGTTGTAGAGCATGCTAAAAAGCTAAAATAAAGTCATGTAGCCTCCCTAGTTCATAAATAATGAACAATAAATTATAAATTATAAATTATAAATTATATATAATAAATTATATATAATAAATAATAAATAATAAATAATAAATAATAAATAATAAATAATAAATAATAACTAATAAATAATAAATAATAAATAATAAATAATAAATAATGAATAATAAATAATAAATAATAAATAATAAATAATAAATAATAAATAATAAATAATAAATAATAAATAATAAATAATAAATAATAAATAATAAACAATAAACAATAAATAATAAATAATAAATAATAAATAATAAATAATAAATAATAAATAATAAATAATAAATAATAAATAATAAATAATAAATAATAAATAATAAATAATAAATAATAAATAATAAATAATAAATAATAAATAATAAATAATAAATAATAAATAATAAATAATAATAATAAATAATAAATAATAAATAATAAATAATAAATAATAAATAATAAATAATAAATAATAAATAATAAATAATAAATAATAAATAATAAATAATAAATAATAAATAATAAATAATAAATAATAAATAATAAATAATAAATAATAAATAATAAATAATAAATAATAAATAATAAATAATAAATAATAAATAATAAATAATAAATAATAAATAATAAATAATAAATAATAAATAATAAATAATAAATAATAAATAATAAATAATAAATAATAAATAATAAATAATAAATAATAAATAATAAATAATAAATAATAAATAATAAATAATAAATAATAAATAATAAATAATAAATAATAAATAATAAATAATAAATAATAAATAATAAATAATAAATAATAAATAATAAATAATAAATAATAAATAATAAATAATAAATAATAAATAATGAATAATAAATAATAAATAATAAATAATAAATAATAAATAATAAATAATAAATAATAAATAAATAATAATAAATAATAAATAATAAATAATAAATAATAAATAATAAATAATAAATAATAAATAATAAATAATAAATAATAAATAATAAATAATAAATAATAAATAATAAATAATAAATAATAAATAATAAATAATAAATAATAAATAATAAATAATAAATAATAAATAATAAATAATAAATAATAAATAATAAATAATAAATAATAAATAATAAATAATAAATAATAAATAATAAATAATAAATAATAAATAATAAATAATAAATAATAAATAATAAATAATAAATAATAAATAATAAATAATAAATAATAAATAATAAATAATAAATAATAAATAATAAATAATAAATAATAAATAATAAATAATAAATAATAAATAATAAATAATAAATCATAAATAATAAATAATAAATAATAAATAATAAATAATAAATAATAAATAATAAATTATAAATTATATGGAGTAGTGTATGGGCACCCACGCGTTGAGGGGCCCTACACAACTCCCACAGGCGGTGCGGGGCCTTGTACACAGCTTTCACACGCCTGGAGCCATGTACACTGCTTCCACACAACTGGAGCCGTGAATTTAACATAACCCAATGAAAAAATCAAACACCAATTAATTTTCAAGTTTTCAAAACAACTTGAATTCATTTGGAATACCATATCCCAAAAGATTTTCAGATATGGGATTGTTTAATAAAAAGTTCTTTGGGATATTTTTTGGTTTTATGAATGCCAAAGTCTTTCCAAATAGTTATCATTGAACTGGAGCATGATTTTTTTGAAGAAAATAAATCAAATCTGATTTGGAAGAAGGTTTTGGAGCCATGAAAAAGAACACTGTGTATATGCATGCCATTTATTTTCAATCCTAAATGCATAGAGCGTCCCCCAGACCCTTGTCTGAAGTTCTGGGGGACATTTCTGTCTCAATTTTGAAGGGTTTGTGGAATTAATTCATATTTGGAATCCTTTAAACAGAAAATTAAATAATAAATCCCATATTTTCCACATGGATAACTCCATAAACCCTGGGTTGTAATTATATCTTGAAGGGGCTGCAACTCAATTGCCACAATTTTAAATACCTTGAATCTGGTCCTGTCTAATCCAAGAGAGAAACTGCAATTTTTCTACCTGAATTATATCTACCTGTAAAAAAATTGAGAAAAATTACAAGAAAATTGATGGGTGCATACTATAACAACCAAATTTCACTCATTAAAACCTATAGACAATTCATCATTTGGAAAGAAATTTACCAAGGTTTTTTGACGGGTAAATTCCATAAAATTTGGATTATTGAATGGTTAAAAATGCTCTTTGAAAAATTTAGCAACACTGTAGTCTAAAAACACCCTGTGAAATATATTTTAAAATCTATCTGGTCCAAAGCAGATCCTGTCAAGTCAATGAAAAATACCATCACCAGATTACACTTTATCATGAATATCTATCAAAAAAAAGAAATCTGCAGGGAAATCAGGAGGGCAGTTACATAATAAAAGCTTTCAAAATATCCTAATAAATTGATTTGCTACAATGGTATCAACAAACTGCATTATGCGTAAGGGGGAAAAAAATGGAAAGACATTATAGATTTTTTTTATTTTACTGACTCACTGATTATTTTAATCCACTCATGTTGTGGGGTTTATGAATCTAATGATTCAGATTTGCATAATAAGGCACCAAGAGTAACCAATTGTTTTTGTTAATTTGAAAAAATTGTGCTTATTTAAGAGTTTTAGCTACAAAAATTTGTTTTTTTTTTTGTTAAATAATGAAATTCTTTGATTTTTTGGTCAGAAATTCAATCCTTACAGTCCTGAACATGACGCAAAATTAGAAAAAAGAGTGATTTTTCTATTCACTATTAACCAAAAACATGGGTAAAAAGGACCTGAAAATTTAATAAAAGTTGTGGAATATTCTTGTATTATGAATAAACTATCTAATGAAACTTTCAATATCATCTTTGTTGGAATGAATGAGATTTTGAGAGACTGTTTCAAAGCTTAAAGCTTTCAGTAAATACTCTTGCAATCCTGGAGTTTCTATCAAATTTTTGATGCATATACAAGCCCATCCTTGTGAGTATGTTATTTCAAAGAAAACTTTTGAAAACAGGATAGAATATATTTTTGTTTTGAAATGAATAAGGAAACAGCTTGACTGGGGTTGTTTTCCAAATTTCAAATTCCAGAGTAACGGCAGTTGAATTCTCCCAAGATTGATTTATTTATTTAACTTTGAATGTTTTGGGAAAGTACTTCAAATTTTATAATGAATTTCCAAGAATGAAAAAATTTAAAAATATTGTTATAACTTATACCAAACTGATTTTTTGACCATACATCACTAAAATATATTAGCAATTTTAAAGAAAACTTGAGTTAAAATTGAACCTCCTTTCAAGCATTAATGACATTTGATTTCAAAGTGGTTATAGATTTTTTCAAGAGAAGTTTCTTTATGTGTATTTGGGAGTTATTTGGATGGATTGCCTGAATTAGGACAGAGTTATAACACAGTTGTGACGCAGTTAAAAAATTTTTAAAGGGCAGCACACAATATAATGTGCCTCCATTTTTCCCCTGGTGAGAGAAATAAAAAATATTTGTACATTGGAGAACATGAAAATTGTATCAAACTAGTTTTTAAACCAGAATATTCTTAGGATTTATTTTTTTTCCAATTATTTGAAGAAATATATATGAAATCCAAGTATCTGAGATAATTTTTCAATTTTTTCAATTGGTTAACTTCTATTAAAACAATCAATTGCTAAGGATAAGTTATTTTTTCTCTGCTTGAACACAATTTTTCCCAATGTCTGTTTTCTTAAAGGGTAATGTTAAATTCACGGCTCATTGAGCCTTGTACACGGCTCAATGGGCCTTGTGGCACCCTAAACGACTCAAATGAGCGTTGGGCATGCTACATGGCTCAAATGGGCCGTGTGGCATGCTACACGACGCACATTGGCTGTGTGGCATGCTACACATCCCATTTGAGTTGTACAGAATGCTAAAAAACTAACATTGAGTTGTGTAGCCTCCACTAAATAATAAATAATGAATAATAGATAATAAGTAATAAATAATAAATTACGAATAATAAAATATATGTAATAAATAATAAATAATAAAAAATAAATAATAAATAATAAATAATAAATAATAAATAATAATCAATAATTAATAATTAGTAATTAAGAAATAATAAAAAATAAACAATAAATAATAAATAATAATAAACAATAAATTGTATATAATAAATAATAAATATTCGATATTAAACAATAAATAAGAAATAAGAAATAATAATAAATAATAAATTATAAAGTATAAATTAGAAATTATAAGGAGTAGTGTATGGGCCCCCATGCATTGCGGGGCCCTACAAAACTCCCACAGGCCGTGTGGGGCCCCACATGGCTACCACATGCCTGGAGCCATGTACTTGGCTCCCACAAGACTGGAGCCGTGAATTCAACATCAACCTTTCTTATAATACAACCCAGCTTCTTTCAAATCCAACTTGGGTTATAATACATTGAGCTTCCCAATCAGAATCAAATTGTGTTTTTCAATCTATAAGCTCAAATATTGGCTTAGAATCCCAATTTGCTGAATGGCAGTCCCATTTTTTCCTTTTAAACTCCAGTTCTTCACTTTCAAACTGAAATTAAAATGGTTTTAAAATTAAATACAACAATCAGTATGAGCTTCAATAAAGTTTTTGCTGATTTGATTTATTTCTTTACTTCAATTTTTCTTCTCACTGGTCTATTCAATTTAATTTTTATTTCCCTTTGATGGGGATGGTGGCAGCTGAAATTCTTCAATTTCATTGGAAGTTGAAGTAGGAGACCCTTTTCTGAGGGGAAATTTTAATTTACAGGTTAGGAGAAATGAAGTGATGAGGTGGCCAGTGTGAATTGCAAATGTAAAAATTAATAGCAATGAATTAAGGAAGTGTATAATGTCAATTAGAAATTGAAAGATGAAGACAATTTAAGTGATTAGGTATCAAGTGTGAAGTAGCAATTCCAAGATGAGTGAGGATGAGGTTGTGTAGTAATGAAGGGAGTATAATCAGTGAGTGAAATGATATCTTGAATGAGGTTGGAGATGGAAGGAAGTGGGATCCAGGGGCTTTATTGTGTTTTCTGGTGTATGTTTTACAATGTGATTAACTTTCTATAATTTATTCAAAAAACCCCAATTTTTTTTCTAGTGACTTAGACATGCCTGAGGTGAACAAAGTGTTTTGTTTTTACTTTTAATGACAGGTGAAAAATGGTGGCTTTGGTCAAATTTTATAAATAAAATTCTAAGTAATCACCAGGGATAAATTTGTGAAGGCCAAAAATTATACAAGTATCCTTCATTCTTCCCCTGTAAAACACAACCAATAAAAATAATCCATGGATGTTAATAAAAAATAGGACATATATATATATATTGAACATCTCTTGGAATTAAATACTATTAAAATTCAGTCATTTTAAAATCTTCCAATATACTTTTTATGGCCTATGCATCCCTTTTTCTTTGTGTTCCATACCTCAGTTTTTATCCAAATTTTTTATACAGTGCTTTAAGACAATTTGAATTTAGGAAACAAAGTAATTTAAGTATTAAATTTCAGATTAAAAGGAATTAACCAAAAGAACAGGAAATTATCAATGATACAGGCCTCAATACACTCAAAGAATCACCTCAGACTTACTTGAAGACTTACCCTTAGTACATAAAAAATTCTGCTTTCACTAGCGGAGTCAATATTCCAGTTATTTTTTCTCTTGATGGTACCCACTTCAGGATATTCTGGCCCTTAAATATTGCATAATTTAATATTCAAAAATCTCTTTCAGTTTCCTTGTTGATATTTTTAACAAAATCATTCCTTGAAAGCTTGGTGGTAAGGTGAAACTGTCCTCAGAATGCAGAATACCATACAAAAAATTATTCACTAACAGTATTTTCATTTTCAGTACTAACAAGGCCAAGTGTTCTTTGTGGAAAATTGAAGGGCTTTTCCTACTCAATATCAGAATTATTAGTCAATTCAGGAATTCAATCACAATCCACTCAGTATAAAATATAAATTTTCCCCCTCCCTCCCCCATTGCAAGATGCTTCACAACTCCCCTTTAGGGACCAAGCGTACTTAGAGTGATTTATATTAAAGCTGATTTTTCTTTCCTTTTCAGATATTCTGGGAGATTATTGAGGCCCTTTTGGTTTGAATGATCTGTATATTCTGAAAATATAGCTAGATTATTTAATTTAACAGCCAGGTCTAACCACATGCAAATTAAAATAAAAAATGGGTGCCTAATCAGGGTGAATTCCTCATCTTTACTTATTGGAGACTCTGTTGGATTTTTTATTTTCTTGTGGTTTTTATTTCAGAATTTCATGTGTTATTTTTTCTGGGAAAATCTTTTCAGCTAGAAAAATGATGGTTGGCTTGGGTTGACTCAGTGTGAAGCCAAAGTCATTTTTCTCTATCTCTTTTCCAATAATATGATTAATAACTGGAATCAATTAAATCTATGGCTTTCTTTCCAGATATTCTTACGTTTCAAATATTTTCAGATTTAAAAAAATGAACCAATTTCTTTTTGAAATTAATCCATAAATTACAATTGATTTCCTCCTTTTTAATTATTTACAGGGGACTGTTTCACTTCAAAGTTTGATGGCCCAGCCCACTATTCATGAGCTTCCTCAAGGTTAAACCACCATCAACTTTCCTTTTACTTATTTCCATATATTTCATCCTTAAAATAAGGGATTTTAAAAGGAAAAAGGTTTATTCCAAGAGGCATCTTGATCCAAGATTCTTTTGCAATTTGGGAGTCAATTTATGTTTCTTGAAAATAAAATGAATTTACTGAAAAATAAAATTCAACTTCTATGGTAATTGGATTGAAAAAGTTAAAGCAAAAGTGTTGGCAGGTGAAATATTCTCTTTTAAATTGATTTATTCCACCTAATTTTTGACTTTTTAAACACATTTCAACCCTGGCAACACCCCTGGAAATTAAAACAAACTTTTGATAGCAAAAAGTCACCTGAAGTTTGATTCAATGCACCCTGGTAGCATGATTCATGGATTTAAAAAAGCCATTTTCTCTAGTTTTCAAATTTATCTCCCTGTTGATATTTTTGATTTTCCCTGGCTAAAATCATGTCATCAAAATAACTTAAATCACACTTTTCTTGCAAAAGGTATCAATCAATTGAGCAATTTTTTTACTAAAATGATTCCTCTTTTGAAGAAAGGTGTGATTATATGAATTATTTTACTAAAAACATGCCTTCCAGGGTGCTTTCCCACCACAGGAAGGCATATTAACCTGAAAAATATGTGCCAATATAAAAAATTCATCAATAAAAACTATTGAACTTTTGTGCACCTTTTTAAGTTTTACAGGAGCTCCTGGGGTGGGGTGACATGGTTTTTGAGGGTTTTCTTTGTCCCCTAAAGGACTTCAAACATTATTTGAGGACCTTGGGAGCTAAAATAAGGTCCATAGACCCCCTATGGGGTCTTCCTTGGCTGGAACTCTGGGGAGAATCCAAACATGGACACCAATTGAGTTAATTTAATATTTAAAATTGCAATAAATATGACATTTTAGCAAGTAATTCAAATATGAACTAGGAATTTAAAAAAACTTCAAGGAGTGTAAGGAAAGTGATAAAAATTCAATCTTTTTGCACAAAATAGAATATGTCCAGTGGAATTTAAATACCTTTGTAACAAACATAAGAATCATAGAAAAATGCTATGTTTACCTATTTGACGCTGTTCATTCAGGTATTGTGTAATAGTTGAGAATAAAAATTTTCAATTAAATAAATAATCATGAAAAAAATGATGCATTTATCTCTTTGAAGAAAATTCAAGATTTCTGATGGAATTTAACGACATTTGTACCAAACATAAGAAAAAATATAAAAATTCTACATATATTTATTGCATGAGTAGAATTCAGGCTTTTTGAATTATTCAAAGCTTCATTAATTGAGAACATGAAAAAAATCAACATACAAAATTGATTTCTTGTATGATGGCGCAGCTGGTAGAAGCCTGGGCTCATATCCTTTTAGCCACTTGACCAGGATGATGTGATCAGCTCTCTTGAGCTGAATTGAGCCTTGATGTGTGTCAGCCTCCTGGATGCCAAGATCCTTGCTATCCTTTAGCCACTAGAGGTGATAGAATCAATAATAAATATATTATTCAATAAATGCAGCAAAAATCCATAAAATATTTGGATAAAGCTTATTTCAAGGTTAATTGGTTTGGATATGGTTTATTGTTATAAATCAATATAAATAAATTGATTATTAAATATTTTAATAGAGTTTCCACAATTATATTGGAGATCTTTAACACCTCTCTTCAGGGAATCCAGTATGAAAACAAGTAGGCCTGGTTACTTTGGAACCTTTAATTTATATTCTTAAAGGATATATTTCCCAAAGATAATATGTATATAAAATACACAGTGGAGTGGAAGGGCTTTGTAACCAAGCTGCCACAACAGAGAAAGGATAATAAGACTCACTGGTATATTATTAAATCCTTTGGGTACCTGTTTGGAACATGCACTGATGGGTTAAACCTGTATACTGGGGTTATAAGGTTGTTCAGCAGTTTAAATTGATAAAAAGGGTTAGGGACAGATATTATTAATCAGAATAAAGCCATAAATCACTAACATATCTCTTATAAGTATTTGATTACCTTGGCCCGGTGTCTGGATGTAAATATAACTGGGTCTCTGGGTATCAATGACCTCAAAAAGGGGCCTTTATTTATATCTTTTTGGGTGTCATTTCTGTCCCTCTGAGAGCTATAGGGTCTCAAGGGGAGGGGTGCTTAGGCTAGCAGGGCAACCAGTGCTGGTCCTGCAGGCGCTCTAGGTGCTTTAGCCTGGGTGGTATCTGGATAAGTCCGGATCTGGAGCTATTCCCCGTAATAATTTATTAATTTTTTTGGAAAAAGCGCCTAGTTTCTCATATGATCTTCCTTTAATCATTTTTTCCATGAGAATTTAATAAACTTGATTGAATATCCTAACTTTTGAATATTCTACGAACAGTTTGATGTCACATGGTTGCTGGTTATTTCACTCTAAGTGTAATTTCTGGTCCTTTAAAGTTGTTTAGATCAATTTTCAAAATTGGTGTGGGTTTATTCAAATAATTCACTAAAAATAATTACTTTGAATTTATATGTAATATATTTATTTATTTAGATTGAAAGAAACCCTATGGACGTGAATATATCTTTAAACTTTTATAAAGGTCATGGGAAGTAGTTTATTAGACTCTTCTAATCTCTTGATGGTTATTTTCGAAGTTCAATGATTTTTAGTGAAATAATTCATTTAAAATAGTTCCTTTGGGAACTTCAGTAATATTGTTACATATCTGGGTTCATGAGATCTTCACAAACAGTTGGTTTCATGAAGTATTCATTTATGTCAAGATAAGATAGGTATGCAAGCCTCCAAAGTTGTTAGTAGTCTTTTTCGACATTTCATGTATTTATTTATATAATTTATTTAAATATGTAAACTCATCCTTTTATGTATTTTTAATTTATTTATCTACTTTTTTTATTCAGGTTCTACGCGTGATGATATTTATTACATACCCTGGATCAATTAGTATGGTTAGTAAGCTGTCTGATTGGTAACTTGACAGCAGTTCCTCATCCTGTGTTGATGGCTGTCGCGCCTGTTGCTTTGCATCTTCCCGCGGTTGAACATTGGTCACCTGCCTGGGGCTGCGCGCCTGCTTGTCAGCCGTCGCTCTCACGCAGGCTTATACTCTGGGATCTGTCTTGCAAGTGCGTAGCGCTTGCAGCTGCGCGCGGGAGTGTCCACAAAATGCTTTTTTGTCAATAACTCCTAAAATATACAGAATTCTCTAATTCTGACTAAAATTCAGCTATGAAAACTAATTATGGGTTTCACGTGAGATGATTACAGTGGCGAAGAGTGGACTGGTGGCGCCGTGGGCTACAACTTCACTGTCATGTGATTTAAGGTGGGTAATAAGTAGGAATTGGAGGGTAGGGTTGCTGAGTGACCCTACCTAAAATTAGGTGAGGCGTCCAAATCTTCAATAAAATTTTGGATATTCATACTCTTTAATTGTTTTTTATGAATTTTAATTAATCTTCTTATGAGTGGTGCTTTGTCAGATAGCTCTGACATAGTAGCAAGCTGACAATGGGGGAGGTGTCAGCCTCCTGGATGCCAAGACCCTTGCTATCCTTTAGCTACCAGAGGTGATAGAATAAATAATAAATATATTATTCAATAATTGCAGCAAAAATCTTTAAAATATTTGGATAAAGCTATTGCAAGGTTGATTGGTTTGGTTATGGTTTAATATTATAAATCAATAGTAATAAATTTATTATTAAATAAATTAATAGAGGGGCCAAAATAATATTGGGGATCTTTAACACCTCTCTTGAGGGAATTCCTTTGAAAACACATATACCTGGTTACTTTGGAACCTTTAATTTATATTATTAAAGGAGATATTGCCCAAAGATAATATATATATAAAATATATGGTGTTGTGAAAGGGCCTTGTAGCCAAGCTTCCATGTCAGCCTCCTGGATGCCAAGACCCTTGCTATCCTTTAGCTACCAGAGGTGATAGAATAAATAATAAATATATTATTTAATAAATGCAGCAAAAATCTGTAAAATACTTGGATAAAGCTTATTGCAAGGTTAATTGGTTTGGATATGGTTTATTGTTATAAATTAATAATGATAAATTGATTTTTCAACATTTTTATAGGGGGCAACAATTATATTGGGTATCTTTAACACCTCTCTTCAGGGAATTCAGTATGAAAAAACGTAGGCATGGTTACTTTGAGCCCTTTAGTTTAAAGGATATTTTGCCCAAAGATAATATGTATATAAAATAAACAGTGGAGTGGCAGGGCTTTGAAACCAAGCTGCCACAACAGATAAAGGATAATAAGACTCACTACTATATTATTGAATCCTTTGAGTATCTGTTTGGAACATGCACTGATGGGTTAAACCTGTATACCGGGGTTAGAAGATTGTTCAGCAGTTTAAAATGATAAGAGAGAGTTTAGGACTGATATTATTAATCCAAACAAAGAAATAAATCACTTACTTATCTCTTATAATTATTTGATTACCTTGGCACGGTGTCTGGATGTAAATATAACTGGGTCTCTGGATATTAATATCCTCTAAAGAGCTCTTTATTTATAGCTTTTGGAGTCCCAATATTGTCCTTCTGAGGGGTACAGGGGCTCAAAGGGACAGACACTGAGGCTAGCAGGGTGACTAGTGGTAGCCTTTCACGTGTGCTTGGTGCTGTAACACTGGTAGCATCTAATTCAACAGGGTATGGGAATTCTTCTACTTTAAAATTGATGTTTGGACCTGTGAATAACACTAATCTGTCCTTTTTATCTATTATTTAATTAATTATCCTTAGTAAATGTTCCCATTAAGTTAATAATTATTTTAATAGAAATTTCAATAGATATTCTGATGTCAGGTGAGTTTGAATTATGTATTAAATAACTGGAGTAAAGTCATGATATTGATTTTACTCCTTATTTTCAAAATTTAGTTGATTTACTAATATAATTAATTAAAAATGTAAATCATGGGTTTTCATGTAATTTCTTTACATAATATGTTTTCTTAGTATTTCAAAAAAAGTTGATGTCTAGAAATTCTCATAAGAGTATATTAAAGTATTTTAATATATTTTTAGAATTAGTCATTATCTTATTTTCGACATTTTTGCTACTTTGAATTATATTTAATAAAAAATAAATATAAAGGTTATTTAAGTACTTTTAAATAATTTTATGTATTTTTAGACTATCTACTATCCATGGGAACATTTATTAAATATTTAGAATGTTCCCATGTAAGTTGTAGCATGTTTACGCGGTACCTAGGTTTCTCAGGCCGCCTGTCACTTTGTCAACCCGTAGTCCCGCAGCTGCGTACTTGTCAGAGGCCTGGGGCTGCTAAAACGGCTTTGACAGAGTAACACAGCTGTAGCTCAGCCGTGCGCGGGTGCATTGGCTGCCATGGCTGCGTGCGGGAATTGTGAAAGAACACATTTCCATCTGTAACCCCTAAAATATACACAATACCTCAATTCTGACTGAATTTTAGGTTTGAAACCTATACGTGACAATAAATGTGAAATATCTAATTCGCCAAAAAGTTCAATGATGGTGCCGTGGTATTTTGGTCTTTATTTTCTTCATTATTTAAAAATATATGGAGTTTGATTTCAAGGGTAGAATCAGCGAGTGACCCTACCTAATTTTGGGTGGAGAATCCATTTTTGCAATAATATTTCTGGTTTCCCTTATCCTGCTTAGGTTAATTATTTTATTATTATTTTTATGTTATTTCTGTTACTTTTTCAGCTTGCTCTGAAATAGTAGCAAGCTGAAATTCCCCCACTCCAAGATATGGCCATATCTGAAAAAAAAATCTGGAGCATGTTGGGACAAAATTAATTCCATGTGTGTTTAATTTTCTTTTACTGGCTCTGTAGTTTCTAAGACGTATTGGTACATCAGGTATATTATTCTCTGGTAACCAGTCATCTTTGTCTGAAGATTCTCCTTTGTATCTTACTAAGTATAGTCTAACATCTTTTCCCTGCACTATCTCTTTCTTGCCTCTCAATATCCTGCTGACTTTCCCTTTTTCTTTCACAGGGTCAGCTTCTATTAGGATTATTTCTGGAGGGAGGTTGCTACCTTCTCTTGGTTGAAAGTGTTTTACTAGGATAACAGGAAATACTGGGTGTTTTCTTGATAATTCTTCACTCAAGATTACTTCTACAGCATTTTTGCCATGCATATTTTTAATAAAAAATGGTCCAACAAAGGCTTGTTTCAGCTTTCTTTTACCTGCTAGATTGTTGAAGTTGGTAGTGGATATCAAGATCTGATCTCCTATTTTAAAGTCAGGTTCCCTATGTGATTTGTCCCATCTTTGTTTTTTGTGTTCTACTGCTTCTTCTAAAACTTTTGAGCATGATTATTTGCCAGATCTATCATTTTCTTAAAGTCAAGAGATGTTGGATGAATGGTGGCTAAGTTATAGTTTAAGTTATTCCTAGGGAGTTTTGGAATCCATCCTCTTTCTAGTATGTAAGGGGCTTATTTGGTAGTAGAATGTTTAATTATGTTATAGGCCATCTCTAGAGCTGGGAGTAGGCTTACCCAATCATGGCAATAACCATCTGAGTTTTTAATTCTAGACCAAAGCTACAGAACCTTCTTAACAAATCTTCTAGGGTCTGTATCATTCTTTCAGCTAATCCATCAGTTTGGGGATGGCATGCTGTATAAAATGCTAAATTAGTACCCAGTATATCACTTAGATTCCTCTAAAACTCAAAGGTGAATTTGGGGTCTCTGTCACTGATTATAATCTTAGGTATACCAACATCAGCTATGATCCTATTCCAAAATACTAGAGCTACATCCATAGCACTATCCTCTTTGTGGTTAGGTAAGAATGTTGTCTTCTTAGAGTATCTGTCAACTATAACCAGGACAGAGTTATATGAATGAGTACCTCCAGGGGGGAGGCCGGTGACAAAATCCATATTAATGATTTCAAATCTAGTTTTGGGTTCAGAGATCTTCTGTAGGAGTCCAAACCTTTTTCCTGTAGTTTTATTAGATCTTTGGAAAGTCTCACAGCTAGTAACATACTTAGTAGTGATTTCTTTCCAGTCTATCCACCAAGACATTTGTTTTACTTTCTCCAAGGTTCTTTCTGTGGATTGCCCTGATGAACAGTTGTCATGGCATTCCTGGAGTATGTGTTGTATATGTTCTTTGTTTCTTAGTACTAATACACTGGAATGTTGTTGTCTGTAGTAAAGGAGACCATCCCAAAAGGTAAACCTTCTTGCTTTATAGGGTTTAAGTAATGAAGCAGGTAAACTATTTATCATAACTGCTTCCGGGGATTCACATTCCATAATGCGTTTCATCAGCTTGATTTCAGTGGAGTAGTTGTCCCTTACTAGATTGAAGAAAGAAGTATCTAATTCACATATGTGGATCCCCATGATTGGTCATTAAATTCAAAAAGATTGATGTTCAAGATAGGAAAGATTTCTTGATCCTCAGGGTCATATGCTGGATTTCTAGAGTCATTAGGAAAAGCATTCCTACTTAGACTATCAGCATTCTGATGTTTAGCTCCAGCTTTATGTACTATAGTCATCTGACATCTATACTGTTATATAGCAATTTGCCACCTGAGCATATGTCTGCTGGGGGTTTTCATGTTCATGAGAGTTCTTACAGCATTACAGTCTGTTATCACTTGGAAAGTGGGGCCTTCTAAGTAATAGTGTAGCTTTTCTAAAGCCCATACTAGAGACATGGATTCCAACTGACTGGATCCATATCTCTTTTCTGTATCTTTGATCTGTGTAGATATGAAGAGTACTGGTTTCCTCACTGGTTTGTCTTCTTTTATTCTTTCTTGATGTAGAGCAACTCCTAAACCTCCCATACAAGCGTCAATGTACAGTTTAAAGGGCTTGGGGAAATCTGGTTGAATGAGTAAAGGAGTAGAGGTCATAGCTATTTTTAGTTCCTTAAAGTTATTCAATCTCTCATGTTTCATTTCAAATAGAGTGTTATTGTTGCATATTTTGTACAGACTTTTAGTTGCATAGCAAACTTTGGTATGTATTGTCTGTAGTAACTGCAAAAAATAATGAAAGAAAGTAACTCTGTTTTATTTTGAGGCTTGGGTCTGTTCATGAAAGCAGCTATCTTATTTTGATCAGCAGCTAGAGTTAGACCAGAGACTATATGCCCTAGGGCTTTCAATTCTCTATATCCAAAGTTTCATTTCTTCATGGATACTTTTAATCCTGATTTGGAGATAGTTTGGAGTAATAATCTTATTTGGTTGATATGAGTATCCCAATCATCAGAATATATGATAAAATCATCTATATATTCCATCATCCATCCTTGTTTGATGTATGTACCTAGAACTGTATCCATTGTTCTCTGGAAGTGTGATGGGGAATTCTTTATACCAAAGGGCTTCCTAAGATATTCATATATTCCCAAATGAAAGATTATTCTCATAAATTTCCTGCTTTCAGGGCTTATTGGTATCTGGTGGAAACCTTTATGCATACCCATAGTAGTGATATATTTGGACCTGGACAAGTTATGTAGAGCATGATCAATCTGGGGTATATAATAATAATCTGCCTGAGTATAATTTTTGAGCATTCTGAAGTCTCCTACCATTCTTGACTTGTCATTATGCCAAGCTATGATTGCAGGTGTGGTCACATCTACCTGCTCATTGTGCCCTACTTTCCTTCATACTTGTAAGTCTATCAGTTCTTGGATATGTTCCTCAAGAGCTATTCTACAATTAGGACTAGAGGGATAAGCTGATCTTCTTAGGTTTGGAGGATAAGGAGGCTTAATAGTCAATGTTAAAAAAATGTCATTTACTTTGATATGACCAATGGAATGATCTTTAGTACAGAAAGAATTTTGTGTCTCAAAGTAGACTTTCAATATATCTTTCTTCTGTTCCTCAGAAAGTTTCAAATTTAGAGCTGCTTAGAAGAAGTATTCTTGATTAAAGTTTTCTAAATGCTTTTGATAAGTGGAAGAGGGGAAGTTAGATTGGATGGTGCATATCTTAAACTTCTTGTCACAATTACCACCGAATGTAAATTATCTCCCTTTATTCTGGGACACATCTATATCATATAGACATAAAGAATCATTACCTATTATCAGGTAGTTGAAAGAACTAAATGACCCAGTGGACCAGGACCACTATTTGATTTCAAAGATGAACTGAGATGAGTGAATGGAACAAACAATCTTGAGAAGATATGAAGACAAGATGAAACAGTACCAACAGGAAGGCTAAGAGAAATAGGCTCAATAGCTCCACACTGAATATTCCACTACTTCCATTGAGACACAACTGCAAAAATGATTAAGGCGGTCTGAGGGTATGAGGAATCTATCTTGAGACCTTCAGGAGGGATTGATTAGACCTAGAGAGTGCGGATTGAACCATCAGTGTGAGCCAGATCAGAGTGTTGGATCAGTGTTTGGCATTACCAGCTTGAGGTGATTCCAGGCGTGGCTGAGATGATCAAGCTTGAGTGATCTTGATGGATCCAGAATGGATGTGAGGTAGGTGAGGTGAGTATTGGAGAGAGATTGGAGTGAGGGTTAATGGTCAAAGAAGAAGTGAAGGAGTTGGAGAGGCCTCTATCCTCCGTCTTGCAACACAAGAGGTTGTAGGCTTGAGGAGACTAGAGGATATCTGGATCTGGAGTTTCTACATCAGTACGGAAGCGCGCGCGTCCATGTCAGGGATTGATTTCAACATTCCCCCTTGATTCAACACGCAGGTTTCAGACACTAACGTGGTGTACTAGCCGCAGGATCAAAGTGGTATTGGCACTTTTGGTCAAAGTGTTGGCCACCATTAAGTCAGATGTCACAAGATGAACCTTGATCAGATTCTCTTTGAGATTGGCACGTAGACTTTTCATCTTTAAGTCGATAAATTTGGTCTTTGAGTCTGAGCCAAAATTGATAATCTTATTTAGGAGTCCTTTGTTGTTGATGAGGTGACAGCTGGGGATTTGTTCAATTCTCCATAGCTCAGCTATCATTTGATTGATCCATCTTGACTCCAATTGACCGTCACTCAGGGAATTCAACTTGGCTTTGGTTGAAGAGTGAGTTATGTTCCGCTGACGGCGGCTGGTCCAATAGATTGGGGCGCCTCTGAAGAAGCAGATGAAACCCGTCTGAGATTTCCTGGTGTCGGGATTGTCTGCCCACATGGCGTCGCTGTAGACTGTTAAGCTGTCATTACTGTGTTTCTTTGAGATCCTGAGACATTGATCCTTTGTGCCGGTAGGCATTTCCATACTCTCACTACTTTGTTCCAGTGTTTGATGCCAGGATTCTCAGAGAAGCGTGCAAGTGACAAGACGGCAAAGCTAATGTCAGGCAGAGCCAGCTGGGCAATGAAGTTGAGCCTCCCAATTGGAGATTGGTACTTTACATTCAGCTGATCTAACTCTTTGACTTCTTTTTCAGAGGCGGGTGTCAGCTGAAGGCCTGGAGTGCACGGAGTGTTTGAGAATTTACAGTTTGTCATTTTCATCTCTTCGAGTCCCTTTTCTATGTGTAGGGGAAGTGAGATCTTGATGGAGTTATTGTCTTGTTCAACCTTCATCCCTAACAGGGTATTTGGAAGATGTGCCGAGGAGTTGGGGAATTCCTTGAGGAAACTTGCCTTAAAAGTCTCAACGTCCCCAACCATCAGCAGGTCATTGACATGAATGAAGATGGCGCACTTTTTGTTGTTTCCTATGTATAGGCATGGATCCGCATTGGATATGGTAAAGCCTTGACGTTGTATCCATTTGCTTAGTGTCTCGTACCAGTTCTTTGGCGCCTGCTTGAGTCCATAGAGGGACTTTTGAAGCTTGAGTATTTGGCTTTTTCGCTTAGAGCCAGCCGGTCTTCTTATGTATACATCTTTGTCAAGGGGTGCGTGGAGAAAGGCCCCTTTTACGTCAAGTTGGATGATGGGCAGATCCTTCTAAACTGCCAGGAGTATTACCGCTCTCAGAGAGGCTACCTTCCCGGTTGGAGCATAGGTGTCAAGGTAATCAATCCCGTACCTCTGGTTGAATCCTTGAACGCAGACTCTTGTCTTGAAAGT
Source organism: Puccinia polysora (assembly GCA_025617555.3). Lineage (NCBI taxonomy): Eukaryota > Fungi > Basidiomycota > Pucciniomycetes > Pucciniales > Pucciniaceae > Puccinia > Puccinia polysora. The sequence goes on along the minus strand of CM062624.1, from coordinate 13,140,992 downwards.
TTTGGGTCCTCCGTGAGTGTTCTTTTTGATTTTGAAGGCATAAGTTACGTTCAATATGTTTTCCGGCTCTTCTCCAAATTAGCCTTCCCACACACCGAGTTCCTCGCAGGTGTTGAGTTCCACATCCAGGGATTTGTGCCAGGGTTTGGACTTAATAGCTTCAAACACATTCTTTGGCACAAAGCTTGCCGAGTAACTGTAGCGTTGGGGCCTTTTGAGCTGACTTCAGTCCCTCAACACTCTAGCAGGATCAATGGTGAGCTGGTTGGTGACAGTCTCCACATTGCTTGCAGAGTCTTCAGATTTGGATTCAGAGTAAGCAGAGGAGTCTTCTCCTTGAACAGGCTTGACACTCAATACGGGAGGTTGGGCAGCGGGTTGAGTGATGTCCGGGTCGTCCAGTCTGTCAATTCTCCTGGCCAGTCATCTTTTGGAGCGGAACTGACCTTGTCAAATCGGACGTGTTTTGTCTCCACCACAGCTCCCATCAGCGTGAGCACCCTATAAGATAGGAGTTTTGGCTGGTATCCTATGAGTTGGCCACAAGCCCCTTTTTCTTTGAATTTATTTGGTTTGCAACTCCCAAGATTCAGATAGTTCAGACTCACGCCAATTGGTTTGAGGTAGTTGTTTGGTAGTCTTGATCCGTGCATTTGTTCCCAGGGCGTCAAACCAGAGTTTTTGGGGATCTGATTGAGAGATAGAGCGCAGCTCCTGACCATTTTGTGCCAGTATGATTGCGGAATTTTTGAGGAGGCGTGGGTGGATTGTACGTACTCGGCTATGGTATGGTTTGCACGTTCAGTCCTTCCGTTGTGCTCCTGATGGTAGGGTTCTGAGATGACCCGGTGTATGGATTTGTCTTCCAGGAAAGCGGTGAAGTCATTGTTGATGAACTCACCACCACTGCTGCTGCATAGTTCAGTTGGATAATATCCAAGTCAGTGGTGTTCATTCTGAATGACAAACTGAAGTACTTTCCCAGCCTTGTTTTTTCTTTTCAGCAGAAAGCAGCCTATATAGCCACTGAAGTTATTGACAAGGGTCAGGACAAATCTGTGACCCCCCTTTGCTGTTGGGTTAATTGGCCCCATGAGATTGACGTGAATCCGCTGAAAGACCTTGGAGGCCCAGGTCAATACCTCCTTGAACGGAGACCTGGTGATCTTAGATTTTTCGCAGCCCTCACATTGAAAGCTTTGCTTTACTTGGTTAGGGATAGATGAGCCAAGGTACTTTTCCATTCTGGAGACACTCGCATGTCCCAATTTGAGGTGAAGTTTGGTGATGGCGTTAGTGGATGCGGTAAAGGCGTGGTGATCTGGGGAATTGATAATCAGTAGATTGTTGATGATTTGATCCTTGAGAATTGTCTGGCTATCTTTGCTGAGCTTAAACTCTGGAGGCCGGCGCTGTAAGACTCCAAACGGTGCTAAGCCGTGGCAGTTCTGTGGAGGGGAAAGGTGCTGTTTTAGGCTGCCCTCCTAGGAGTTACAATAATATTTAAATGTAACCGGAATCAAGGTCCAGAACCTTATGGATTAGAAATCAAAGTAAGGGAAGAGGATAGGAGTTGTCGGTAGCAATGGAAACAACACTATCTGAGGCAAGATGGTGCAGGTAAAGACTTGAACAAATAAGTCAAGGTTTGTTCAGAGTTCAATAGAACAAGGCAGTTGTAAGTAACAACGCCCACAAGCTAATAACTCTGGTTGTCAGCAGCTGATTAGGAAAGATCAACTCAATCCCAACCAACCTCCAGGTTATCAATGAACCTGCCCAACTCTCCGCAATCAAGCGCTTGAAGGGTACCAGATAACTGTGGGAGGCTGAAAAAAACAAAAGCAATTTGTTTATGAAGCTCTAGAAGCAAATCAATAACAAATTTGAGCAAGAATATCCCAACACTTCTCAAGGAACTCAAGAATAGCGTGGCAAACTTCAACCTCAAAGAAGAAGGGAGGTATAACACTCCAGGTTTTAAGCTTAATAAAACCTCTTCAATCAAACGTGATTGGCTCCAGAGAGATGATCAAGGAGAGATCAAGACCAGTATGGTCGGAAAAAGGGATCAGAGTGGTATAACACACTCAAGAATTCAGGCAGACAGGAATTCTTCTTCAACCAGCAAGGCTATTGGTTGGTGATAAAGATCAAGGTCACAAAGGACAGAGTTTGAGTATGGAGGCTCAAAGGATCAAGGGGCAATCATAGATATACCCGGATAATTTGCTGAGATAAGTGGGGAAGGAAGCCCACGGATAAATTGCTTATGATGATGGTCTGATAGGATGATGGATCCTCTGATGATCTGATGATGGGATGATGGGCCAAAAGGCAGAGGAGAGCCCCTCCTTATATGGGCAGGAGGCCCTGTTAGACTATATACAACGGATTCTACAAATAGAGCGGAAAAGGGAAGGCAACCATGTGGTCACTCGCGTCGGTCTGTGGATGGGTGCGCGTAACAATACCAGAGTCACCCACCCCTTGTCCAAAGGCAGAAGCGGGTGGGAGAGTCCCAGGAAAGGTGACGGATGAATTCCATGAGAGTGGGGATGGGCGGATAGGAGATTGGTTTGAGAAAGTTGAGTAAATCCTGACGGCCTTGAGATCCACGACTGATAGATCAAGTGCGATGGGAGGTTTGACGGATCCAAGGATTTGCCAAATGCTTGCGGATGCAGTCGGGATGGATTCAGTAAATCATGGATGAGCGCCGCGCAATGGTAGCAATGAGGAGATTGGGAGGCGCAACAACAAAGATGAAGACACACAACAACAAAGATGAGGACGTGCTATGACAACGGCGGAGATGACAAGCAACACGGATAAAGGACGCGCAACGCGCGCGGATGAAAGTAGCGCGGCGCGGCGCGGCGCGCGACGCGGATAATGGAAGCGCAGCGCGCGCGGCGCGGCGCGCGCGCGAGTAAATAATGGTTTGGATGAGCCTGAGGATAAGTTGTTCAGACGGGCGGTACGTTTGCGCAACAGTTTATGGATTGAGGTCTTAAGGCGGCTAGGGTGTCCAGGATGGGGAACCACAGCGCAAGTGATCGCTTGTTTGGAGGGCTCCATGACTAAGAAAGACTCCCATTGACAGAAGATTGACATTTGCTTTGGGTGTCCAGGTAGCCTCCTTCAGTTCTAGAATAGACCTTCCAAACTTTAGCCTTGCAATTCCGTGTCCCATTATTGGTAGTCCAGCTCCGGGCTTCCCAGTCTTAATGATATCTGAACCATCCTTGTCTGAAGTTTGAGTGAACCTGCTCCTATTGTTAAGCATGTGGATTGAACAGCCCAAATCAAGGATGAAGCGGTTGATGTTGTCAAAGTGACTGTTGGTGAGGCAATGGAAATAGGAAAATAAGTTGGCACTTTTGTTCTTCTTCTTGTTGTTTTTTCTTGGCTTGAAGTCTTTAGGTCTGAGCTCTGGAAATTCAATCCAGCAATTTTTTTGAGAGTGATTCTTCACCAATGGGTTGTTGATTCCATTGGAGCAACATGGGTAGTCTTTGTAAAGGCTAATTTCAGCTTTCAAAGATGAGAAGGAATTGTTCACTTTGGCGATGTTTTGGTTCTTGAACTGTATGAGATGATTCAGGACTAGATCAATGTTAATGCCTCTTTCTCCATGTGTTATTTGTGAGACAATGGCCTTCAGATTTGGAGGGAATTTGAAGAGAAGCAGATACTCCAAAATTTCGGGAGGTAGGTTGATCCCAACTTCGCTCAATTTGTTCAGATGCACTTGTATGTTTGTGACAAAGTTCTCAATATTTTCTTTGCTCAAGGGAAGATAGAGAAAGGCATTGAAGATTCTGGCTCTGTTTGCTGATTGAGATGAGGCAAAGTGGTCTTTAGCTGCCTGCCAGATGCTCTTGGCATTACAACAGTTGGTCAAGTTGACAATGTTGGAGTGAGTGGATGGTTCTAATTTGGCCAAGATGAAAGGAGCCATGTTGCAGTTGACTTCAGTGTCTAGTTGGGACCAATCATTGGGATCCTCCATGATTTGGAGGATTCCCCTTAAATCAAAAAGACTCTCCATCTTGACTTTCCAGATGGAGTAATTGTCTTTGTTTAGCAGTGGGGTTGATTCAATTAGGGTCTTGATTGTTATCAACCTCATGGAGCTATCCCCCCCTGGTCCTGGTGTGGTTTCCATCGCGCCGGTTGTTTAGAGAAAAGGCTTTTAACCGTGAAAGAACTAAATGACCCAGTGGACCAGGACCACTATTTGATTTCAAAGATGAACTGAGATGAGTCAATGGAACAAACAATCTTGAGAAGATATGAAGACAAGATTAAACAGTACCAACAGGAAGGCTAAGAGAAATAGGCTCAATAGCTCCACACTGAATATTCCACTACTTTCATTGAGACACAACTGCAAATATGATTAAGGCGGTCTGATGGTCTGAGGAATCTATCTTGAGACCTTCAGGAGGGATTGATTAGACCTAGAGAGTGCGGATTGAACCATCAGTGTGAGCCAGATTGGAGTGTTGGATCAGTGTTTGGCATTACCAGCTTGAGGTGATTCCAGGCGTGGCTGAGATGATCAAGCTTGAGTGATCTTGATGGATCCAGAATGGATGTGAGGTAGGTGAGGTGAGTATTGGAGAGAGATTGGAGTGAGGGTTAATGGTCAAAGAAGAAGTGAAGGAGTTGGAGAGGCCTCTATCCTCCGCCTTGCAACACAAGAGGTTGTAGGCTTGAGGAGACTAGAGGATATCTGGATCTGGAGTTTCTACATCAGTACGGAAGCGCAGCCTCCATGTCAGATATTGATTTCAACAGTAGTCACATAATCTGTTGAGCAATACCACAAATTCCGCTTGTATTCTCAAAGATCCTTCAGTATGGTGTAATATTATAGGAGCAGTAAATACTCCAATAGCATTCATGGTAGAGTTGCAAGAGCTAAACTTGGCTTTTGGGACGGGTAGAAGGTGTTCTTTCCACTTGGGATCCCATTTTTTTAAGAATTTATTACAGACACATGAGCAGAAAGCTCCACTATCCAGTAATAACCTTATAGGTCTGTCTCTATACAATCATGTTGCATAGCAATTTTGACCAGTAGTAAACCCTTACTACTCATAGTTTTAACTGTTAATAGTTTAAAATCTGTGATATTTGTAGGAATTATGGTAGTATCCCATTTTTGGGAAAACTAGGGTCCCCATGGATGTTATTGATTTCTATAGAAATGCCTATATCTGCTTCTATAACATTAACAGGGTTGGTCAGGATCAATTCACATTCAGAAAGGGATCCTTCAGTATCAGCTATATCTTCATAGTTCTGATTCCCTTCAACCTCCTGCTCTCCTTCAAAGATTGCTATCTTTCTTTTTGGTAATGGGAAGTCTTGTCTCATATGCCCTGTGTTGTTAGAATTCCAACAGGTTCCATGCATTCTCTCTTTGTCCCTGTTCTCATTAGGTTTCTTATTATCAGAGGTATTTATTAGAGTGGGTTTTTATCTACTTTTGTTAATGTTGAAGTTCTCTTTAGTTCTAGAAGGAACTTTCTTTTCTAACCCATTCATGTCTATGGCTTCTTCTAACACATTGATTAGAGTTGGTAAGTCAGCATCCATACTCATCCTGCATCTTATACTATGGTTAAGATTTCCAGGACACAAGTTGAGGAGTCTTTCATTTACTTCCTCTTTATCAGAATCTGGATAGAAGCAATCTAGTCTTCTCTTCTGTTCCAAGCACCATTTGTGAGGCTCATCCTTCAAGGGATCAAATGAGGAATTTTCAAACTTTTTCAAAATTTTTCTTCTCCACATTCTAGAACCAAATTTTTCTTTAATTAGAATTTTCCAAGAATTCTATGGTAAGGATCCTACTTCTTCTATTTTACTGATAAACCAGTTTGAATCTACTCCTTCAAATAGTCTGGGCGGCCTGAATACAGCTATAGCTTCTGGTAAGTCATAATAGTTAATAGTATAGTCAATAAATCTGATGAAATTTATATGATTGTATTCTCCTTCACCGGAGAACTTAGGCCATTCAGAAATTGGGGGTAAACGTTTGAGGGCTTGTTCCATTTCAGGAGTAGGACTAGGCCTGAAGGTGTCACTCCTATGCATTCCTAGTAAAGGTGGTGCATAAGGTGTAGTTGTTTGTGTGTGTCAGGATCCTGGATGCCAAGAGCCTTGCTATCCTTTAGCTACCAGAGGTGATAGTATAAATAATAAATATATTATTTAATCAATGCCTCAAAAAATCTGTAAAATACTTGGATAAAGCTTATTTCAAGGTTAATTTGTTTGTTTATGGTTTATTGTTATAAATCAATATAGATAAATTGATTATTAAATATTCTTATAGAGGGGCCACAATTATATTGGGGATCTTTAACACCTTGCTTCAGGGGTTTCAGTATGAAAACACGTAGTCCTGGTTAGTTTAGGCTCTTCAGTTTACAGGATATTTTGCCCAAAGATATTATGTATATAAAATACACGGTTGAGTGGCAGGGCTTTTGAAACAAGCTTCCACAACAGAGAAAGGATAATAAAACTCACTGGTATATTATTAAATCCTTTGGGTATCTGTTTGGGACATGCACTGATGGGCTAAACCTGTATAATGGGATTATAGGGTTGTTCAGAAGTTTAAATGGATAAAAAGAGGTTGAGGACCAATATTATTGATCAGACTATACCATAAATCACTTACTTATCTCTTATAAGTATTTGATTACCTTGGCACAGTGTCTGGATATAAATATAACTGGGTCTTTTACCATCAATATCCTCAAAAGAGCTCTTTATTTATAGCTTTTGGAGTCCCAATATTGTCCTTCTGAGGGGTACAGGGGCTCAAAGGGATTGACATTGAGAGTAGCAGGGTAACCAGTGGTAGCCTGTCATGTGTTCTTGGTTCTGTAAAACGTGTAGCATCTAATTTCACAGGGTATGGGAATTATTCTACTTTATAATTGATGTTTGGACGTGTGAGTAACACTAATCTGTCCTTTCTATTTCTTATTTAATTAATTATCCTTAGTAAATTCTCCCGGTAATTTTATAATTATTTTAATAGACATTCCTACGTATATTATGATGTCAGGTGAGTTCTCATTATGTATTAAATAATTGGAGTAAAGTCATGATATTGATTTTACTTCTTATTTTCAAATTTCAGTTGTTTTACTAAAATAATTACTTAAAAATATAAGTCATGGGATTTCATGTAATATTTTTCCATTCTTAGTTTTCTTAATATGCCACAAAAAATTTGATATCTAGAAATTCTCATAATAGTATTTGAAATCATTTTAATAAATTTTTAGAAGTTGTCATTGTCTTATTTTCAACATTCTTGGTACTTTGAATCATTTTTAATAAAAAATACATATAAGGGTTATTTAAGTATTTTTATATATTTTTATGTATTTTTAGACTATCTACTATCCACGGGAACATTTATTACATGTGTAGAATGTTCCCATGTAGGTTGTAGCATGTTTACACGGTACCCAGGTTTCTCAGGCCGCCTGTCACTTTTTCAACCCGTAGTCCCGCAGCTGCGTACTTGTCAGAGGCCTGGGGCTGCTTAAACGGCTTTTACAGAGTGACACAGCTGTAGCTCAGCCGCGCGCGGGTGCATTGGCTGCCATGGCTGCGTGCGGGAATTGTCACAGAACACATTTCCGTCTGTAACTCCTAAAATATACACACACCTCAATTCTGACTGAATTTTAGGTGTGAAACATATAAGTGACAATACATGTGAAATTTTTAATGGGCCAAAAACATCAATGATGAAGCCGTGGTATTTTGTTCTTTCTTTTCCTTATTATTTAAAAATATAAGGAGTTGGGTTTCAAGGGTGGGGTCAGTGAGTGAACCTACCTAATTTTGGGTGGAGCATCCATTTTTGCAACAATTTTTATGGTTTTCCTTATCCTTCTTAGGTTAATTTTATTATTATTATTTTTATGTTATTTATTTTGCTTTTGCAGCTTGCTCTGCAATAGTAGCAAGCTGACATTCCAAGACACAAAAAGTATAATAAGACTCACTGGTATATTATTCAATCCTTTGGGTATGTGTTTGGGATTTGCAATGATGGGTTAAACCAATTACTGATGTTAAAAATGTTGTTCAGCAGTTTAAATTGATACAAAGGGTTGGGGACGGATATCATTAATCAGACTAAAGACATAAATCACTTACCCATCTCCTATAAGTATTTGATTACCTTGGCACGGTGTCTGGATGTAAATATAAATGGGTCTCTGGGTATCAATATTCTCAAAAGAGCTCTACATTTATAGCTTTTTGAGTCCCAATTCTGTCCTTCTGAGGGATACAGGGGCTCAAAGACACTGGTGCTAAGTCTAGCAGGGCAGCCAGTGGTAGCCTGTCATGTGTTCTTGGTGTTGTAGCATGGTTTAAGGGTATGGGAATCATTCTACCTTTTGATTGATTTTTGGACGTGTGAATAACACTAATTATCCACATGATTTAATATTTAATTAACTATCTTTAGTAAATCTTCCCAGGATTTTTATAAGTGTTTCAGTAGAAATTCTTAGGGGTAATCTGATGTCAAGTGGGTTCTCATTATGTATCAGCTGATTGGAGTAAAATCATGTTCATTAAAAATATAAGCCATGAGAGTTCATGTAATATTTTTGAATCATCAGCTCCCTTAGGATTTGAAATAAATACTGATTTCTTGAAGTTATGACAATTATATATTTAAATTATTTTAAGATATTTTACAAATAGTAGTTATCTTATTTTCGAAATATTTGGTATTTTTTAATTATATTTTATATAGAATATTTAGAAAGATTATTTAAGAATTTTTTATACTTTTATTTATTTTTAGATTATCTACTATCCACGGGGACATTTATTACATATTTATTGTGTCCCCCTCTAGGTTGTAGCACCTTTACGTGGTACCTGGGCTCCTCAAGCCGCCTGTCAGCCTGTGAGCCCGTATTCCTGTGGCTTCATCCTTGTCAGTTGCCTGGGGATGCATACACGGCTTGCCAGGGTACACTGTCAGGTTGGAAGTGCTTCTGCTCAGCCGCTTGAGGGTTTATTGGTTGCCGCGGCTGCGTGCCAGAATTTTTACAAATCACATTTCCGCCTGTAACTCCTCCGAATCACAGAATTCTTGGATTCTATCACAAAATTCACTGTGAAACCTATACGTGGGATTTCATGTGAAATTTCAAAATGGCCAAAATCCCAAGGCTGTTTCTCTTTCCAGATCTTCATGATTTATTCAAAAATATAACAAGTAGGAATTGGAGGTAGGTTTCATTAAGTGACCCTACCTTAACTTTTATTTAGATTCATAATTTGAAAGAATATTTCTAATGTTATTTCTTCTTTAATAAGATTTTTATTTATCCATTTTATTCTGTTACTTTGCAGCTTTCTCTGCAATAGGAGCAAGCTGACAGGGGGATTGTTGGATTTTGAGTTCCTAGGGGATGTTTGCTTTGGTTGAGTGGGCTTATGGGGAAGTGTCCCTGAGGGGCCATTTAAAAGGAGTAAGTGGGATCAAGTGATGAAGAAATAAAGCAATGAAAGTTAGGATGTGATGAAAGGGGGGATAAAGTGGTAAAGCAATGAAGCAATGAGAGGATGGATGTGATGAAAGCAAGAAAGTGATGACAGTGATAAAGCAAGGTGAGAGTGATGAAGTGGTGAAGCACAATGAAGCAATGAGATTGATGAGGTGATGAGGATAGCAATTAAGAAATCATTATGACAAAGTGATGATTATAGCATTGAATCAATGAGATTGATGAATTCATGAGGATAATAATAAAGCAATGAGAGTGATGAAGTGATTGGGATAGAAATAAAGTGATGAGAGTGATGAAGTGATGAGGATAGCAATGAAGAAATGAGATTGATGAAGTGATGAGGATAGCAATGAAGAAATGGGAGTGATTAAGTGATGAGGATAGTAATGAAGCAATGAGAGTGATGAAGTGATGAGGATAGCAATGAAGCAATGAGTGTGATGAAGTTATGAGGATATCAATGAAACAATGAGAGTGATGAATTTTTCAAATAAGGTTTGAGGATGAAACCAGGGGTGATGATTTGGAATGACTCGTGAGTGAGCTGTTGAAGGCCTTAATATACTTTTTCTGAAAAACCCCATTGATTTCAGTCAAATTTGACATGTCTGATGTGAAATAAGTGGTTTTTTTGATTTTTAATGGCGGGTTTGAAATGGAAGATTTGGTTTGAAACCCGCCATTAAAAAATGGCGGGGTCGCTTAACTTTGATACACCCTATTAGGGCGTATCAAATTTAGCAAAAACCCCATTTGAAACCCACCATTTCTTTGACCAAACCTGCCATTTTTAATGGCCTTTTTCTGAAATACACATGTCCCATAACTGGTTTATTTCAAAATGATGGGTTTCATGAAAATGGCTGGTTTCAAAAATCAAACCTGCCATTTCATCCATCTACCATCCATGGCATACAAAAAACTCATCCACAACTCAAACTCATCAAATCCATATGCATGAAACACATCTGATCTTCATTGCTTCACATCTCCATATATCACTTCACATCTCCATCAATTCACATCTCCATCGATTCAAATATCCATCACTTCAAATCTCCATCACTTCATATCTCCATTGCTTCACATCTCCATTGCTTCAAATCTCCATCACTTCACATCTTGATTTCTTCACATCTCCATTGATTCAGATCTCCATTGATTCACATCTTCATTGCTTCAAATCTCCATTGCTTCAAATCTCCATTGCTTCAAATCTTCATTGCTTCACATCTCTATTGCTTCACATCTCCATTGCTTCACATGTACATTTATTCACATCTCCATCACTTTAAAAACATCCCATCATCATCACATCACCATCTTTCTCAACATGTCAAATCAAACTTCCCGGCAGCAAGTTGAAAAGGCAAAAAAGCTGACTGAACTTTATTTATTATTTGACTTGGATCCAGAAATGAATTTGGAATCAACTTGGTTAGCTTTTAATTCTCTACTTGAAAATGATACACGGTTCCACAAAGACAAAATCTCCACAAACCTATGTATGAAAGGCACAAGCTTCACCTACTTCCCAAATTAAGCTTTCAGCAACTTTTCCAAACTTTATTTCCTTCTTTCACGAAAATTTTGGAGATGATTGAAGACCATCACATCTTCCAGAACAATTATTGGGATCCTTAACATAACCCAACTATCCAACTGGTTGTTTCTCTTTGTAGATTGGGATAAAATGGAAATAGAGCAGCCATTCATCAATTAGAAAATCCATTCTTGGTCAGTTATGGATCCATTGCTTATACACCAAAAGATTCATGATTTCTATCCTATCTTTCCATTTCTTGGTCCTTTTTTGGCCAACCAAAGAAGACCACAAGGAGATATCTCAAGTAATGGAGACTGAAGGTTTTCCTGTTTGAATTGGTTTTGTTGATGGAACCACTATGCCCTTGAGTAAAAAACCCAAGCTAGATGGCAACCATTATTTTGATCAGAAAAAAAAGGCAATTGATTCATTTCCTTTCAAAAGCCTTTGATAATGCACTGACCAAATTTTTTTATTGGTTTTAATAGATACTCTGTGGCACTAAGACTTGTTTTTGATAACAACAAGAATTTCATATCCCTCCATTCTGGCCTTCAGATAACTACTTTGACCAAGATCAATACCTTCTGGCCAATTCAACTTATGCTGGCGGGAAATATGTGGTTCCGGCATACCACAATAATTCAACAAATGATCAAGCCAAAACTGATTTCAACTATCATCATGCCCAATTGCAAGTTTGGATTGAGCATGCCATAGGAATCCTGAAAGGAAGATGGGCCAGCTTACGGGAGATGCAAAACCAGCTCCAATCTTCCAAAGAAATTAAGTTCCTCATTAAGTGGATTATCATTTGTGTAATCATTCACAACATTCTTGCCAACATCAAAGATGAGTGGGAAAATATATTTGAAAAAGATATTCCTGATTCTCCTCAATTCATCCCAGCCTCATCTGCTACCTTGTCTTTGGCAATGAGAGAGTGGATTCTACCCCTTGCATTTGCTCACTTTGATGAGTAGCATTGGGTTTTTAAATAGGTAAAAAATAACATCACCATGAGAAGCATTGGGTTTTTAAATTGGTAAAAAATAACATCACCCAATTTTTATGGTTTTGGTTGTTTAACCCAGAATCCTGGGCTGACTCCTGGTTTTTTTTCTTTTCCTTTTTTTGGTGGACTGAGAAAAAAACCAGAACCACAACTTCCAAACCAGCCACCCCACCCCACCAAAAAAATGTTCAAATTCTCCCTCCTCCTCACAAAACCATGACCTCACCAAACCAAACCACCAGTCCACACCTCCCTCCTCCTCACCAAACCACCTCACCATCCACCTCCACCTACCTCCAAGTTCACCTGGTTAACCTCCTCCCTATTCTTCTTTTCTCAGTGTCCCAGGTAATCCTCCCCTACTCCTCTTTGATCCATTGGGGCTGACCTCCCCCCTCCTCCTCCTCCTTTTAAAAGTTTCAGGACATTCACCCCTCCTTGCTCAGACCCACCGGTAAGCTCCCTTGCTCAGCAGCACCAGTAAGCACCCCCCCTCCTCCTCCTGCTCTCCTTCTTCCCCCTCCTCCTGCTCCCCATCTTTCCCCAACACCCCCTTGCTGGGTGATTGGCAAGCAATTGATTGATTGGTCAACCAGAAATCAATCAATCACTTGCCAATTGAGCAATTAATTGCTTGCCGGTTGATCAATCAATCACTTGACCCACTGGTGACCTGCCCCCCCTTCAGCTCCTCCTCCCCATCCCAGTTTTTTAGAATTTGACTGAAGTTCTTTTTTTTGTAGGAGATTACCGTTAATGTTCTTGTTATTTTCTATGTTGGTTGATCATCTAAGTTGTTTATACCAGACTGATGATTGTTTTTTTATCATTTATTTATTTTTGGTAGGAGAATTGCCAGTATTGTTGTTGTTATTTTCTATGTTTGTTTTTAATCTAAGTGGTTTATACTGGACTAATGACTTTTCTTTTGCTTTTTTTTTGGATTCAATGCAATGCAATAGGGTGTATCAGAGTTAAGCAAACCCTCCTTGTTTTAATGGTGGGTTTCAACCCAAATCTGCCATTTCAAACCCGCCATTAAAAATTAAAAAAACCCCACTTATTTCAGATCAGATGTGTCAGATTTACCTGGAAATAAATGGGTTTTTTAAAATGAAGTATATAAAGGCTTTCACCAGTTCAACCATGTTAGTCCACATCATCACCCCTGGTTTCAACCTTGGGCCTCATTGGGAAAATTCTACCTCCAACCTTATCCAAAAAAATTGATTTTCATTGCTCTCATCACTTCATCACTCTCATCCCCTCATCTTTTCATCACTCTCATCCCCTCATCAATTCATTACTCTCACCTTGCTTCATCACTCTCATCACTTTATTGCTTTCATCACATCCATCCTCTCATTGCTTCTTTGCTTCATCCCTGCTTTCATCACATCCCTTTATCACTTCATTGCTTCATCACTTTATCTCTTCATCCCTCATCCCTGCTCTCATCACATCCCTTCATCACTTTATTGCTTCCTCAATTTATCACTTCATCCCCTCATCCCTCTTACTCTTTTTAAATGGCCCCTTCAAGATCCTCCCCCCGCAAGTCAACTAAACAAACCAATGGACAAAAGCAAAAATACCCCAGGAACTCAACATCCAACAATCCTCCCCCATAAGCTCCCAAAGGCTCAAGTCAGCTCAAGAGAGCTGATCACATCATCCTTGTAAACTGGCTCAAAATTCCCTCCAACTACAATGCTTGCTTTGGATCCAACAATGAAACACGTGTTGGCCAACATCCATCCTCCAAGGTCAATGGCTATCTCCTGATGGCAAATGAACTCAAGAATAAAACAATAGGTAGGCTGGATCTGTCATCCAATCAGATCAGGGAGAAATTCAATAATTATTTAGCCAAGTACAAAAAGGCCCACTCCATGTCAATCTCCACTGGCTTTGGTATCACTGAATCCAACAAAGCCAAAGGAATCAGCTCTGTGTGTTGATAAGTTGTACTCCATTTTTCCTTTTTATATTCAAATGGATGAAACCTTTGGAAAGAAGGCAAACATCACACCTCTTGCTGCTTTTAATTCCCAAAAATCTGATTCAGTTGCTGCCAAGGACTTGGCTGTCGATAAATTTTTTGAATTGGTGAAGGAAATTTGTCACAAAGTTGATTTCCTTCTTCTCTTCCTCAGAGAGTTTATTCAAAGGGAGAAATTTGATTATTCCCAAAAGAGAGTCTTGACTATTGTTTCAGTCAAGAACGGCAACTTTTCCACCAGTGAAGTGTTGGAATAAATCCATTTCATATGGACACATTTCTCTATTCTACTCTCTCCAGACTATTTTTTCACTCTTTACTCTTTTTCTCTTCTGCTCTGCTACTCACTATCACCTGATTGCTCTGTTTACTGTTCCCTCTCACACATATACATTTCTCTACGTTTCATGCTTTCATCTCTCATCCATTTCTTACTTGCGCACACATGCCACTCTCAAGAATCATGTCACACAGTCTGTGAAACTCATCTTTCCACTACTACCTGAGGACAGAGGTCAAGTCAGATTGAAGTTTCTTCTCTCATCCTTCTTTCTGCCTCACCTCTGCATATCCTGAGGTAAGTCTGTTTTCCATCTCTCCGTCTCTTATAACTTCCTCTTTCTACTTTTCCCTTTTCTTTTGTGACTATCTCTGAAATTGACCCATCCTTTTTTCTGTCTCACCTCTGAGTGAAGTCAGTCTCACAAACTCAACAGGTTATGAGCCCAGAGCTCCCTCAACAATCAAATAAATAAAATGAAGGATCTGTCACCTCACGTGCCATAAAAATGAACAAAAATAAAAACTCACACCAGGTGCTAAAAACACCTCCTATCAATCCCCTCAACTCTCCTGGTTCAGATTCAAACTACCTAGACTGGGAAATGATTCTGAGGATACATTTCCAAGCTTCAGGTGTTTCCTATCTCATAAACAACAATGATTCACAAAAAAGAACAAAAAAACGTGGATCTGAGACAACTTGGCTCTTTGCTCAGTGATATCCAGGTCAATAAACCCCTTGAATTTTCAATTGATAAGAAAAAAAGAGGAAAGAGCAATTGGTATGTGGAATGATCTTTGAGATACTCATCAAGACAGCTCTTCAGGAGGCCAAATATATTGGTTACAAAAACTCCTACTCACTGTACTGAACAATAAAGATATGGCATCTCATCTTATGCAAATTGTTACATATGGAGAAAAACTATCTTCCCTTATCACCCCCAAAAAACCTCTTGCAGGGGACAATCTTCAGTCTACCACAATTTTGCTCTCACTTCCCAATGATTGACTTGGATGCGTATGAAGCATGATGAATGAGGAATTGATTCCCTCCTCAAAACTCATAGGGGCACTGAAACAAGAAAAACTCCAACAACAAACAGGGGATGAAGATGCACTGGCAAACTCAGCCAAATCATTTCCAGAAACTCATTCTAAATCAAGGACACCGACCAGAAGAGGTGCAGAATTGCAAAGCTCCTCAATGGACCTACTTCTGTACCCTCTGCAAGACCAAGGGACACTCTTTTTCCAGATGCCTGGATTTCCACAAAGCTATAAACCACATGAAAAGAAACAACACTAAATAAAACAATAGGTTGACTGGATCATAAAAATTGGCTAATGCAAACTTGAGCAAAGCCAGGATTTCTGTAAACAAAGACAAATCTGATTCTGACAATTTCTTCAACTATCAAATCATTTTTCATGCTGGTTCAGCCACCTGCCATATCTCAACTGCATATCAATCCGATACTCTTGATTTTAACCTTGACTTGGGTTGCTCAATATTGATGACTAAATATGAACGTCAGGTTCAAAACAGAAAGCACGAAAACACCTTGGTCATGCTTTCGGATTGATTGATCATCAGCTCTAAGGAGAAAGGATTAATCTCTTTTCCTTTCTTCTAAATCCAATCACTGGTAGTTCCAAAACTTCAAAAACCACTTCTTTCAATCTCCAGTATATGCAATCCCGGATTCATTGTTTTATTTACAAAGGATGAATGTAATATCATTAGTAGATCAACCTCAAACCTAAACCAAAAGCCACTTAAAACTGGATACCAAAAAGGAAACCTTTACTACTTACCTCAAAACATAGTAAGCAGAGAAGAGTCAACTTTCTCAGTCACATCACATGCACCTGATAACTCTCTTTTTGGTTACCATTGTAGGTTGTCACACCTGAATCTGAAGTCTCTTCAGAAATACCTCAAGTCTCATGGAATATCACCATAGATCAACAAAAAACTCAACATACAGCAATGCCCCATCTTTGTACAATAAAAGATGACAAGAACACTTTTCCACTCTTGACCCAGTCACCATTCAACTAAACCTGGTCAGATCATCCACTCCGACGTATGTATTTTTGAGACAGTCTTAAGAGAGGGGTAAAAATACTTTTTCACCTTCATTGATGAATGCTCTAAGGCCATGTTTGCCTATCCTATTTTCCTAAAATCAGAAATTTTCCTCTCAAAAAAACGCTTCATCTCCTTTTTTGAAAATCAGTACAATCACAAGATACTCTTGCTCAAATCTGAAAAGGGGGGCAAATACATCAACCAAGAGATGAAATCTTACCTATTGTCAAAAGGGATTGTGCATGAACCAGGACCGCCCCACTCCCTTCAGTTGAATGGGGTTGCTGAACGTTCAAATCACACAATCTCAAACCTCATCCAATGCTTGCTTATCTTTTAAAATCTTCCTAAATCCTACTGGGCAAATGCCTTAAAGCACTGCCTACATGCCTACCACTCCTACCTGTGCAAGACCCCCCCGGGTTTTATCTCACCCAACACCATTCTCAAACACAAAGAAACCGGTCCATCCAACCTTCACCTTTTTGGGTGCCTAGTTTGCTACAAGGTACCCAAGCCAAATAGGAACAAGCTGGATATGAAAGGTTGTTCCTCCATTTTCCTATCCTATCTGTACAATTATTCCGGCTGCAGACTTCTGGATCTTTTGACAAAGAAAGTCATTAAGTCCAGGGACTGCATCTTTAACAACAAGATTTTCCCATATGGGTGCTTGTCTCAAGATGAAGTTCATCCTACCTCTCCAAACCACTCCCACCTGCCTTGGCCCAAGCACACCCAAAATCTCTCTCCTCTCTCTCACCCCGTTTCCTCCCCTATTCCCCTTCCTTCTCCCCCATCTCTTGCCTCTCCTCCATCTCCTTCCCTGCCTATTCCTGCTCATTCCGCTCCCCATTCTCCAGCAACTTTCCTGGGTTCAGATCAGGTTCCGATTCCTCCAAACTCTTACCGCTCTCCTGTTGTTGCTGATACAGCCCCCCATCTCTACCCCCATATCCCCTTCAACCCCTCCTACTTTTGGTTGTATCAGATCCTCCAGTGAAACCCCCTCTGACAACTCCACCATCTTCACTCCACTTTCCCTGATGCCGCTGGCTGTCCCCCCAATTTCCCCAAATCTCCCTCCTGTCTCTCCTCCGTCCCTTTCCCTGTCCCCTCCCTCTCCTGCCCCTTTCCTGGCCCGCGTCTCTTGCCCTCAGTTGCGCTTGGGGCACTATTCCAGGTCTAACTCTGTGAAGGAAAATCTCAGTGCCCCCAAAACCTGGAAGCAGTTACTTTGGTCTCCCCACCCTTGTCAATGGATATTCCCTGCTCCAGAAGATATCTCTTCTATCAAAGGCATACAAACGTGGGTCCTAGTATGGCCTCCAAAGGATTGCAAGATCATCAGGTGCAGGTGGGTCTTCAAGGTCAAACACCATGCTGATGGCTTGGTGATAAAGCTGAAGGATTTTCTTGTGGCCATGGGTTTTTCCCAGGTATGGCTACTTGACTTCTCTGAAGTCTTTTCTCCCACTCTACGCCTAGAAACACTAAACCTTCTCCTTAGTCTTTTGGGTCACCACAGTTGGGTTGGGTGTCAACTGGATTTCAAGACTGCATTTCTTAACAGGCATCTTGATGAGCCTGTTTTCATGCACAAGCCTCCTGGTTTTGAGGACCCGCTTTATCCAGACTGGGTCTTTAAGGTGTCAAGGGCCATCTATGGACTCAAATATCCCCATGCCAGTGGAATTGGAAACTCAACTCAGCTCTCCTGTCTCTGGGTCTTTCACGCTTGTCCTATGATCCCTCTCTTTATTTCAAACTATCTGGAGGGTCCCTTGTGGGAGCCATCAATGCCCACATAGATGATCTAGCTGTAGTTGGAACGGATTGGTTTTTCAAGTCATTAATCACCTCCATCAGAAAGCGCTTCAAGGTGGGGTCTGATGAGGAGCTTGCCCTATTCCTGTCTATCTTGGTTGAACGGAACCTACAGGACTTTAATGTCTCCATTGGCCAAAAAAACTTCATCCTCTCCACCTGAAAGTCTTTCCTATCAGGTGAATTTTCCACAGTTTGTTCCCCGACCAACCCTTGATTCAAAGATCTCAACAAGCGCACCTCTGACAAACCCCAATCCCCCCCCCAATACAACCAACTTGTTGGCTCTCTCCTGTGGATCTCACAATGCACCCACCCTGACATTGCTTTTGATGTTAACAGGCTGTACAAGTTCCTACAGGATCCTTGCCTTACTCACTGGAATTCTGCAATCCAAATTCTCCAATACCTGTGGACCACCAGCAAGCTCTGCCTCCATCTTGGGGGACCCAATCTCCGGCTGATGGTTTTCTTGGACTCAGACTGGGCCAAAGACAAGGGTTATTGTTTTTCAACATCTGCCTACACCTTCTGCTTTGGATGTGGTGCCACCTTGTGGAGATACAAGAAACAGCCAATGGTCTCCCTCTCTAGCACCAAAGCCAAGTACAAGGCCCTGTGTGATTGCGGCAAAGAGGGTCTCTGGCTCCACAACGTACTGTAAAAACTCAAGGTACGTGATTAATCCTGGGTTCTCCTGCTTATCAAAAATGAAGGCGCCAAGGCTCTTGCCAAAAATCCCAAACACCACTCTCAAACAAAGCACATAGATTCCTGGCATCATTTCATACGGCAGTGAGTCAAATAGGCATTTTTCATCATAAAACATATCAGCACCAAATACATGCTGGCTGACATGCTGACCAAGCCCCTGTCTCACATCTTGCTTCAATCCCATCAGCCGCTCTTTGGTCTACTTGGGCATGGCCAGCAAGGGTGTCATGCTTTGCACTTAAGGATTATTGTCTTCACCACTTTGACATATCCTCTCCTCAGTACCATCTACCTCAGTCTAAAAGCGTGACACAAATAAAAGCACAACATCAATGGTGCAATCCTCTATTTCCTCTGGCTCGCGCTGACCTTCCAATCTTGGCGACCAACTCAGTATATACTTGCAAACTTTGCAGTTAACTCCATACTGGTCAACCATCCATTATGAGATCCAATCTCCTTCCCTGGCCAATCAACAGCCTTGGACTTCCATCTTTGGTCATGCATTGTTTGTTAGTTCGCATCTACATCTAACCAAGCCATCACTACTGTATAGTTTGCAATTGGACTAGTCCCTACCCTGCGTACACTATTACCTCTCATTTGCATTACCTTCAAAGTTCACTCGCTCTTATCCCAATTTGTCATGCAACTGTACGCTCAGATTCTATTGTCTTGCACTTACGCTAAGACCTCAGATCTATACCACTGCTTCATTTCCTATTTCTTTCCTGTCATTCATTGCCTCACCGCTTCACCTGTAGTTAGCTCATCACCAGGTTGTATCTAGTCACTTTGGATTACCTTATAAGGGCTATCCCCTTGCCTGATGATTGTCTCCTCAGTTAGTTAATTTCATACGTTCTCGCATTTTGCTGCAACCTAGTTATCACATTGGACTCAGGTTGAGTTTCTTTCTTCAGAAAAATTTCCATCATCTTGCCGTTTGTTGAGTGGCATAACCAAGTTTGCACTTTGCAATTGGTTCTTGCTATTTGCACTTGCCCTTGCACTTGGTATTCCTTTGCGCTCACAATCATCTAAGAATTGCCCTATAGTACGTGGGGTGGTCGTGTGACAGTAAATTAACTAACTCAACTCATCTATCATAGCCTTCCAGCCTATAGTAGACTTCTTCTTTCTCAATGTCACATACTCGCTCAACCGGGAACGCTTCCCTCGCCCCTTACAATGATGAGATTCATTGGGTAGGGAAAACCAGCGCTCCTTGGGCCCAAAAACCCTTAGATCCAGTTCCTCCTTCCAAATCACCATCTGTGGAACCTCTAGATGATCCTTGGGCTCCTTCACGGGATGCTCTGACGGACCCTCTTGCAGAATTTGCAGACTCCGACCATTCTTCCGATGAAACCTTGACTCGTGGTAGACCAGGGGTTTGTACTAATGCTCTTGAGCCCGATGCTCCAACCCTGCTTTCAACATTGATCCAGGCCCTCACTCATGGTGCCCAGCGATCTACTCCAAGAACTCCTAGTTTTTGCACTCCGGGAATGAAACAACCTGATCACTTTACAGGAGAACATCCTCATAAGCTTAGATACTACCTACAGTCTTGTAAAATCATCTTTTCAAACAACTCCGACAATTTCCCTTCCAATAGACATAAAGTTATGTATGCTTCTTCCTTCTTAGGAGGTAGAGCCTTGCAGTGGTTCAAACCGTACCTCAAACTTTTATCCAACAACAGTCCCACTTGTATTCTCAACAACTGGGACAAGTTCAAGCAACAATTGTTCACCCTATTTGGCGATCCCAATGAAGTTTGAAACGCCAAATACAAACTTAATAGTTTAGTTATGAAGGAGAATAGTAGAGCCTCCGTTTATATTTCTCATTTTCAAACCTTGCAGTCTTGCATCCAGTGGAACAAGGCCGCTCTTCTATTCCATTTCCAAAAGAGTTTACGGGCACGCTTAATTGAACAGCTCGCAGTTGGGGGTCATAAGACAACCTCGCTTCAGCAGCTAATCAATTGAGTGATTGAGCTTGATAATGGCTATCATGACAAGAATTGCTCCCGGCGAAACAACCATGGATCATCCACCTCGGCTCTGAAGGTGGATGACTCCTCAAAGCAAAACACGAGGAACCCAAAACCATCCAAACCGACCCCAACTTCAAACTCCAACTCAAAAGGGAAAGCCGTTGCCAAAACTCCAAAGTTCCTGGACAAGGAAACCGGGATGCTTCAAAGTGAGGAACGACTGCAAAGGGAAAAGAACGGGCTGTGTATTTATTGTGGAGGAAAACATGATGTCGACAGCTGTGCAAAGCGATTAGCGCGTGAAGCGGCTAAGCAGTCAAAAAATTAGCTTGTAGTTTTTCTGATACTTGCAAGGAAAACTACACATTATCTAAATCACCGCGAGTAAATCTTTGCACTTGCGAGTCACTAGGTGCTCCAAGTTTGAGACTTATCCTATTCCATTCCGACAACACTCCTTATCAAGTATTACTTGATTCCAGCGCTAATTTTTCCTTCATCAGTGAATCTTTTGCCACTTCAAAGAATCTTACGCGTTCCAAGATAGATAAATTTCCCATCTATCTAGTAAGTAGTGCAACTGAACCATCTTATTTGGTTTCCCAAAAGGCAAAATGGACCTTTGCATTTTCCAATTTCCACAGCTTCAAATGGGATTTATTTGTCTTGGCTATACCTGGAATGGATGATACCATTCTAGGCCACAATTTCCTAGTTTACTGGAATCCGGATGTGAATTGGCAAGAAGGAGTAATTAACCTTTGAACCTTGCAACCCCAGAACGCTAACCTTTCCATCAATCAGGAGTTAAACAGCCTACCTGACACTGTCATTGAGTTGGATGACACTTTTCCGCCAGGAGATTTGCAATATCCTGATCTTCATTCTCAAATCCCCTCTTCAGATTTAGGAGTTATTGCTTACCTATCCAGCTGACCTCTTTCCTGTTCCTTCAAAGAGAAACAGACACCAACCAAAAGGTGTATTTTGAGCTCCCTAATCCTCTCACACCATGCGAGCACCTCAAACCCGGTGCTCAAAGATGAAGAGATTGAAGATTTAGAAATCATTTGAGAGTCTTTACCTTTAGTTTATCATGACTTTGCTGACGTCTTTTCAGCGGCAAAAGCAGATAAGCTGCCTCCATCCCGTCCTTATGATCACAAGATCAAACTTACTGGCCCACCTCCGGCATCAGGACCAGTTTACTCTCTCTTGACGCAAGAATCAATTGCGCTTCAAGACTACATTGCGGAAAATGTAGCAAAAGGATTTCTTCAACCAAGCAATTTGAACACCGGTTCCCCTGTTCTATTTGTACCAAAAAAGGACGGCGGACTTTGCCTTTGTGTTGACTACAGGAAACTGAACCAGGTAACCCGGAAGAATGCCTATCCAGTACCGCCTATGTCACATCTCCTTACCCTCTTCCATGGAGCTACTTATTTCTTGAAGTTAGACCTTTGAGGTGCCTATAACCTAATTTGCATTAAAGAAGGTCATGAGTATTTAACTGCAATTCCAACCCGGTTTGGCAGCTATGAGTATACCGTCATGCCTTTTGGCCTCTGCAACGCTCCTTCAACTTTCCAACATTTTGTCAACAACATTTTTTCCAATCTTGTAGGTAAATACCTCGTGGTATATCTTGATGATATACTAGTCTACTCCAGAAACCTCAAAGATCACATCGCACATGTGCAAGAGGTGCTGAAGCGACTTTGCAAGAATGACCTGTTTGCAAAAGCCTC
This sequence comes from Puccinia polysora, assembly GCA_025617555.3. NCBI lineage: Eukaryota > Fungi > Basidiomycota > Pucciniomycetes > Pucciniales > Pucciniaceae > Puccinia > Puccinia polysora. The sequence goes on along the minus strand of CM062624.1, from coordinate 13,118,171 downwards.
TAAGTGCAAGTTCCATTCCTCCTCTCTTCATTTTTTAGGTGTTGTATTCTTGCAGCAAGGACTATCAATGGATCCATCCAAAAGCAAACGCATATTGGACTGGCCCCCACCTTCTTCCGTTAAATCTCTTCAATTTTTCCTTGGTCTCAGTAATTTCTATAGAAGGTTTATTGCGCGTTACGCCAAAAAAACCGTGAATCTTACTAACCTTCTTAAAAAATACACTCCTTTTATTTTTACAAAAAAAGCTGCTTTGGAGTTCAAAGCTCTGAAGAAAGCGTTCACCACTGCTCCAATACTTGCTCACTTTAACAAGCTAGCTTGCACTATTGTCAAAACAGACGCAAGCAACTATGCGATCGCAGGAGTCATTGCGCAGTTTTCTCCTTCCACTTCTCTCTTTCACCCCGTAGCTTTTGATTCTTGCAAGTTGCTCGCTGCAGAGCTTAACTATGAGATTCATGACAAGGAACTTCTCGCAATTTTTTACTGCTTGAAGAAATGGCGTTCATAACTTTTGAGTCTTAGGGAATCCTTTGAGGTTTTAACTGATCATAATTCTTTGAAGTATTTCATGAGCTCAAAAGTCCTCACACGTAGACAGGCGCGATGGTCCGAATACCTCTCCAAGTTCCACTTTACAATCACGTACCGTCCTGGGAAACAAGCGGTAGTTCCTGATGCTTTATCATGTTGAGACAACGTTTACCCAGGGGGGGGGAGCACCTTTGCCAAAAACAACCCTGAAAACATTAGGACACTCTTCTCAACCCAATCTGCTCAAGTCAGTTCAATCATTGCTTGCTTACAAGATTTGGCTTCCAAACTCTGACAAGCTCAACGCAACAATCCCAATTGCATCAAACTTTGCAAAAGTGCAAACTTATTAGATAGTAGTTACAGTATAGATGATAATGACTTTTTAGTTTACGATAATCGTATAGTAGTACCAGATAATTCTTGCATTAAGTTAGATATCTTCAAGTCACGGCATGATTCTCCGCTTGCTGGTCATTATGGGCAGGATAAAACCTACCAATTGATCGCACAAGACTTCTACTGGCCTGGTATGACCAAAGAAGTAAAATACTATGTTAGCGCGTGCTATGATTGCAATTGTAACAAGTCCTTGAAACACCGGAAGTATGGGCTGCTCCAGCCACTTCCAATTCTGTCTCGTCCTTGGCACTCTCTGCCTATGGATTTCATCTCTAAATTACCTTCTTCTAGTGGATATTATGCTATTCTAGTAATAGTAGATCGCTTCTCAAAGATGGCTTTATTTTTACGCAGGAATGTGACGGCCTCTTCAGAAGACTTGGCTAACTTGTTCATAGAATATGTATTTTCGAAACATGGTCTCCCTGATAATATAGTTAGTGATTGTGGATCTCTGTTTGTCTCAAGCTTCTGGACCTTGCTATGCCAACATTTGAAGATCACTCGCAATTTATCAACGGCTTACCACCCGGAAACAGATGGGCAAACCAAGCGATTTAATCAGATTCTTGAACAATATCTTTGAATGTATGTCGCCTATCAACAAGACGACTGGTCGCAATGGCTCCCACTAGCCGAATTTGCCTACAACAACTCCACTCATTCCTCCACCAAACAGTCACCCTTCCAAACTCTTTATGGTAGAAACCCGACTTTCTCTTCCCTTCACATAGCACCTTCTCAACCTGCTACCAATTACCTTGAACAAATTCAATCCCTTCAATTGCAACTTCAAACCAACCTCGAAGAAGCAAACCAGCGCTATAAGGAGCAAGCAGACCAATCTTGCACTTCGGCTCCAACCTTTGCAGTAGGAGATCAAGTATGGCTTGATGCTTGCAACATTCGCAGTACTCGCCCAACTCGCAAACTCTCCGAAAGAAAGCTTGGCACCTTTAAAGTAGAATCAGTCATCTCCCCTAACGCCTTTAAACTTACTTTACCTGCAAAATGGCAAGTTATCCACCCGGTCTTTCATGTGTCTCTCCTAGAGCCAGCTTGAGTCCTATACCCGGGCAAGACTCATCCCCCTCCAGAGCCGGTCACTGTCCTCAATCATCAAGAGTGGGAATTAAGCCATATTCTGGATTCCAGGTTACGCAAAGGAAAGCTTCAATACCTTGTTGAATGGTCTGGCTTCCAGTCCAACAAAGATTGCACCTTGTGGGAACCAGCCCATCACCTTCGCAACTCACCCAATCTGATTCAAGAATTCCATGCAAGCTACCCTTGCAAACCTTGGCAATCATGATTCTATCCCATCCAATTCCATTCCATTCCATTCCACATTCCATTCCATCCAATTCATTCCATTCCACTCCACATTTCATCCCATCCAATCCCATTTCATTTCATTCCACATTTATCTTACTCAATCCATCCCATTAAAACTTATCTTATTTCACTATCATTTCATCAGTTAATTCCTCCATCTCACTGTGTTATTCTTTTCTCATTTTCCCTTCATTTCCACATTTATTAAAAAAATAATAATAATAATAATAATAAAATTTTTTAATATAAAATAATAATAATAATAATAATAATAATAATATACATTAAATTACAAAGTTTCTTTTATCTCTTTTTCTGCATCCTCCCAATGTGCTGTCAATTCCGCAACCATGGACCAAAAGGTATCCAGGTCTTCATCATTAATCAATGCGGACATTCTTCGAAGTACCAGTACCTCCGTTACGATGTGCCTTTCAAAGATCTCCTTGCACCTTGCAACCCGAGCTCGCTTTGGTCGCGCATTACATCCACCTTCCTCCAAGAGCTCTTCATACGCTCTCTTCCTTTGGCCACCCAACGTGCCTTCTCCAATGTCGTCCGTCAGGCGCCTCGCATCCGTTTTGACCGGTAATACAATTTGCACCAGATCCGCTTCACCTTGGCCTTCCATTCCTTCCGTCCCAGTCAATTCCTCCCTTCCATCTCCTTCATTTCCTTCTTCCAATTCACCCGCTTCCTCTTTGTTCTCTCCACTTCCGTTTCCTCCATTTTCCTCCTCTCTTTCCGCTGTGTTTTCTTCCTCCCTTGCTTCCTTGGTTATAACTCCTACCGTTTCTGCACCTGATACCTCGCCTTGCACCTCAGCATTCATCTGGGTCCCCAGGTTTTCAGTCAATGGTCCCCAGTAAGGTGGTGGTAGTGGTGGTGTATTAGTAGTATATCTTTGAAAACAAGGCAAAACTAGAAAACAAGCAAATAATTAGTTACTATTTCAAGTTCATTAGTTATTCCTGATTAGTACTCACCAGGAACTCGCGTCCCCAAGTATTTGATCTCTGGCAATGGTGGTATTTTGTAATTGACCCTTGGCGTGGACCTACAACTTTGCATCTCCCTCGATGATTCTGAAGGACCCTTGATGGTCGACTCAACACTTATAGGGAAGTTACACGCCACCTTGCAAAGTCAACATTGCTCGCATTTGCCTCAAAGACCTCAGACGGCAGTACTGGGAATACAACGCTTGTTGCGGCAAATACAGTTTTCGCAACGGCGGGATAACAATGACAACATTTTTACAAAATTTATAAAAAATTTATTGGGTAATGAATTAAGTAAAGTATAGGGTATACAGTGAATTAAACGACTTGAGATCAATGGGAAAATTTACCTTAACGCTTGCAGGAGCTCGCGTCTTTATACCCGGGCAACTGTCACGCTTTGCACTTAAGGATTATTGTCTTCACCACTTTGACATATCCTCTCCTCAGTACCATCTACCTCAGTCTAAAAGCGTGACACAAATAAAAGCACAACATCAATGGTGCAATCCACTATTTCCTCTGGCTTGCGCTGACCTTCCAATCTCGGAAACCAACTCAGTATATACTTGCAAACTTTGCAGTTAACTCCATACAGGTCAACCATCCATTATGAGATCCAATCTCCTTCCCTGGCCAATCAACAGCCTTGGACTTCCATCTTCGGTCATGCATTGTTTGTTAGTTTGCATCTACATCTAACCAAGCCATCACTACTGTACAGTTGGCAATTGGACTAGTCCCTACCCTGCGTACACTATTACCTCTCATTTTCATTACCTTCAAACTTCACTTGCTCTTATCCCAATTTGTCATGCAATTGTAAGCTCAGATTCTATTGTCTTGCACTTACGCTAAGACCTCGGATCTATACCACTGCTTCATTTCCTATTCCGTTCCTGTCATTTGTTGCCTCACCGCTTCACCTGTAGTTAGCTCATCACCAGGTTGTATCTAGTCACTTTGGATTACCTTATAAGGGCTATCCCCTTGTCTGATGATTGTCTCCTCAGTTAGTTAATTTCATACGTTCTCGCATTCTGCTGCAACCTAGTTATCACATCGGACTCAGTTTGAGTTTCCTTCTTCGGAACACTTTCCATCATCTCGCCGTTTGTTGAGTGGCATAACCAAGTTTGCACTTTGCAATTGGTTCTTGCTATTTGCACTTGCCCTTGCACTTGGTATTCCTCTGCGCTCACAATCATCTAAGAATTGCCCTATAGTACGTGGGGTGGTCGTGTGAAAAAGGGGGGGTGTTGGAATAAATCCATTCCATATCCACACATGTCTTTATTCTACTCTCTCCAGACTATGTTTTCACTCTTTAATATTTTTCTCTTCTGCTCTTTTACTCACTATCACCTCATTTCTCTGTTTCCTGTTCCCTCTCACACATATACATTTCTCATACCTGACATGCTTTCATCTCTCATCCATTTCTTACTTGAGCGCACATGCCACTCTCAAGAATCATGTCACACAGTCTGTGAAACTCATCTGTCCACTAATACCTGAGGACAGAGGTTGAGTCAGATTCAAGGTTCTTCTCTCATCCTTCTTTCTGCCTCACCTCTGTGTATCCTAAGGTAAGTCTGTTTTCCATCTCTCTGTCTCTTATAACTTCCTCTTTTGTGACTATCTCTGAAATTGACCCATCCTTCTTTCTGCCTCACCTCTGCATATCCTCAGCTCTGATTACAGTCAGTCCCACACACTCAACATTAAGTAATGGAACTTTGCAATCTTCTTTTTGGCCTTTTCAAACTTGTCAGGGGTGGGCTTTTGTTTGTTCTTTTTCTTTTTGGCAGCAAGAGCAGGGTACAAATCCAAAGGTTGCAGTTTTTGTCTAGACCATTGAATCTTTTCCAAAAACCCTTCTTCAGCCACTTCCAAAGAGATTTTGGATTCTCTCATTTGGGCCCTCTTTTGCCAAAGAGCCCTCTGCTTTCAACCTCTCTTCATGTTTTTCAACGCATATCCTTCCATCTTTTTCCCTCCCATGCAACTGCTTTGATTGGGATGAGGATCAAGACAGGCTTTGATTTGTTGTATAACATTGGGAGAATGGCGGGAGAAGCATGGGTCTTTGAGGGCAGTGGCAGAGTTACAAGCCAAAATTTATTTGCACACTATGGGGGTTGAACCCATGACCTCAAACTTTGTGAGTAATGCTCCAACCACTAAGCTCAGTGTGCCATTGTCAGACACAACACGCAAGTGGGCAAATATTCCAATTTTTGACCGCGCTGACAATATGCATATGCATTGCGTGCCCCATGAGAATCTCAAGTTGTTGGCTCCCGCAACCATTTTCAGCTCGCGTGAATATTGTCACCCAAGCAGCTGTGTCCAAAACTCCATCTTTGACTGGCCTGAAACCTCCTTTGCCACCTTCAAGATGGATCTCAAACTCTGTACATGTGCCAAATGCTTGAATCACAAGTATCACTACAAAGAGAACAAACTGCAATGTGGACTCTGGGTCCACCGCTCCAACCAACGCAAACATTGTTCAGCCCCCTTATCTGCAAATACTAGTGCAACTATACTGGCCCACCTGGTCACAGAATTATCTCTCAATGTACCATCAACATCATCAAGCAAACCTGTAGATCCACCCACAGAAATTGAGGGAAAGAAGTGGATGCCCAAAATTCTCCATGGCAATTCATGTGTTTGTTTCTGTCTTTCATTGCAAATACCACTTATTCAAAACTGAATTACTTTTTTCTCTTTGGGCAGGCTTGATATCCTACTTTATTGTTTGGCTCAACCTGGTGTGTGGTGTAAGCCAATATCAGTGTGGGATTGCTTGTAAATTTCTCTTGAAAGTCATCCAAGACAGTCGTGAAAATGCTGATTATGAGAAGTTTGAGAATGAAATTCCCAAGGATGTCCAAACAATTGCAAAGCAGCTCAATCTTTCACCTCATTTGGATCAATAAATCTTCTGTCCCAGGTGTTTTTCACTGTATTCTGTTTGTAGTGCTCCAGAATTATGCATGTATTGAAGGACCCCAACAGTCAAGACTTGTGATGAAGGATTTTTCAAATCCCCTGTCAAGATACCTTTGGCCCCTAACTTAACTTTTTTCTATAAACATCATCCCCTTAAATCCTCTGTGGTTCAAAAATTCAAACCCTGTATGACCTACTTTCTCCAAAAATTTGAAAACTGGCTGAAGTGGTTCATCAAATCACCCGGTTTTGAAGAAGAAATAGTTCAATGGTGCTATTGGCTGAGCTCATAGGACCCTGAAATTGTTATTGCTATCCAACAATTTCATTCCTGGAAAAGTTTTCCCCACCCACAAGAAGAAGAACACAAAACTACTTACAACTTGCCTTTAGCCTATATATGGATTGGTTTAATCAGTTTGAAAATAAGCTCTCTGGAAAGCAAGCATCCACAGGAATTATGCTTCTAACAGGTCTTGATTTACCGCCAGCACTTAGGAACAAAACTCACAATTTTTACCTTGCAGCCATTTTACCTGCCCCCTCCAAACCTGACACCACAACAATTTTGCATCTTTTGGCACCTATAATCAACAAATTCCTATCTCTGAATGGGGGGAAAAGGTTCATAACTCAAAGTTTCCCCCATGGTTGCACAATATCCATACATCTTGGCACACTCATTGGGTATGTGGTTGCTGTACACCATATTGCTGGCCATGCTTCTCACTCAGAACAAATTTTCTTTTCATGGTTCCATTGCACCAAAGAATAAATTTAACAAATGAAGATTGGTCGGGCCCGCAACTCTTGGGAATCACAAGATTTTTCACATCATTGGAAGCAACTGAGGTCATTGAATGATCAAGCAGCATTCATCAAGAGGCATGGGACTCAATGGTCTGAACTTTTACAACTTCCTCATTGGGACCCCATCAAGAATGTATCACTTGGGGTAATGCAAAACTGGTTTCAGGGGGTTTTGAAGCACCACTGGGGAAAGCAGTGGGGATTTCACCAAGAACCAACCTCTGCCAACAATGATTCCAAAGACACTAGCAACGAATTGGACCCAGAAATCAGTAATACTCAAGCCACCTGGAGAAAACAAATGTTACTGAATGTTGGGAAGGCAGTCAAGGAAATTGTAGTCCCCTGAGGTGTTTCCCACCTTCCCAAGAACTTAGGAAGCGCCAGCCATGGAAAAATTAAAGAAAGTGAATGGCATCAACTGTATGCATTCCACTTGCCAATGTCTCTTCTTGACTTCAAGGTGAGCTCAGCTGAAGAGATGGACACAAGCTCAATGGCCTTTCAACATCTCATCAATTTTTCAAGTATTGTTGTATGCACAATTACTCTGACAAAGAAGCATGTGGATTTCTGTTATCCTCAAAAGTTTTCTGAGGCTTATCAACACCATATGGATAAATTGGCATATCTCTTAAAAGATGATTGGATTAACCCCAATCACCACTATAGTCTCCACATACCTGAACATATGAAAAGGTGGGGTCTTCTGATGAAATTTCTGAGTTTGCCAGTGAGCAAGTTAATGGATTACTCCAATCAATTCAGACAAATGGTAGAATGGGTAAGCCACTAGGTGCTAATATGATTACCACACTGCTGATCACTATTCTTTGCACAGGTGAAATTGAGGAGACTGTCATGCCTAAATTTTTCCAGAACAAGAAATTCAAGCCAGTTTTGAAGGATTTCAAGTTCTAATCAATTGGAGATCAAGCAGCACCAACTGCTCCAAAAAAGCAACTGGTGGGGATAAGCATTGAGTTCTATGATGCTTTACTTAAACAGGTCCAAAAGCTCAAACCAATGGTAAGAGACTATCAACACATTGCCTATCCATCAAACTCAATGGTTCTCACCAAGTATTTAATGGGACATCAATTGTTTAAGAACTCAAAAGGTTTGTTTTTTGGAAATTCCCCACCTAACAACTGTGTGAAGTATGTCTGCAATGGTGAAGAGCACTTTGGTTGGGTGATGGCAGCGTACACCATAGAGGAATATGAATTTGAGAAGATGATCTGGGGGGTGGTGAAAGGCCTGGATAATGGCTTGAACTTGCCGGATATCCGCCAAAACAACAGCTTTTTGGGGGTCATTGGAGACCTTGGTGTGGCGCTGGGGACCACTGGGACCCTTCATTACCTATGTTTTCCTGATGAGGTGACCAACCTTGTAGGATACCAACATCTCCCTGCCTGGTCAATGGAAATCAGCATTCCCATGGTACTCTTGAATCCTGTTCAACATGATTTATACTTTCCAGTTAATTTTACATGATCAATGTTTTCTGTTTTTTTCTTTTCTCAAGTTGTTTAGCTTTTAAACAGCTGTGTGTTCAAACTTTCAGCAAACATTTGCAATATCCATTTCTGACACAGGTGTTTCCTCTGAAAGCAATCTGCTTGCTGCTCAATTTTTACATACATGTACTCAAGAAAAATTTTTCCAAAGACATTTGTCATCAAAATAAATTCCTGAAATGCCTCAAACCAACTCCCCAATCAGATAAGTGGAATTCCAAGCAATTTCAAGTAATTCATTTCCAAGCATAAAGACACAGTGAGATCCTGTAATATCAGAGTACAATACACAGATACCAAAAATTTCATGTGAGTGGGATATATGAAAGGAGAGCACCCAATTTTTTCTTGATTTAGGCTAATGAAGTAATTGAACACAAGAAAAAGCAGGAAAAATGAACATTTTCAAGACCAGATGTCTTCCTCATCAATCATCATTTGATAGCGCCTATCACAATTTTCTTCTTCCTTTTCTTCATTCACAAGATCCTCATATTGCATGTCAGCCTCCTGGATGCCAAGACCCTTGCTATACTTTAGCTACCAGAGGTGATAGAATAAATAATAAATATATTATTTAATAAATGCAGCAAAAATCTGTAAAATATTTGGATAAATCATATTGCAAGGTTAATTGGTTTGGATATGGTTTATTGTTATAAATCAATATAGATAAATTGATTATTAAATGTTTTTATAGAGGGGCTACAATTTTATTGTGGATATTTAACACCTCTCTTCAGGGAATTCAGTATGAAAACACATAGGCCTGGTTACTTTGGGCCCTTTAGTTTAAAGGATATTTTTCCCAAAGAAAATATGTATATAAAATACGCGTTGGAGTGGCAGGGCTTTGTAACCAAGCTTCCACAACAGAGAAAGTATAATAAAACTCACCAGTATATTTTTAAATCCTTTGGGTATCTGTTTGGGACGTGCACTGATGGGTTAAACCTGTATACTGGGGTTATAAGGTTATTCAGCAGTTTAAATTGATAAAAAGAGGTTGAGGACGGATATTATTAATGAGACTAAAGCCATAAATCACTTAATTATCTCTTAAAAGTATTTTATTACCTTGGCATGGTGTCTGGATATAAATATAACTGGGTCTCTGGGTATCAATATCCTCAAAAGAGCTCTTTATTTATAGCTTTGGGAGTCCCAATATTGTCATTCTGGGGGTACAGGGGCTCAAAGGGATGGACACTGGGGCTAGCAGGGTAACCAGTGGTAGCCTGTCACGTGTTATTGGTTCTGTAAAACGGGTAGCATCTAATTCCACAGGGTATGGGAATTAATCTACTTTATAATTGATGTTTGGACGTGTGAATAACACTAATCTGTTGTTTTTATTTATTATTTAATTAATTATTGTTAGTAAATTCTCCCAGTAAGTTATTAATTATTTTAATAGACATTCCTATGGATATTCTGATGTCGGGTGAGTTCTCATTATGTATTAAATATTTGGAGTAAATTCATGATATTTATTTTACTCCTTATTTTCAAAATTCAGTTGATTTACTAAAATATTTACTTAAAATGTAAGTCATGGGTATTAATGTAGTATTTTTATGCGTACATGAATTTGACAGAGTGAAAGAGCCTTAGCTCAGCTGCGCGCGGGTGCATTGGCTGCCGCAGCTGCATGCGGGAATTGTGACAGAACACATTTGCATCTGTAACTCCTAAAATATACACAACACCTCAATTCTGACTGAATTTTAGGTGTGAAACTATACGTGACAGTACATGTGAGATATTTAATTGGCCAAAAAGTTCAATAGTGATAACATGGTATTTTGGTCTTTCTTTCCTTAATTATTTAAAAAAATAAGGAGTTGGATTTCAAGGGTGGGGCCAGTGAGTGACCATACCTAACTTTGGGTGAAGAATCCATTTTTTTAATAATATTTCTGGTTTTCCTACTCATTCTTAGGTTAATTTTAACATTATTATTTTTATGTCATTTCTGTTAGTTTTGAAGCTTGCTCTGCAATAGTAACAAGCTGACATTCCCCACTCCAAGATATGGCCATATATGAAAAAAAATCTGGAGCATGTTGGGAAAAGTTTAATTCCATGTGTGTTTCAGTTCTTTCTTCTGGATCTGTAGTTTCTAAGATGTATTGGTTCATCAGGTATATTATTCTCTGGTAACAGTTCATCTTTGTCTGCAGATTCTCCTTTGTATCTTACTAAGTATAGTCTAACCTCTTTTCCTTGCACTCTCTTTTTCTTGTCTCTCAATATCCTGCTGACTTTCCCTTTTTCTTTCACAGGGTCAGGTTCTATTGGGATTATTGCTGGAGGGAGGTTGCTAACTTCTCTTGGTTGAAAGTGTTTTATTAGGCTAACAGGAAATAATGGGTGTTTTCTTGATAATTCTTCACTCAAGATTACTATATAGCATTTTTGTCATGCATCTTTTTGATAAAAAATGGTCCAACAAAGGCTGGTTTCAGCTTTATATTACCTGCTATATTGTTGAAGTTGGTAGTGGATATCAAGATCTGATCTCTTATTTTAAAGTCAGGTTCCCTATGTGATTTGTCCCATCTTTTTTTGTTGTGTTCTACTGCTTCTTCTACACACTTTTGAGAATGATTATTTGCCAGATCTATCATTTTCTTAAATTCAAGAGATGTTGGATGAATGTTGTCAGCTCTCTGATACCAGGAACCTTGCAGTCCTTTAGCTACAGAGAGTGATAAAAGAACTTGGAGCAATAATATTCCAAAGAATAAACACTTTAAAGCTCCAATAATGGTATGGTAAGAGCAAGTGCAAGGTTTATTTGGTTTGGTTATAAATATTTTAAATATAAAATATAAAGAGGGGCCACAGTATTATACTACTGGGGATCTTTACAGACTAGCAACCTCTCTTCAAGGGGCCTCCTTAGGCAGTTTAAGAACCTTGGAATAAATATGGGTGCCTTAGAAAGGACTTATTCCACTAATGGCCGGGCTTAACAGCACAAGCGGCCTAGACAGGAAGGGAAACACTCACTCTGAGCACTTGACCACGAAAATCCTGGAATAATTGGAAGGTTTTCAGAGCAGATGGGGTTAATTGCTTGACTAAACTTCAATGGTTGATTGGTTAATAGAGGTAAATAATACTACTACAGACTAAGTCATAAATCACTTGCTTATCTTCATATAAGCACTTGATTAACAATGACACCGTGTCTGATTGATAATAAATAATTCCTGATAACTGATTAACTTATTGGAAACAGAAGGGCAAAAGAGCCTGTTTAAATATTCCTTTTTGGGTGCTTGAGGACCTCTAGAAGGGGTACTAGCCATGGGCTGAGGCTAGGGGGGCAATCAGGGCAAGATTGGCACGTCCTCAAGGTGCTGTTAGCCTGCTGGCCTTAGATCTGTCAAGGAACAGCTCCTTTTTAGCTGCAGGATCTGTTAATCAATAGATTAGTCATTTTGCTGATCCTGCACTGATCCTCAATTTGTACAGTAAGTACTGGTCCAAAGTGAGCAGACGTGGATGTTTATTGATTCTCCATCTTCTGCTGATCCTGTATGTAATTTTCAATAATTTTTACGACCACTCCTTATGTAGTTTTGTGGTCTTTGAAGGTTCTGATCAACTTACTTCGTGGTGAGTCTGGATCTTTATTTAATTAATAAAAAATACTAATAATTAGTTATTAACTAATTTCAATTGATTTTTAAGGTTTTTGAACCATAATCTATGCTTGTGTGTTAGCTTTACATATGTAGTGTAGATCCTACTATGTTGTAGCTTCTCTGAGCGGTACCTGGATGTCATAGGAGGCGCGGGGATCAGTCCATTCAAATGGGCGCGGGGACTGATCCGCTGCTCAGATGCGCGCGGGAGTTCAGCGCTGTAGGGACGCGGGGCTGCGTGCGGGAGTTGGCGTACGCGGGAGTCCAACGCTGTAGGGACGCGGAGCTGCGTGCGGGAGTTTGCGTACGCGGGAGACCAGCGCTGTAGGGACGCAGGGCTGCGTGCGGGAATTGTGACAAAACACAATTTCCCGTGTAACTCCTAAAATACACACAACACCTGGATTTCGACTGAAATTTAGGTGTGAAACCTATACATGACATATCATGTGAAATATTAAAATGGCTAAAAGGTGCCATACTGGTGCCGTGGTCATTTACCATTTTGTATTAAATTAATTAAAAAATATAAGGAGTAAGAATTCAAGGGTGGGGTCAGTGAGTGACCCTACCTTATTTTTGGTGGGGAATCCATTTCTGCAATAATATTTATGGATTTCCTACTCCTTCATTTTATAATAATTTTATTTATTCATTTATCTTTGTTCCTTTTAATATTATTATTGTTGTTGCTTTGTCAGGTTGCTCTGTGCTAAGTAGCAGGCTGACAAATGTTGGCTAAGTTATAGTTTAAGTTATTCCCAGGGAGTTTTGGAATCCATCCTCATTCTAGTATGTAAGGGACTTCTTTGGTAGTAGAATGTTTACTTCTGTTATAAGCCATCTCTAGAGCTGGGAGTAGGCTTAGCCAATCATGGCAATAACCATTTGATTTTTTAATTCTAGACCAAAGCTACAGAACCTTCTTAACAAATCTTCTAGGGTCTGTATCATTCTTTCAGCTAATCCATCAGTTTGGGGATGGTATGCTGTATAAAATGCTAAAGTAGTACCCAGTATATCATTTAGATTCCTCCAAAACTCAGAGGTGAATTTGGGGTCTCTGTCACTGATTATAATCTTGGGTATACAAACATTAGCTATGATACTATTCCAAAATAGAAGAGCTACATCCATAGCACTATCTTTTTTGTGGTTAGGTAAGAATTTTGCCTTCTTAGAGTATCTGTCAACTATAACCAGGACAGAGTTATATGAATGAGTACCTCCAGGGGGGAGGCTGGTGACAAAATCCATATTAATGATTTCCCATCTAGTTTTGGGTTCAGAGATCATTTGTAGGAGTCCAAACCTTTTTCCAGTATTTTTATTAGATTTTTGGCAAGTCTCACAGCTAGTAACATACTTAATAGTTATTTCTTTCCAGTCTATCCACCAAGCAGTTTTTTTTACTTTCTCCAAGGTTCTTTCAGTGGATACATGCCCTGATGAACATTTGTCATGGCATTCCTGGAGTATGTGTTGTATATTTTCTTTGTTGCTTAGTACTAATACACTGGAATGTTGGTGTCTGTAGTAAAGGAGAGCATCCCAAAAGGTAAACCTTCTTGCTTTATAGGGTTTAAGTAATGAAGCAGTTAAACTATTTATCAGAACTGCTTCTGGGGATTCACATTCCATAATGCCAATCATCAGCTTGATTTCAGTGGAGTAGTTGTCCCTCACTAGATTGAAGAAAGCAGTATCTAATTCACATAAGTGGATCCCCATGATTGGAGCATTTAATGCAAAAATATTGATGTTCAAGATAGGAAAGATATCTTGATCCTCAGGGTCATATGCTGGATTGCTAGAGTCATTAGGCAAAGCATTCCTACTTAGACTATCAGAATTCTGATGTTTAGCTCCAGCTTTATGTACTATAGTCATCTGACCTCTATACTGTTGTATAGCAATTTGCCACCTGAGCATATGTCTGCTGGGGTTTTCATTTTCATGCAAGTTCTTACAGAATTACATTCTGTGATCACTTGGAAAATGGTGCCTTCTAAGTAATAGTGTAGCTTTTCTAAATCCCATACCAGAGCCAAGGATTCCAACTGACTGGCTCCATATCTCTTTTCTGTATCTTTGATCTGTCTAGATATGAAGAGTACTGGTTTCTCCACTGGTTTGTCTTCTTCTATTCTGTCTTGATGTAGAGCAGCTCCTAACACTCCCATCCTAGCGTCAATGTACAGTTTAAAGGGCTTGGAGTAATCTGGTTGAATGATTAAAGGAGTAGATGTCATAGCTATTTTTAGTTCCTCATAGTTTTTCAATCCCTCATGTGTCATTTCAAATAGAGTGTTATTGTTGCATATTTTGTACAGAATTTTACTTAGCATAGCAAAATTTGGTGTGTATTTTCTGTAGTAACTGCAAAAACTTATGAAAGACAGTAACTCTGTTTTCTTTTGAGGCATGGGTCCTTTCATGACAGCAGCTATCTTATTTTTATCAGCAGCTAGATTTAGACCAGAGACTAAATGCCCTGGGGCTTTCAATTCTCCATATCCAAACTTCCATTTCTTCATGGTGACTTTTAATCATGCTTTATAGATAGTTTGGATTACTAATCTTATTTGGTTGATATGATTATCACAATTGTGAGAATATACAATAAAATCATCTATATATACCATCATCCATCCTTGTCTGATGTATGTACCTAGAAATGTTTCCATTGTTCTCTGGAAGTTTGATAGGGCATTCTTTATACCAAAGAGCATCCTAAGATATTCATATATTCCCAAATGACAGATTGTTCTCATAAACCTCCTGCTTTCAGGGCTTATAGGTATCTGGTGGAACCCTTTAAGCATATCCATAGTAGTGATATATTTGGCCTTGGAAACTTTTTGTAGAGCATGATCAATCTGGGGTATAGGATAATAATCTGCCTGAGTATAATTATTGAGCATTCTGAAGTCTCCTACCATTCTTGACTTGTAATTATTACAAGCAAATATTACAGGTGTTTTCAGATCTACCTGCCCATTGTGCCCTACTTTCCTTAACACTTGTAAGTCTATCAGTTCTTGGATATGTTTCTAAAGAGCTATTCTAGACTTAGGAATGGAGGGATAAGCTGGTCTTCTTAAGTTTGGAGGATAAGGAGGCTTGATAGTCAATATTAAAAACATGTCATGTCCTTTGATATAACCAAAGGGATGATCTTTAGTACAAAAAGCATTTTGGTTCTCAAAGCAGAATTTCAATATATGTTTCTTCTGTTCCTAAGAAAGTTTCATATTTAGAGCTTCTTGAGAGAATTATTCTTGATAAAATTCTTATAAATGCTTTTGATAAGTGGAAGAGGGGAAGTTAGATTGGATGGTGCATATATTAAACTTCTTTTCCCAATTACTACCCACTGTAAAGTATCTCCCTTTACCTGGAACACATCTATACAATATAGACAAAAAGCATCATTACTTATTATCAGGTAGTCACATAATTTGTTGAGCAATACCACAAATTCCGCTTGTATTCTCAAAGATCCTTTAGTATGGGGAAATATTATAGGAGCAGTCCATACTCCAATAGCATTCATGGTAGAGTTTCAAGAGCTAAAATTGGCTTTTGGAACGGGCAGAAGGTGTTCTTTCCAATTAGGATCCCATTTGTTCAAGAATTCAGTACAGACACATGAGCAGAAAGCTCCACTATCCAGTAATAACCTTATAGGTCTGTCTCTATACAATCCTGTTGTATAGCAAGTTTGACCAGCAGTATAACTCTTACCACTCATAGGTTTAAATGTTAATGGTTTAATGTCTGTGATATGTCTAGGAATCATAGTAGGATCCCATTTTTGGGGCAAACTAGAGTCCATATGGATGTTATTAATTTCTATAAAAGTGCCTATTTCTCCTTGTATAACATTAACAGGGTTGGTCAGGATCAATTCACATTCAGAAAGGGATCCTTCAGCATCAACTATATCTCCATAGGTCTGATCCCCTTCAACATCCTTCTCTCCTTCCAAGACTGCTATCTTTCTTTTTGGTAATGGGGAGTCTTGTCTCATATGCCCTTTCTTGTTACAATTCCAAAAAGTTCCAGGCATTCTCTCTTTGTCCATGTTCTCATTAGGTTTCTTATTATCAGAGGTATTTATCAAAGGGGGTTTTTCTCTAGTTTTTTTAATGTTGAAGTTCTCTTTAGGTCTAGAAGGAACCTTATTGTCTAACCCATTCATGTCTATGACTTCTTCTAACACATTAATTAGAGTTGGCAAGTCAGCATCCATACTCATCCTGCATCTCACACTATGGTTAAGATTTCCAGGACACAAGTCAAGGAGTTTTCCCTTCACTTCCTCTTTATCAGCATCTGGATAGAAGCAATCTAGTCTTCTCTTCTTTTCCAAGCAGAATTTGTGAGGCTTATCCTTGGAGGGGTCAAATGGGGAATTTTCAAAATTTTCCTTCATTTTTCTTTTCCACATTCTAGAACCAAATTGTTCTTTAATTAGAAGTTTCCAAGAATTCCATGGTAAGCATCCTACTTCTTCTCTTTTACTGATAAACCAGTCTAAAGGTACTCCTTCAAATAGTCTGCGCATCCTGACTACAGCTATAGCTTTGGGTAAGTCATAAGAGTTAATATTATAGTCAATAAATTTCATGAAATTTATATGATTGTATTCTCCTTCACCGGAGAACTTAGGCCATTCAGAAATTGGGGGTAAAAGTTTGAGGTCTTGTTCCATTTCACGAGTAGTACTAGGCCTGAAGGTGTCACTCCTATGAATTCCTAGTAAGGGTGGTGCATAAGGTGTAGTTGTTTTTCTGGGAGGTTTTGGTTCCTCTGTGGTACTCCCCAAGGGGTTTTTCAGATGGACTTTTAATTCTCTTATATAATTCTTGATCAGATTAAGTTGTAGGTTGACTTTATTATTAAGCAGATCTTATTTCTCACTAAGGGACAGAATGGAGCTGTTAGTGGTGGTTACCAATTCTTCTTTTAAAGGTTGAAAAGACATAATAAAATATTCTTGGATACCTGATAACATATTCTCAATTGTTTGATTCTGTGTGATTTTACCTTGATTAATTGTCTCTAATAATTGTTCTGTATGTTCTTTAATATCTTCCATTCTTACAGTTTTTGTTTGTTTATTAATTAATTTGGCTAATACTAACGTTAATTTATCCATCTGGGTATAAACACCGTCCAAATTTCCACAAACAATCTTGAAATGATGGCGCATATCAAGAAAAAGAAATTAATTACATCAGAGGTTGGTTTAGAAAAGTTACTGGGTTCAGAATTAGAGGTTAATTGTTGTGCAACTTTTTCACTATTGAGCTAAGGATATTATCTGATCCCAATCCTTCTTTCCCTTTGGCTTTGGATGGGAAGAAGATCTCTTCTTTCCTGATCCTTTTTCTTTCAGTTGGGCTACCTGATCCCAAGGATTGCACTTTTCTATGTAGGATTCTACCTCTTTCCTTGGAATTATTTTCTGAAGAGCTATCTGAGTAGTTTTTGCCTGGGAGATTATCTTTTCCATAGATACCATGACCTCTTTTCCTTGGGCTTCTTTGAACTCTTCCATATATTTCACGTGCGCTCTGACTAAGTCTTTGATCCTGGCTTCCTTGGCCATATTCTGCTGGGATTGCAGCAGGGAATCTTCTTGTAATAGAGGGGGGCTTAATTCTACTATCTACTCTGGCTCTAGGTTGGGGGAGGGCAGAAGTGGTTGGGGCTGTTCCTTTTCCATCAACATTTGATTCATGGGTTCCAGTGCCCTCATGGTTGTCATTATTGGTGGTCTCATGGTCACTGGGGGCTCATGGGAAAGATCCATAGGAGGGAATTCTCCCTGAGGCTCTGGTGTTACATCTATTCATATTGAATAAAATGTTTATAAGTATTTTTCTACAGAAAAAATCTGTAAAAATAAGTTTTATTTAAAACTAACTTAATTTGATATTCAAAGAAACCAGGACTTTATTGGGAGTAAATTGTTCCTTAATAGGTAATCCTACAGGGTCTCTGTGTGTCCCAATTAGGTTTTCACCCATCCAATCAATCTTTTCAGGGCGTCCAGAGATATCTGGGACTTCTTGATCCAATAAATCAGTTTCAGTGGTGGTGGTTTCTGGTATAAGAGGGTTCACTGATGATAAAAGGTCATTTTATTGGTCAAAAATATATTAATATTATTTTAATAAAAATAATATGGTAATACAAGTTTTATACTTACTTTTATATTTCATAAAGTAATTTAGACAGTATTTCTTCCAAGCTTTATGTTTTCTTAATAGGGCCTGGAAGTTGATATGCCTCTCAAGATCTTCTTTTTCAAGGAGTTTATCTAAGTGTTTACGTGCAGAAGAGATATTAAGTTTCTCAGCTTGAGTTAAAGCTTCCCAACAATTAGGTTTATAATTTTTAATATATTCTTCTTTTCTTATCTTTAAAAGATTTAAATAATGAATTATTAATTCTGAATTGGTTTTTTAATCCACTGCAAAAGAATTCAATGATGAATCACGCTTAAAAAGTCAAATAAATTTATCTTTGATTTAATTTTACATGAAATGTCTGGTCCAAGGTATCAAATATAATAAAATGTAATATTTCCTGGCCAGACCTCCAATTTTCAGCCTCCTGGATGCCAAGACCCTTGCTATCCTTTAGCTACCAGAGGTGGTAGAATAAATAATAAATACATTATTTAACAAATGCAGAAAAAATCTGTAAAATATTTGGATAAAGCCTATTGCAAGGTTAATTGGTTTGGTTATGGTTTATTTTTAAAAATCAATATAGATAAATTTCTTATTGAATATTTTCATAGAGGGGCCACAATTATATCTTGGATCTTTAACACCTCTCTTCAGGGAATTCAGTATGAAAAAACATAGTTTGCCCAAAGACAATATATATATAAAATACATGGTGGAGTGGCAGGGCTTTGTAACCAAGCTTCCACAACCAAGGAAGGATAATAAAACTCACTGGTATATTATTAAATCCTTTGGGTATCTGTTTGGCACGTGCACTGATGGGTTAAACCAGTATACTGGGGTTATAAGGTTGTTCAGCAGTTTAAATTGATAAAAAGAGGGTTGAGGACGGATATTATTAATGAGACTAAAGCCATAAATCACTTACTTATCTCTTACCTTGGCATGGTGTCTGGATATAAATATAACTGGGTCTCTGGGTATCAATATCCTCAAAAGAGCTCTTTATTTATAGATTTGGGAGTTCCAATATTGTCCTTCTGAGGGGTACAGGGACTCAAAGGGACGGACACTGGGGCTAGAAGGGTAACAGGTGGCTGCCTGTCACGTGTTCTTGGTGCTTTAACACGGGTAGCATCTAATTCCACAGGGTATGGGAATTATTCTACTTTATAATTGATGTTTGGACGTGTGAATAACACTAATCTGTCCTTTTTATTTATTATTTAATTAATTATCCTTAGTAAATTTTCCCAGTAAGTTAAGAGTTATTTTAATAGACATTTCCACAGATATTCTGATGTCAGGTGATTTCTCATTATGTATTAAATATCTGGAGTAAAGTCATGATATTTATACTACTCCTTATTTTCAAAATTGAGTTTATTTACTAAAATAATTACTTAAAAATGTAATTCATGGGTATTCATGTAATATTTTTACATCATAGGTTTTCTTAGTATGTCAAAAAATGTTGATGTCTACAAATTCTCATAATAGTATATTAAAGTATTTTAATATATTTTTAGAAGTAGTCATTATCTTTTTTTGAAATTTTTGGTACTTTGAATTATATTTAATAAAAAATAAGTATAAAGGTTATTTAAGTATTTTTATATAATTTTATGTATTTTTATATAATTTTATGTATTTTTAGACTATCTACTATCCACCGGAAAATTTATTACATATGTAGACTGTTCTTATGTAGGTTGTAGCATGTTTACACGGTACTTAATTTTATCAGGCCGCCTGTCACTTTGTCAACCCGTAGTCCCGCGGCTGAACACTTTACAGAGGCCCAGGGCTGCGTACATGAATTTGAAAGAGTGACAGAGCCTTAGCTCAGCCGCGCGCGGGTGCATTGGCTACCGCCGCTGCGTGCGGGAATTGTGACAGAACACATTTACATCTGTAACTACTAAAATATACACAACACCTCAATTCTGACTGAATTTTAGGTGTGAAACCTATACGTGAAAATACATGTGAAATATTTAATTGGCCAAAAAGTTCAATAGTGGTGCCATGGTATTTTGGTCTTTCCTTCCTTAATTATTTAAAAAAATAAGGAGTTGGATTTCAAGGTTGGGGTCAGTGAGTGACCCTACCTAATTTTGGGTGGAAAATCCATTTTTGAAATAATATTTCTGGCTTTCCTACTCCTTCTTAGGTTAATTTTATTTTTATTATTTTTATGTTATTTCTGCTACTTTTGAAGCTTGCTCTGCAATAGTAGCAAGATGACATTGCATATCATACTGGCCATCATTGCACTCCTTTCTATCTTCATTTTGATCCACAAATTGGTGATCACTTTCATTGGAGGCGCTTCCTCCAAAGTCATCACCTGAAGTATCTTCCAAATTGATCTCCTCCCCATCATAGCTTTTGTTTTTGTTGTCACTGGATTCATCCCCATTTTATGAGGATGCTTCCTTGATTTCATGCAAGAGGTCATATGGGACCCTAAGCGTATCCCAAAACTTCTCAGTGAACTTTTTATAAGCCCAAGCTTCATTGGGATTGTTCTTACCCAACAAAGATTTCTGAGAATCTGGCAGGAAACAAAACTGCCATATGTCAGCAGATTGCTTTTTGTCAGGCAACAGGTCATTGAACCAATTGAGATCAAATTAATCTTTTGCCAGATTCTTTGGAGGCTGGGGGAATATCAACATTTGGGGGGTTTGTCGGAGTGCATCAAGTGCAATTCTGATCCCTTCTACCATTCAAAAAGTTTTCCTGCTCAATTCTATTATCAACGCAACAAAAGAACTTTGTAGAATTCTTGGATCTCCAGGGTAGAGTCTTGATGATGTAGCATTTCTTCTAGTCCAAATAATCATCATTGCTATGGGCATTTTCTTTGGATAGGACCTTGATGTATCTTTTTGGAAGATTAAGCCTTTTGGCAAATGCCAATAAACTTTCACAGGGCTGGTGAGATGGAAAAAATAAGCATCAAGGCCTTGGAAAGTGATAAATTGTACGTACCCTGCCCCTGGCCTGGTGTATAGCTCTTCTTTTAAGATCCCTTTGATATTTTCCATCCTCTTTGAGCTTGCAAATAAACTTCTGAGCTTGATGAAAGTGGATGTTATGGTTTTAGGCCTGAGTAAGCAGCCCAATCTGATTTATTTACCACGGATTGCAGTTCACAAATTTGTATGCACCAAGTACAACAACTTGACAAAAGTTCTTGATGGCGGAAACACGGCATGCCTTGTTGTACAATGAATCTGGGGCATTGCCCAGGTCAGGTTCCCATTGATGTATACCAAGCCAAGCAAGGGTAATTAAAATATATAAAATTAAAAATTGTTCAACATTCACAACACCATTTCCAATTTTAATTAAACCAGAGCGCATTTTATGGATGGATTCAATTTCAGTGGCGCTGATCAACTGAGGTGCAGCTTCATTGTTGGAAGCATCCTCAACTTCAGTGACTAAGGTGAACCAATTGTAGAACTCCTTGAGCGTATCAGGACAGGGGGACTGAGGAACAGCCTTTTTTTGAACAAGGCCCCAAAGGATTTTTGTATGAACGTACAAAGAATCCTACACCATCACAGATTTGAGTCAGCTTTGAAAGGTTACAGTGATTAGAAAAAACTGGACACACCCTTGTCTTCAAAAATGGTTTGGGAACATTTTTCATAGTCATTTGAAGGATACAACTAGCAGTAGGAGAAGAAGCTGGTGGTGCTGATGAGTGTTGGGTATTGTCTCTTCAGGGGTATCTTTACTTGATGTTTTCCGTTGTTTTCTTTTTCCCAATGGTGGGATGGGTTTGCTTGAATGAACGTGGGAAGGGCCAATTCCCTTGTCTTTCAATTTTGAACCCTCAGAAAGTCAACAATATTTGATAGGAGTAGGGACAGTCTGGGATTAAGGCCTGACTGGAGCAGATTTCCAAGGCTTTCCTTACTACAACCACTGACCTCAAGGTTGGTGACCTTCTGAGCAAGCTGCATAATCACTTCATCCTTGGCTGCAAGTTTAGCTTGGAGGTCTTGGATTTCTTGACTTGATTGAGCCTTGGCGGCCTTGACAGCTGCTTGAACGCTGGCTTGGAGGTCCATATGGGATGGAAATTCTGGATACAACTAGGGAGAGGGACTATGGATGGAGTACTGAAACAGCAGTGGGGTGGGTGATTGAAGGTTTGACTGGGGTTTGGGGTTATGGGAATTGACAGTCTGAAAGGCTAAAGAGCTGACTGAGGATTTCTGCCAGACAGGGGAAGATGGCTTAGGCACGCTGAAGATAGTCACACTAGCTGAAAATAGTCATGCTAGCTGATGATAGTCAAGGGAGCCAAAAACTTGAGGTTCTCATGGGGCGTGCATTGCATATGCATATTGTCAGCGCAGGCAAAACTTGGCATTGTTGCCCGCTTGAGTGTTGTGAGATGAGCCAATTTGCCTGTCCAAACTCTCAGGCTCATCATATTATACCACACTACAAAAGTCCACTACACTTCACACCACTCATCACCACACCACACACTCACCACACCACAAACCACTCATCATCCATCATCAATCTTCAATAAAAACAACTCAACAATTCACAAATTAAAAATAAATCCTTCTCAATGCAAATCTTCCATCAAAGAATAAATGGCCCATCAATTGGTCAAAGGGGGGGCCAGTCAATTGGCCCCCTGATAAATCAAAGGGGGGGAGGTCAATCAGCCCATTTATTGGTCAAAGGGGGGTGCCGCTCAACTGGCCCATCAATTGGTTGAAGGGGGGGCAAGTCAATTGGCCACCTGATCAATTAAAGGGGGGGGAAGGTTAATTGTCCCATTGAGCGGTCAAAGGGGCAGGGTGGTCAATTGGCCCCCTGATCAATAAAAGGGGGGGGCAGTCAAATGGCCCATAAATTGGTCAAAGGGGGGGCGGTCGATTGGCCCATCAATTGGTCAAAGGGGGGGCCAGTCAATCGGGCCATCAATTGGTCAAAGGGGGGGGCGGTTGATTGGTCAAAGGGGGGGGTGGTCAATTGGCCCATCGATTGGTTGAAGGGGGGGGGTGGTCAATCAACCCCCTGATCAATCAAAGGGGGGGGGCGTTAAATTGGCCCCCTGATTGATCAAAGGGGGGGGAATTCAATTGGCCCCCTGATCAATCAAAGGGGGGGGCGGTTGATTGGCCCCCTGATCAATCAAAGTGGGGGGCCGGTTGATTGGCCCCCTGATTGATAAAAGGGGGGGGCAGTCAATCCACCCATTGGTTGGTCAAAGGAGGGGGGGCGGTTGATTGGCCTGTTGGTTGGTCAAAGGGGGGGGCAGTCGATTGGCCCATTGATTGGTCAAAGGGGCGGGGGCCAGTCAATTGGCCTGTTGCTTGGTCAAAGGGGGGGGGGGGCAGTCAATTGACCCATTGATTGGTCAAAGGGGGGGTTGATTGGTCAAAGGGGGGGGGTTGGTTGATTGGTCAAAGGGGGGTTGGTCAATTGGCCCCCTGATCAATCAAAGGGGGGGGGCAGTTGATTGGCCCATCAATCTGTAAAAGGGGGGGGCTTGTCAATTGGTCAAAGGGGGGGGAAGTCAATTGGTCAAAGGGGGGGGGCGGTCAATTGGTCAAAGGGGGGGGGCGGTCAATTGGCCCCCTGGTGGATCAAAGGGGGGGGCTGGTCAATTGGCCCATCAGTTGGTCAAAGGGGGGGCGGTTGATTGGCCTGTTGGTCAGTCAAAGGGGGGGCTGGTCAATTGGCCTGTTGGTTTTTCAAAGGGGGGGGGGGCTGAGGGAGGAAGCAAGGGCAGAGTGATTAGCAAAAGTGCAACAAGGGGGGGGGTGGATTAAGAGGGAGGGGGGAGGGCATACCGGGGTGGGCTGGAAACAAAGATGGGAGAGGAAAGGTGGGGTGTTAGCAAGGAAATCAAAAAGGGATTTGAGATAAGGAGACTGACCTGGAGATTGAGACAGTGATGTTTGGTTGGTGAGTGTGGTGAGCCTGTTGTTGGTGGTTAGTGGTTCAGTCCAATGAGTGTTGAGGAGGAGGAGGGTGAGTGGTGAAGTCCAATAACTTGGAGAGGAGGAGGAGGAGCGTGGTGTAGGGGGTGAATGGGTTCCACTTCTGGGTGACTGGGGTCCACTTGTGGGTGACTGAAAAGATCAATTTTCTTGCTTGGTAAAAGATCTCCAAGGCTTGAGGGTGAGAAGGATGTGGAGGTGTGGATGGGTGTTTTGAATGTGATGGGATGTGTGTGATTTGATGGAGATGTGATGTGCGTGATGCCATGGAGATGGGATTGGTATGGATTTGCTGAGGTGGAGGTGTGGATGGGTGTTTTTCATGCAATGGATGGTGGATGGATGATAATGGGGGTTTTATTTTTGAAAAAAACCATTTTGAAATACACCAGTTGGGGGGTATGTGTATTTCAGAAACCCACAATTTTTAATGGCAGGTTTTTTCAAAAAAAATGGAAGGTTTCTAATGGCAGTTTTTCTAACTCTGATAAGCCCTAATTGGAAATCCCACCGCTTTGACCACCCATTCTTCACCCACCAAACTCAAAACTTTACAACTAATGTATTTCCATCTTGATCCTCACCCCAATCAAAGTATATGGTGGGGAGGGGAAAAGATGTAAGGAGATAGTTTGAAAAACATACAGAGAAGCGGGAAGAAAGGGGCTTTCCAGAGAAGGAGGGCTCAAATGCGGGATTCAGAAATTGCATTGGAAGTGAATGAGGAAAAAATTAATGAAAAGATTTTTTGGTCTTCACACAAACTACATCCTTTGAACCTTTATCCCTTCATTTTTAATAAAATTCAAAAAACCACCCCTGAAGAGTTGGAACAGGCCAAACATAAGATCAAACCATTCCATTTATTCAGCTCTGGAAAATTATATGTTCAAGATCAATTGGATCATGAGGCTATGGTTTGCATCATCCAATTTACCCCTCTGAATGAACTCTCTGAGCAAGAGAAGAAGGACATCAACTCAGTAACAACATTCCTTCACCAATCCAAAAAATTTGTGAACACTGTTGGTCCCTCAAAATCTTAGGGTTGGAAAATGTGGGCAATTGGATGGCAAAAATTGTGGACCCTTCTGAACTATTTGTACAATATTTGAAGAAAGATGCTGTCAAATCCTCCCCTAAAGAGTATTATTTTTTGAACCTTAGGTCTGACAAGGTCTCTAATATATTGGGCCAAATGTTTCAAAAATTAGCCAAACTTGCATTTGATTCCAACTTTGAATCTATGGTGGACAAAAAGATCCCTTCCTTCTCCTCATTTGAATTTGGATCTGGCCTTACTGCTTTTGACTGCTCACCTCACATTGACTTCACCTCAGACTCCTTCTACAACTTGCCCCATATTGACCAAGGTGATGTCTCTGACTATTCCTTTTTACTTGTGGTACCAACCAAAAAAATTAAATGGAAAACTTATCAACAACAAGGATGAATATCAAGTATCCAATGGCCAATTTGTGTTCCAAGACTTGGTTTTTGGGATTGATTTCAAAAAAAAGGGTATTGTGAAAATTCTTTGGGCATCAAACAAGTACAAACACTGTACTTTTCCTGCAGTGGTTACTGCCACCCATACTAGAATGGCCATGTCCATTCAAATCAATAGAACAACTCAAAACACTATCAAGGACATGGCCAGTGACAAAATATATCTTAGGAGAAAAAATATAAATAAAAAGAAAAAAGATTTGTTCATTAATGGTGTCAAAAATACTCTCAAAAGTTGTTGCAATCAAAAATAATTTTTTTGCTTTTTATTTTTAAAATTCTTATGAAATTAAATATATTCAAAAACCAAGCAATTGAGTAATTCCCTTTATTTCATCCACAGTTCTACTGCTACGAATACATGCCATGGCTACCAATAACCAATCTTTTTTTTCTGTGGCTAGCCTTTCCCTCTCATTTTTGAGTTGGTCTTGCTCTTGATCCTTCTCCTTTTCCTCTTTTTGAAACTCCAGCTTGGCCCATTTGATTTGCCACTCAGCATTCAAATTGTTTTGATGAGCAAACTCTCATAATTCCACTTTTGACAATCCATAGCCAGTTGAAGATCCCACTACTGCTTTTCAAATTGATGTTTTTTGGATTATATGTGTGATTTCACTGTTTTTTAGAGGGGAATAAGAATGAGCTTGATTTTTGAAAGCAAGTAAAATCAATCAATGAACTTACTTGAATCTATCTTCTCCATGATTTCCTCAAATCCAGAAAAATTTTAAGTGTTTCTCTGCTTTTGATGGCTATTAGGGTTGAGGTTGATGGAATTGGAGTCCTTTTGCTTTCCCTTTGCAGAGGAGGTTTGTGTGGGAATGTCATTGCTCTCATTTGAAGGGGAGGTGGGAGGCCCCATTGGCTTAAGTATTGGTTCATTCAGGAATGGATGAGCATGTTTTTTTACAATCTGCATCAGTCAGGATTAACCAGAAAGAAGAGAAAAGATTTTGGTTCCTTACTTGAGAAGATGATGATAATGGTGGTGATACAGGAATAACTTGCCCCTTGTTTGCCAAGTCATTGAATTCTTCCACCCCAGGACAAGAGCAATGCAAAGAAGGAAGTGAGGGGTTCAAGGTAGGGTTTGAATTTTTGATCAATGCTGATTTAGACTTTATTGGAGCTGATTCTGTTGGAATATCCTCCTCCAAATCAGATTTGGGCCAATCATAGGTTTCATTTGGATCATCATTGCTAGGCCAAGCATCCACAGCCAGGTCCTCAGCATCAACTGAATCTGATTTTTGGGCATAAAAAGCGGCTTAAGGGGTGATATTGGCCCTCTTTCAAAAGATCTCATCCATTTGAAAATAAAAAGGAAAAATGGAGTCCAACTTATCAACAACAAAGTTGATTCTCTTTGCTTTATTGGAGTCAGTGATACCAAATCCAATGGAGATTGAAATGGAGTGGGCTTTTTTGTACTTGGTTTGATATTTCTTGAATTGCTCCCGCATATGTTTGTATGAAAGATCAAGCCTACCTTTGCTTTTATTCTTGAGCTCATTTGCCATCAAGAGATAACCATTAACCTGAGTGGATGGAGGTTGGCCAACTTCTGTTTCATTCTTGTATCCAAAGCAAGCATTGTAGTTGGGCGGAATTTTGGGCCAGTTGACCAGGATGATGTGATCAGCTTTCTTGACCTGACTTGAGCCTTTGGAAGCTGATGGGGGAGGATTGTTGGATGTTGAGTTCCTGGGGTATGTTTGCTTTGATTGAGTGTACATGCAAGGGGATTTTTGCTGAGGGGCCATTTGAAAATAGTAAGTGGAATGAAGTGATGAAGCAATAAAGCAGTGACAGTTAAGATGTGATGAAAGGGGGGATGAAGTGATGAAGCAATGAAGCAAAGAGGGGGCGGATGTGATGAAAGCAAAAAAGTGATGACAGTGATGAAGAAAGGTGAGATTGATGAAGTGATGAAGTGCAATGAAGCAATGAGAGTGATTAAGTGATGAGGATAGCAATGAAGTGATGAAAGTGATGAAGTTATGAGGACAGCAATGAAGCAATGAGAGTGATGAAGTGATGAGGATAGCAATGAAGCAATGAGAGTGATGAAGTGATGAGGATAGCAATGAAGCAATCAGAGTGATGATGTGATGAGGATAGCAATGAAGCAATGAGTGTCAGCCTCCTGGATGCGAAGACCCTTTCTATCCTTTAGCTACCAGAGGTGATAGAATAAATAATAAATCTATTATTTAATAAATGCAGCAAAAATCCGTAAAATATTTGGATTAAGCTTATTGCAAGGTTAAGTGGTTTGGTTATGGTTTATTTTTTTGAATCAATTTGAATAAATTTATTATTAAATATTTTTATAGAGGTGCCACAATTATATGGGGGATCTTTAACACCTCTCTTCAGGGATTTCAGTATGAAAACACGTAGTCCTGGTTACTTTGGGCTCTTTAGTTTAAAGTATATTTTACCCAAAGATAATATGTATATAAAATACACGGTGGAGTGGCAGGGCCTTGTAGCCAAGCTGCCACGACAGAGAAAGGATAATAAAACTTACTGGTATATTATGAAATTGTTTGGGTATCTGCTTGAGATATGCACTGATGGGTTAAACCTGTATACTGAGGTTATAAGGTTGTTCAGCATTTTTAATTGATAAAAAGAGGTTGAGGACGGATATTATTGATCAGAAGTTGCCATAAATCACTTACTTATCTCTTATAAGTACTTGATTACCTTGGCACAGTGTCTGGAGATAAATATAACTGGGTCTCTGCCCATCAATATCCTCAAAAGAGCTCTTTATTTATAGCTTTTGGAGTCCCAACATTGTCCTTCTGAGGGGTACAGGGGCTCAAAGGGACGGACACTAAGGCTAGCAGGGTACCAGGGGTAGGCTGTCATGTGTTCTTGGTGCTATAGCACGGGTAGCATCTAATTCCTCAGGGTATGGGAATTATTCTACTTTATAATAGACATTAGGACTTGTGAAAAACACTAATCTGTCCTATTTATGTATTATTTAATTAATTATCCTTAGTAAATGCTCCCAGTAATTTTTATATAAATAGACATTTCTACAGACATCCTGATGTCAGGTGAGTTCTCATTATGTATTATATAGCCGTAGTAAAATTCATAATATTGATTTTACTCCTTATTTTTTATTTCCAGTTGATTTACTAAGATAATTACTTAAAAATATAAGTCATGGGAATTCAAGTAATCTTTTTACATCATTAGTTTTCTTAGTATGTCACAAAGATATTGAGGTCTAGAAATCCTCATAAAAGTATATTAAAGTATTTTAATATATTTTTA
Source organism: Puccinia polysora (assembly GCA_025617555.3). Lineage (NCBI taxonomy): Eukaryota > Fungi > Basidiomycota > Pucciniomycetes > Pucciniales > Pucciniaceae > Puccinia > Puccinia polysora. The sequence goes on along the minus strand of CM062624.1, from coordinate 13,088,944 downwards.
GAATTTTTCATTGTCTTATTTTCAAAATTCTTGGTACTTTGAATTATATTAAATAAAAAATATGTATAAGGATTATTTAAGTATTTTTATATAATATTATGTATTTTGAGACTATCTACTATCCAAGGGACCATTTATTACATATGTAGAATGTTCCCATGTGGGCTTTAGCATGTTTACGCAGTACCTGAGCCTCTCAGGCCGCCTGTCACTCTTTCAACCCATAGTCCTGCCGCTGCGTACTTGTCAGAGGCCTGAAGATGCGTACACGACCTTGACGGAGTGACAGGGCTGTATCTCAGCCGCGCGCGGGTGCATTGGCTGCCGCGGCTGCGTGCGGGAATTGTGACAAAACACATTTCTGTCCTTAACTGCTAAAATATACACAACACCTTGATTCTGACTGAATCTTAGGTTTCAAACCTATACGTGACAATGTGTGTGAAATATTCAATTGACCAAAAAATCAATAGTGGAGCCGTAGTATTTTGGTCTTTCTTTCCTTAATTATTTAAAAATATAAGGAGTTGGATTTCAAGGGTGGGGTCAGTGAGTGACCCTACCTAATTTTGGGTGGAGAATCTATTTCTGTAATAATATTTGTGGTTTTCTTACTCCTTCTCAGGTTTATTATATTATTATTATTTTTATGTTAATTTTGTTACTTTTGCAGCTTGCTCTGCAATAGTAGCAAGCTGAAAATGAGAGTGATGAAGTGATGAGGATAGCAATTAATTGATGAGAGTGATGAAGTGCTGAGGATAGCAATGAATGATGAAGTGTTTCAATAAGGTTGAAGAATGAAACCAGGGGTCATGATGTGGAATGAAGCGTGTTTGAGCTGTTGAAGGCCTTTATATACTTTATTTGAAAAAACCCATTCATTTGCAGGTACCTTTGACACATCTAATGTGAAATAAGTGGTATTTTTTTGAGTTTTTAATGGGGGGTTTGAAATGGCAGATTTGGGTTGAAACCTGCCATTAAAAAATGGTGGGTTTGCTTAACTTTGATATGCCCTATTTTGAATTTTCAAATGACTTTTTACATCTCACTTGAAAAAATCATAATAATAATTTCAAGCTAATTCCATTGAAAAAGATATTTTTGAATATTAAACAAAATATAATGGCTCAAATAGGACCTTTTAAATTATGTAAATATTTGTTTTGAATGAGATGCATTAATTTTGATTTTAACATGTCTCAAAAAAAAACAATCATAAAGTACAATGAAATTGAAATTAAAATGAAATAAAATAATTTTCCTAAAAAAAAAATACCAACAAATAAAACAATTTGAAGCCAATTCAATAACACCATGATTTAATGGGGGATGTCATTTTTTCCACAGATTCAAGCCCTTTTCATATTTTATTTCCAAGTTCCTGGAAACCTTCCTGGATCTATATTCTTTTCAAATTTCATCAAATGGTGCCATTTGAACATAGTTTGTGAATAAAAATCCCTCTTTACTGATTTTAAAGGCTAAAAATGAAATTCATCCAAAAAACCAATAAAGAAAGGGGTGGTTGACTTGACAGGACAACAAAAAAGGGAAAATTTTAATGTTGTGCATTATTGATCCAGACTATTGGGAATTGATAGAAATTTTTTATCACAGGAACCAATTGTGGCAAACTCATCCAATGAAATTTGGAAAGCTTCAAACCATTAGATTCAATGCTTTCCAGAACCATATCAATAGTTGAAGTATTACCAAATTTCATCAAAATACCATGATTAAATGCCTTTTTAGTTCCAATCCAAATTTGTATTTATTTCTTAAATCTGAAAATTATTTCCCAACCTGATGATCCAAAAAATAATAATTAAAATTACAATCAATTTTGAAACCATAAATAGATTCCACATAATTGAAAAATAACTCGGAAGCCAAGAAGCAAATCTACTCCCCTTTAGCGTCATAGAAGCAGATGCATTTGAAGCTGATTGAAAGGGTATAGAAGGTTTTGAAAATGATTGAAATTAAATAGAAGAACTTTAGGATGAAGGAACTGGTTTCATGGATTGATTGAAGTAAGGCTGCAGTTCTTTTTTCAGGAGAATGGGAACTCCCAGATTGAGCTCTGAAGGCTATAATTTTACTCTTTTCTGATTCAGCTTTTATTCCCTCATGTTTTTTTGATTTACCTACATATTATTTCCTTATTTATTTTATTTACTCAGTTTTCAATTATTCTCTTATTTTTTTACACATATTGTTGTTGCTTCAAATTTTGGCTTGCCTTCAGATATTCAGCAAGTTTTTAATCTGACTCTTGTCTTTCCTTCTCATTTTCAGCATGTTTTTGATTTATTTATCTTACCTTTCCTTCAGATCTTCAGCACGTTTTTGTTTTGAATTGTGCCTTGCATTCTGTCTTCAGAATGATTTTTTGTTAAAATTTCCTCTTCTGATCTTCAGAATATTTCCTTTCCATCCTGAAACTTGCTGGGCTTTCAGCTTCTGTGTAAATTTATTAATTTTTAGCTTCATAAGCTTCTGGTATTTCTTATGTTTGGGATGAATCAAAATCTTCCTTCCTTCTTTATTTTTCATAGTTTTCTTTTACTTTTATGTTCTGTATGATCTTCTGGTAGCATCCATCCTGATTTTATCCTCAGCTGCCTTTGAATAGCCAAATCCCTGTTCCTTGCCTTGTTCTTTTCCTGCCTCATCATTAACCTCCCCATCTTTTGTTGCCTGATTTTTTATTGAAACCTCTCCTCCTCAATTTCAAATAATTAATTTTTAATTATTTTTTGAAGGCTGGGTCTTACTTTGAGCTGGGGCTGGGGGTCTTCTCCTTGTGGATTCCCAAGTCTCAAGACTTCCAACTCTTTGTAACTTTTAACTTCTAGAATGAATCATTTCAATTGTTTCCAACTTCTGGAGTTCCCTATCTGAATATTTCTGACACCACCAAAAATAAATTCATAAGTTTCTTCAAACTTTTGGAATAAAAATGAACATCCTGAATCATCCTATTCAGTAATCACATGAAGATGCCACTTTTCATGAAGTTCATGGTGATCAAGTAGCCTGCCAGAGCTCCTGGTGCCATCTAACATGTGATTGAAAGAGATTCCCATAGACCTTCATAAATTTATTTTCATGATTTTGTTCTTGCTTCATCAATATTTTAATTTGATCAATTCATAATGAGAAATTCTCCTGTTAAAATTATCAAATAAATATGTGAAATTCATGAATTTTTTCAAAGATTTGCTAGCTATGATGGTTTTTCTCTCCTTTTTATATTTGATATTTCCCATGTGATACTTCCATGAAATTTGAAGATGGGTGATGTGAAATTCATGGCTACATGGCTACACCGGAACTGTGCAGACCCCACACAATTTGAGTGTGGTTGGGCTGTACTCCACATGGCACCGGAATGCCGTGTAGAGCCCCACAAGGCGCAAATGTAGTGGTATTGCTGTGCCACATGGCCAGCCCAACCACATTCAATTTGTGTGGGGTTCTACATGGCTCAAATGTAGTTGTTTAGCCATTCCACACGGCTACAAGTATGGTGGGCATTAGAAAAATACAACAAAATAAAAAATAAAGGGTATAAAATAAACCAAAATTAACTAAAAGAAAAAAAAAAAAAAAAAAAAAAAAAAAAAAAAAAAAAAAAAAAAAAAAAAAAAAAAAAAAAAACAGAAATCAACCAACAGATCAAAAAAATTTATTTTTTGGTTAAAAAAAAAAAAAAAAACAAGAAAAAAAATATAAATAAAGATGAATAAATAAAGATAAATGAATAGAGATAAATAAATAAAGATGAACAAATAAAGATAAATAAATAAAGATAAAAAAATAAAGATAAAAAAATAAAGATAAAAAAATAAAGATAAAAAAATAAAGATAAAAAAATACAGATAAAAAAATAAAGATAAATAAATAAAGATAAATAAAGAAAGATAAATAAAGAAAGATAAATAAAGAAAGATAAATAAAGAAAGATAAATAAATAAAGATAAATAAATAAAGATAAATAAATAAAGATAAATAAATAAAGATAAATAAATAAAGATAAATAAATAAATAAAGATAAATAAATAAAGATAAATAAATAAAGATAAATAAATAAAGATAAATAAATAAAGATAAATAAATAAAGATAAATAAATAAAGATAAATAAATAAAGATAAATAAATAAAGATAAATAAATAAAGATAAATAAATAAAGATAAATAAATAAAGATAAATAAATAAAGATAAACAAATAAAGATAAATAAATAAAGATAAATAAATAAAGATAAATAAATAAAGATAAATAAATAAAGATAAATAAATAAAGATAAATAAAGATAAATAAATAAAGATAAATAAATAAAGATAAATAAATAAAGATAAATAAATAAAGATAAATAAATAAAGATAAATAAATAAAGATAAATAAATAAAGATAAATAAATAAAGATAAATAAATAAAGATAAATAAAAAGAAAAACTATAAAAACTGAAGACAGCCAACCGGTTGTATTCAGATTCAAGTGAAAAATTCAAGTTCAACTTGACTTGCCCAAAAGTTAAGGGGCCAAAGAATGCAAGGAGTCTTTTGACCAGCCCTAAAATAAAAGTTCCAAAAAAAATACCAGTCTTTTAACCAGCCAAAAAATACAACAAGTCTTTTGACCAGCCCTCAAGTAAAAGTGACAAATAGATACAAGTCTTTTGACCAGCCCTAAATTAAAAAAACCAAAAAAAAACAAGTTCAACTTGTGTTAGGCTTGTGATGGGATCTGCCCAAAACAAGTTAAGCTTGTGATGGGATAAGCCCAAAACAAGTTGAACTACATTACCATTAAAATCTCATTTGAAACACTCATCATAATGATGTTAACTCAAAACACTCAACAAAATGATTTTCCAAATGAGATAACCCTTTATATCAATAAAATTACAATATCAGAATGTTAGACCCAACCCAAATGATTAAATTAATCTATAAGTTAGAATAAAAATCAAGTTGATCTTTGAGTTGATCAACCCAACAATCTGCTTTTTTAAAATTCATGCAAAATGGTTTGGAAACTATGGGAGGGATTGAAATCACACTTCCCTTAAGTAAAAACTATACCCAGTGGTTATTGTTAACAAAGCAAATGAACACAGGATCTGATTGTTCTTTTACACCCATTTTCATAGGAGTAAAGGAAAAACATGATTCCAGTGAAATGAAACATTGGTCTTCCATAAGTATCAGCTATTATTTGACCCGTGTCAAGCTTTGAAACCCATTTCAAAGAGGGAATCTTTTAACTGATGTCATTGACATCAAGTCTTGGTTCTATCTTTTCAACATCTTTACTCCTGCCAAGGATCTTAGAATAGCACCCCTTATTTTTCCTCAATGTTTCAAGCATTTCTTTCCAAACTTTGAACCATCCATCCTCATTATACCCAAGTGATTTAGAAATTAATCTAAAACCCCAATTTCATTCACAAACTGGGTCCCAAACCTCACCCAAGAACTTATGTAAGTTCTCAGGTATTTTATTGAGGTAATTTAATTCCTAAAATCAAAAATTTGTTGTCCAGAATTCTAATCTCATTAAAGGAATCACCACTCACCAAAGATGAGCTTCTGTTTGACTTCTCCATTCCTTCTGCTTCATCCATTAAAAATGAATTGGATTAAAAAAGCACCAGACCCAATGCACTTTCAGTCTCTTCCACTGAACTATGAAATTCAGATGAAGAGCCTGACTTTTACTATAAACATTTCACAATCAGTTCACTTAATCAAGAAATCAACCTTTCACAAAAGAAAAGACTTGCAATCATTTGTCTTTTCTTCTTTGGTTCCCTTCTACTTCTCTTTTCCTGCTTAATTTCCTTATCAATGTGTTCAAATCAAGAACAATCTCACAAGGTATCTGTCAATTTGGGACAGCCTCTGCTTGATTTCAATACTTTAGGTCATGTCTTGGCTTTGATCAATAATTGGCTGTCTCCTTCATCAAGTGCTTCAACAGCCCACAATAATCTTCATCAGGATAATTCAAGATCATTGCATTTAGCTTCTCATGTAACTGCCAATTATTGAGCAGTTCATCAACATTGACCTTTAAAAATTTCAAAAGGATCAATTATTAGTCAAGTAGGAATCATCATTTCAGTCAAGTGGGAATCATCATTCAAAAATCATTTATCAAAAATCATTAATCAATAAGCATTAATCCATAGTGATTTGAACAATCCAACTTAACCCAACTTACAGAACTAGAATTGCAAGGATCATAATCCAACCTCCACTTAGGATAAACATCTTCAGGCACAATGGAGCCTCTTGACACTAGTAGGTCCCCTATTTTGTGGGAACGGGGAAAATCCATAGTCATTGAGTATGACTTGGTGCACACTTCCCCATCATGTTTCTTTTTTAACCTCTTTAATTGATCCCCAACCATTTTGATTTCTTTTGAAGAAAACTTGTATCTCAATGTTAACAGTTCAGTAGGAAGAACTATTCCAATATTTATTCAAGAGTTGTAAAGCGCAGGCTGAACCAATTGAATTTTATTGGAAACTGTGACCTCTAGGTTTTCCTAAAAATTCAAATTGTTTCCCAACAAGTTTTCAAGGAATTGTTTGAGAGTAGCAAGGTCCCATTCAACCCAAGATGTTGTTTTATTTCCAAAGGCTGGGTTTTTGCAAGTCCAAGCCGTTACAAAAGTCTCTTAGATATTGAAGATGTTATGATCCATTTACTTGAGTAAATCCTCACGGTCTGCCAAAAAACACTTTATAAAATTTGTGATGTAAGCAACCCAAAACTAGGAAGATTAACAGTAGGGGGAGTGATTTGGAACTTAATCTAAGTTCTGCATCATTGACCTCTGCGTTGTCCTTGGTTTTTGAGGACCCATTCTTAGCCCACAGAGACATAAAGCTTTGCCACCCTTCAACATAATTATTAAAGCGCCCTTTACAGTTTTATTGTATTTTTTTGAGACAAGTGCAATTGACAGCACTGTCTTGTGGACTCAGGGAATATTTCTTCTAGAGCACGGATCAAAGATTTTTCACGGTCCGTCAAAAAGACTTTGAGAAGTCTCTCAGGATCATAAGACAAGTCCTTTAGCCCATTTAAAGACCAAATGTAGAACTCAAATGTTTCTCTTGTTATAAAAACAAGAGCTTTTGTTAATTTTTTTTTGGTTGGAGTTAATTCCTAGGACATGCAATAGGGGGATGTTGTACTTATTTGTCTTATAAGTAAAATCCATCATAGCTATATGATGGAATTACTTGCAAAGCTTTAATGACTCTTGGTGAGCCAAGAATAGGGCCTCCAAGTGACCCTCTCCACTGAATTTTTCTTGATGAACCCAACCTGAATTATCAATTTTTTCAAAATGGGCCTCCATAACACTTTTTCCCTTCAGTTCTTCAAGCCCTACCTTATGCTTTGTGTTATTGATTTTTTGGTCATCAACATATTTTCCACCATTGATCTTTCTCAATTTTCTTTTGAGTTGAATTGTATTGAGCCCATCATTCATTCCCTCTTTTAGATTTTCTAAGGCTACCCCAGAGATTATCCTCAGGTGAGCATGCACTGAGTGGTGTGGAGATGGTTCATGGTTATGTTGATCATTCTTGTAGGAGATTTTCCACAAGGGATCCACCTTTTTGTGACTAGCACAAATCAAAAAATTGCACCCAACCTTCCTTGTGTGATTTTTCCTTGAACATTTGTTGAGCATTTTCCCAGAGTACAAACCATGTCTATCAAAGGCTAAATCCACATATTTATCACGCTTTGAGTTGAAAAGTTTTAAAGCTTAACCATTCTAAATTTCCCATGTTTGACAATACATTTTTGCCTCTTCCTAGTAGGAAAAGCTCTCACAGGAGGTGGGGAAAGTGGATCTTTTGTAGATAAATAATTATATTGATGGCATGCACTCCATTGGTTTCAATCAAATTAAATACGGCAAAGACTAGTAACATAAAATTTTACTCACCACCAGAGTTCATTTCCTTTTGTGAAACATTTTGTTCCTCAATTGTCACCCTTGATGAGGATGCAATTGGGGCTTTCAGTAATTCATTACCTGAATCCTTCTTTTCTGCATCTTTGTTCATTGCACCAATGTAGTCGTTGAACATGGCCATGTTGAAAGAAGGGCTTTCCACTGTTCCCATAATGCAAAAAAATGCAATGCTACTTCAGTATTCAATCCAACTTTCAATTGAAAAACTACCACGTTTTCTCACGTTCAAGTTGAGAAAGATCAATTTTGTGGTATTTTTTATTCACAGTTTCCTATATTTTCACTTTAATTTCACTTTATTTCAATTTAGTGTCACTTTATGATTACTAGATGAGCAAAAAAAGTCCCAAATAGTAAGCTTTGATTGCAAATTTGGGTTGATGGAACCCAAATGTGGTCCAGGGAGACCCAAAAATTTTGGCAAAACCCCTGGGAGGCCCCTTACCCCTGAACATGGCTCAAAACCGCTGTGTACGGGAGTAAACAGCTCAAAACCGCTGTGTATGTGGGTACACGGCTCAAATAGGCTTATTACAGGGTGTATACGGCCCCCCTGGGGTCGCGGGTGTTTGAGACAACTGCTTGGACGTGTCTAGACGCGTGTTTTTGCCCGCACGCGCATCTTGGATGCGTGTATGGGCCCCCAGGAATCCATTGGGCTGTCTAGGGCCCCACCAATCTCCCACACGACTGGGAGTGTTAAATTTAACATCAAACTTAAAAGATTTCCCCTGTTGAATTAACCAAGTAAGATTTTGTGGAAGAATGTGAAAATTCAGTGCTTGAACTAGTTATATTTCCCATATGCAACTGTTTGGAAGTCCATAGGGCTACAAATCTTTTCTCATGCTCAATCCATAATTTACTAATTTAATATTGACACTCCAGTTCTGATTCCATGGTTGACTCAAATATTAGCCCATTAGCTTCATATTCCTTCATCTTTCTTGACCCAAAAAATCATTTGCAATAATAAATAAATGAATTCAAAAGTTCCTCAGATCTGAAAACTCTTTTTCATGTGATCAATATGTTCTTGTTGAAATTAAAAGTAAAAATTAGTTGAATAATTTGATGATGAATTCTTTCAACTCAATTGTGCACCCTAGAAATAAATTTTGAATCAGATTCACTTTATTTTTGTGGATCCAAACCAAATTTATCCTCAATTGCATTCATGATAGCCAAATCTCCTTATTTTAAAAATGATTAGGAGATATCTTCTTTGGAGAAAATTACTCTGAGCTTTGAAAAATCCCGAGAATAGAATTCGTTTGTTTAATGGCTCATTAGTTAAAATGAAATTAGGGTGTATCAAATTTGAGCAAAACTTCCATTTTTAATGGCCGTTTTCAACCCAAATCTGTCAGCCTGCCTGCGCCGCAACCATGAATGCCGCACCACTATCATGTAGTCGCTTGTCCGCGCTCCAGCCCTCATCAACGGCTTCAAGTCCTCTCTCCAACTCCCAGCGAAATCTCCTCTTTCAGAGCTCTCCCCAGTCTCAGTTTCCAAAAATCCATTCTCTTGTCTTTCCGCCACAGTCTCAATCCAGCCGGCTTCACCAGTCCCATCGCCTAGGTCTCAGTACTCAACTCGACCAACATCTCCTTCCTCTGCCTCACCGATATTCAGGAGGAGCCTGGACCTGGTATAGCCGAGAGTGACTATACACGTTCAAAAGAACCTCCTTATCGCGCGTCTGATAGCAGAAGGATCCGTCCATCGAGTCTAACCTGCAGTTAACTGCTCTTTAGATACTGGCCTCTTTATGTTTCTATTTTCATCTCTTCTCAACTTACTAGTGTATAACCGTATCTATATTTTAGATTACTTATTACTATAAGGGTTTTATATCTGCATACACAAATGACTGCAATAAAGAAGTTTCTTTGACTCTCAAGATTTCATGGTAGCAAGAGTCACTTCTTGGTCATATAGATTGCACACCCTTAAGTAAAAGAATCCCCAGCAGGTACTCTCCCAATATGGCGCTTCCCAATCAAGGTGTAGACATCCAGATTCCGGCATCAGATAGCGACAGTTCAAACAATGACTACTCCTCCAAAGTAAAACTTGTGAAGTTGAACTGTCATAATTGGCATGACTGGAAGATTCGATTTGAACACTTACTAATTGGGAAGGGACATGAAGAAATCCTGGACAGCAGCTGGATAGCGGACAACAAAGAATCAAAGACATATCGGAAAAAGAACTCTTATGCCATGAGTCTGCTCTACGAAGCGGTGGAATGAGACCTTCATTCCAAAATTAAAGTGGCCAGAAGCAACTTTACTCAAGCCTACTCAGCACTTGCAACGGCCTGTGGCAAAAGCTTGATGATTGTCGCAGGGGACATGCTGTTCAGACTAGTTCAACTCACCTACAAACCGGGATCTTCACTACGGGAACACACCTCACGGTTCAAGAATCAGTATGTTGATCTCATTGAGACCGTCAAAGTACAACCACCTGAAAACGGCTGTCTGAACGTCCCCACCGGCATGGCCGCAGTACTGTAATTGAAAAGCCTCCGCCTGGACTCATCCCTCACCTCCATAGTTCAACCGCTATACGACCAAAAACCATTCACGTTAGAGGGCGTTAGCAACCGCATACTCTTAGAGGACAGTTGAAGGGACTCCAACCAAGATGATCACGTGTACAGCGCCAGTCACTCCTCTAGGAGACCACCACCATCTTCACACTTCAACAAATCCAAATTGCACGGACCCAGATTTCCCCCAATCACTTCTGGCTCACATGACCCTCAACGCTCTCACCCTCAGCCCAAACCTGCTGTCCCGACCAAGAGGCCAACCTTGCAGAATAGCTCTGATGTCAATTGCAAGCTTTCAGATCTTGCAAACGAAATAAAAAGACTCCAGACTCAAGTATCCCTCAACACGGTGGAGGAAGCAGAATCGGGAAGTGAAGAAGTAGCCGATGCCCTGGACAACAACTCCTCCGATGTCAATGTATTGGGGTTCTTTGCGGAGCCCGTATCACTGATGTTGGCGTCAAATGAAAGACGGAACAAGCATGAGCTGGTGTACAACTCCGGGCAATCAAAATCAACGGTCTCCAGTCTGTCGCTACTACAGGATCCTACTCCAATGAAAAAATCGCTAAACACCTATGGGGGTAAGATTGACATTACTCATGTAGGTAAGCTGTCTCTTGGGGGTACCACAATCTATCCAGTATACTACGCACCGGAGGGGCCAAGGAATCTGATATCCGCAACTCAGCTCAAGGATCACGGGTTGAAGATTGCTCATCAACACAGGACCATTCTGGTGAAGATGGGCAACACTATTGTGCACCGATTCATGCGAATGGGGAATCTATATGTATCATTCCATAAGGAACCGGGGCCTCCCGTTTCCTACTCTATCTCTGACTCAAGTCATGTTATGGACTGGCACGTACTCCTGGGACACCCCTCCAATCAGTACCTAAAACAATTCCTATCCCTCAACTCAATCACCACACATAACCCAAGATTCTCGGCAGCCAACTGTGAGGTATGCAAGACGTGCAAGCTCAAGCGACTGCCGCATTTGAATCCACTACCCTTGTCCAATCAACCATTCCATAGGCTCCACATGGACCTTCTGAAAATATCTCCACCCTCCAAGCACGGCTGTCACTATGTCCTGGTCATTATCGACAATTACTCCCGATTCAATTGCACATGGGTAATGAAGCACAAATCTGACTTGGAAAATTGTATTATGGCGTATGTACAGGAGATAAAGAATCAACTGGACGTGTGCCCTGGTATCATACACTGCGACCGCGGTGGCAAATTTCTCTCCAACAAGCTTGCGTCTTTTCTCCAGTCCAAAGGTATTGTCCTTGAATTGGGCCCGGCAGACTCCCCCCAAACCAACGGCTTGGCTGAAAGGTTTAACCAGACCATACTCACCAAATCCCGTTTCCTGTTAGCGCAGTCCTTGGTACCCATAAACTACTGGGACAAAGCTATACGGTATGCGTCAATGATCATCAACCTCCTTCCATCCAAGTCCCTTTGGTGGTCATCCCCGGTTAGTATGTTACTTGCTGCTAATAGCACCATAAAACCCATCCGTGAGATCAGTAAACTTATACCATTTGGACTAAAGGTACACGTACATTGGCCCACTCTATTGAAGTTCCAACCCAGGGGTCAACCCTTTCTTTTCCTTGGGTTTGAACCAAACTCGGATGCTGGACAATTCCTCAACCCCACCAAGAGGCTGGTAGTTGTCAGCCGGGATTTTGTGCGCGCCACGGCAACCTTCAACTATGGGGATCCTATGGCCTTGACCAAGGACCCGTCAACTCTACCCACCTCCTCAACGGTTGCAGAAAAAGAAACCACCCTGGTCTCACTCGACAGTCCCACCGCAAACTCTTCCAAGAGGTCGGGCAATTGGCAGTGCGCAACGCCTACGGGGGCCACTCCCCCTGCTCAAAGGGCTTCCAAGGTCCCTCCCCCTTCTACGCGGGAACAGGCGCCTTCCCAAGCCAAACCATTGAACATTCGTCCCGCAGCTGATGCTCCAATCAGTCAAGATGCGCCAACAGCTCCGAAGGGATATGCCTACTTGCCATACTACAACAAGGCTCCCAAGTAGGTTGGAAGCACGATTGACCCCTCTCGCATCCTTCCCACCAGAGGGCAAATCTCAACGCGCTCCGGTGCGCCGCCAGCTCCAAATGATCCCAACGATGACGCCAAGGAAGCCCTGCTCTCCAAGGTGGTCACTGTCAAGGAGGCATTTGCGGACGCAACGGAGAAACCATTGTGGCTTGAATCCATGACCAGCAAAAACGACTCCATCATACAACATCGCACCGGGACCCTAGTACCACCACCCAAGGATGACATGGTAATCATCGGCATGTGGTGTCTAGTTTGCAAACCAAATGAGTTCGGCAATGTGGTACGGGGGAAGTCACGCTGGGTCTGTTTTGGCAATCACCAAGAATATCCATGCCACTACCTTGATACGTATTCATCGGTAGGACGGATGGAATTGCTCAAAGCAATCTTGTCGATGGTCCTGCAACATGGGTGGCACGCTTTCCAGTTCAATGTGGAAACCGCTTTCCTATATGGTGACATTGATGCAGACGTGTACATAGCGCAGGTTGCGGGATTTGAAGAGCCGGGCAAGGAGAATTGGGTTTGGAAACTCAATAAATCCTTGTACGGCACTAAGCAAGCGCCAAGGTGCTGGAGGGCAAACTTCAAGAAAACTCTGGAGAGCTTGGGTATGTCACCGTCGGTGGGCAACAAGCCGCTGTTTGTCAACCGTTATTGGTCAGTGATTCTTCACATCCACGTGGATGATGGACTCCTTGTGGGCCCTGATAAATCCTTGCTACTTGGTTTCCTTGATAATCTGCACAGGCACTACTCCATCAAGAGCCAGGAGCGGCCACCCCAACACCTGGGCTATACCCTTGACTGGGGGCCGGATGGAACAATACTGCTACATCAGCGCAATTTCTGTGAGAAAATACTTACAGAATTTGCCATGGATTTGGAAAACCCCTTGAAGGCTCCAGCGCCGCTAAATCTGCATCATCAGATGCTTCTGGACTCACCTATGTTTGACATGAAGACCATGCAAAAGGCAGTGGGAATGCTCATTCATCTCTCCATAAACACCCGGCCTGACATTGCTTGCACAGTCAGCACATTGTCCAGAGTTGCCAATCAACCAACGCAAGCTCACTGGAATATGGTGAAGCATCTGCTACGCTACCTCAAGGGAACAACCTTGCTTGGGGTCCTCTTTCAAAGAAATACGGATCACGAGGATTTCCTGCGGGGGTAGGCAGATGCTGATTACGGGACTGAGAGCATGGAGAGGAAGTCAACGTCAGGCTACATGACCACCCTCTACGGAAATCCCATAAGCTGGGTGGCAAAGAAACAATCTGTGGCAGCGCAATTGACCACAGAGGCAGAGTTCATATCACTAAATTCATGTGCCAAGGAACTCCAGTGGATGTTGGGACTTCTCATTGGCCTAGGAATATGCATTCCCAAACCTATAGTGATGAACGACAACCAAGGCGCTAATTTCATAAGTAGGGAAGCTCAGCTCAACCCAAACTTGCAACACATTGAGATACGCTATCAGTACATTCGCAACCTTGTAGCAAAATCCAGACTGGTCGTCCGCCACTGCCCATCCAATCAGATGATAGCCAACATACTGACTAAACCACTTGGCTATGTCAAGGTAATCCAGGCAAGGCAGCAACTGCACATGGCTGCGTTCGGGTCAAGGAGGAGTGTCAGCGTGCCCGCGCCGCAACCATGAATGCCGCACCACTATCATGTAGTCGCTTGTCCGCGCTCTAGCTCTCATCAACAGCTTCAAGTCCTCTCCCCAACTCCCAGAAAAATCTCCTCTTTCAGAGCTCTCCTCAGTCTCAGTTTCCAAAAATCCATTCTCTTGTCTTTCCGCCACAGTCTCAATCCAGCCCGCTTCACCAGTCTTATTGCCTAGGTCACAGTACTCAACTCGACGACCATCTCCTTCCTCTGCCTCACCAATATTCAGGAGGAGCCTGGACCTGGTATAGCCAAGGGTGACTATACACGTCCAAAATAACCTCCTTATCATGTGTCTGATAGCAGAAGGATCCGTCAGTTGAGTCTAACCTGCAGGTAACTGCTCTTCAGATACTGGCCTCTTTGTGTTTCTATTTCCATCTCTTCTCAACTTACTAGTGTATAACCATATCTATATTTTAGATTACTTATTACTATTAGGGTGTTATATCTGCATACACAAATTACTGCAATAAAGAAGTTTATTTGAATCTAAAGATTTCAAAATCCACCATTTAAAACCTGCCATTAAAAAACAAAAAACCCACTTATTTCACAACAGATGTGTCAGAGTTACCTGAAAATCAATGGGTTTTTTCAAATAAATTATTTAAAGGATTTCAACACCTCAACCCATCATTCCACATCATCACCCCTGGTTTTGACCTCCAACCTCATCTGAAAAATTCTACCTCCAACCTCATCCAAAAAATTTGATTCATTACTTTTCATCTCTTCATTGCTATCCATGTCACTTCATCACTCTCATTGCTTCATCATTCTCATCACTTTCTCACCTCATCACTTCATCACTCTCATTGCTTCATAACTTTCATCACTTTCCCACCTTTATTTCATCACATACATCCTCTCATCACTTCCTTACTTCATCCCCACTTTCATAACATCCTAACTCTCATTGATTTATTGCTTGATTGCTACATCACTTAATCTCCAATTTCAGCACATCCCTTCATCCCTTCTTCACTTAATTGCTTCATCCCTCCATCCCTCTTACTATTTTTCAATGGCCCCTCAGCAAACCTCCCCCTGAAAGTCCACTAAAAAATCCAATTTACCAAAGCAAACAACCCCCAAAAACTCAACATCCAACAATACTCCCCCATCAGCTTTCAAAGGCTCAAGTCAGCTCAAGAGATCTGATCACATCATCCTGGTAAACTGGCTCAAAATCCTCTCCAACTATGATGCTTCCTTTTGATCCAACAATGAAACAGGAGTTGGCCAACCTCCATCCTCTAAGGTTAATGGTTATCTCCTGATGACCAATCAACAAAAGAATAAAACCAAAGGTAGTCTGGATCTTTCATCCAAAAAGATGTGGGAACAATTCAAGAACTATCAAACCAAGTACAAATAAGACCACTCAATGTCAATCTCCACTGGCTTTGATATCACTGAATCCAATAAATCAAAGGGAATGAACTGTGTGGTTGATAAGTTGTACTCCATGTGTCCTTTTTATATTCAAATGGATGAAATCTTGGGAAAGAAGGCCAATATCACCCCTTCAGCCACTTTTGGTGTCCAGAAATCAGATTCAGTTGATGCTGAGGACCTGGCTGTGTATGCTCAGCCTAGCAATGATTATCCCAATGAAACCTATGAGTGGCCCCAATCCAATGTGGAGGAGGATATTCAAACAGAACCAGCTCCAATCACATCTAGATCAGCATTGATCAACAATTCAAAACCTTCCTTGTCCCCCTCACTTCCTTCTTTGGATTTCTCTCTTCCTGGTGTGGAAGAACTTAACAACTTGGCCAATGAGGAGCAAGTTATTCCTGTATTTCCACTACCATCAACATCATCTCAAGTAAGGAAACAAGTTCTTTTCTCTTCTTTCTGGTTAATCCTGACTGATTTTTATTGTAAAAAAATGGGATAATCCATTCCTGAATTGGCATAAACTCAAGCCAATGGAGCCTCCAACATCCCCTTCAAATTAGAGCAATGTTTTTCCCAAACAAAACTCCTCTGAAAGGGAAAGCAAAAGGCCTCTAATTCCATTAACCTCAACCTCAATATCCTTCAGAAGAGGAGGAACACTTCAAATTTTTGGGAATTGGAGGATATCCTGGAGAACAGAGAATCAAGTAAGTGAACCAATTGATTCTCCTTGCTTTCAAAATCAAGCCTATTCCTATTCCCCTTCAAAAAAAAGTAAAATCACAAATTGAATCTGAAAAACTTCTATTTGACAAGGAGAAGTGGGATCTTTAACTGGCTTTGGATTGTCAAAAGCAGAAAACTGAGAGTTTGGAACATCAACAAAATCTGGACTCTGTTGAGAAATGGACGCTTTACAAGCCCCCTCTAGCATCCTACCACCGCGCACGCTAGAGAGGACCGTTCCAATACTTCCCAGATCCCCGGGGATCCTGCTTCTTCCTGATCTTCTTGACCTCTCCCTCTGGTTGATCTTCCATCTTGGCATAGCAACGACAATCTCACCAATACGACTCAACCTTGACTATCTCATCAATACAACTCGATCTAACTCCTTTTCTGTTCTATTTTTCATTATTTCTTTTCTTCTTCTTTTTTTCTTCTTTCTTTTTCTTCATAATCAAGACTCACCGCCTCAACTCTTGATCCGTTATCTTGTGTCCTTCTTGCCTGGTAAGAGATCCATCCAAACGGTTCTTACCATTCATAAGCTCTGATCCTCTGTCTATTTCAGATACTCTTGCACCTCATCTAATCTCATCTCAGCTTCTCTTCTGCCGCTCATGTTGTCTTGACTCTGATCATAGTCCTAGCTGTTGGTATCTTCATTATTCATCTCATTGTCTGTCCTTGTCATGTCTGAATCAGTTGGCTCAATTCTTAACTTCCTGTCTCCAGCTTGCTGGTTTTTAGTTCTAAGAAATTCAATCTCAAAATCAACACGGTTAAAAGCCAAAGGAGACTCGAATAAACCAAAAATGAACAAAAAGGCGGGAGCCAACGACTATTTTCATCAAGTCTCCCTTAAAGCCTTGGTCAATGCCATTCCCCCTCTCAATGAAGATAACTAT
This sequence comes from Puccinia polysora, assembly GCA_025617555.3. NCBI lineage: Eukaryota > Fungi > Basidiomycota > Pucciniomycetes > Pucciniales > Pucciniaceae > Puccinia > Puccinia polysora. Next base: position 13,071,543 of record CM062624.1, on the reverse strand, counting down.
TCTATTTGGCGAGACAAGATGCTTATGCTCTTCAATCTCAAGGAAATCAAGGACGTTGTAACCAGGAATTCAGGCCAACTAACAACAAAACAAGATTGCAAAATCCAAGCTATCATCCTTTCTAAGTTGGACAGTGTCACCCACGCCAATGTGGTCAATTCAACAAATATCTCTTCCTCTAAGCTACTCTGGGCCGAAATTACTCGTCAATTTGCCTTGTCTGAAACTGCAAATAGAGCTCGAGTCTTCAATCAGTTCCTACACGCTCCCTTTAACAAACATGCAATAGAAAGCTTCATCACTGATACCAAGAAAGCACTTACTCAAATGGCGGAAGTGGGCATAGAACTACCAAAAGATATACTTGCATATCTCATTCTATTCAAATTTCCTCCTCTTCTGGAGAATCTTAAACAGCAAATTATGCATATGGAGAAGCTGATCACAGTGGAAGTAGTTTTTAATCACCTCACTCAATACAACAACAAACGGAAAGCCCAACTCAAAGTAGGCAAGTCTACGACCAATGTCACTCTAGTAACTACCAAAGGCAGAGCTGAGAGAGACAATAATAAGGTTCAACTCAGGTGTAGGGAAGGCTATCAAAATACAAACGCTCCTCATCCTGAGAATTCTTGCTTTCATCTTCATCCTCAAATTGCGACAGGATGGTGGGTCAAACAACAGAATGAGTGGAAAAATAAAATCAAAAAGAATCCAACTATTAATTACCATGCCCTGCTCACTCTATGGATCAATTCCAACAATACACCAAACCTTCTGTTGGACTCCGGCGCAAATGTCCATATATTCAACAACCTTAAGTACTTTACTTCAATCAATCTTCAAGACGACCGGGAAGAGATTAAGACGGGTAAATTAGAAGCTAATCTTAAGATTCGAGGTACTGGTACCGTTCGACTCGAATGGAATGAGTCTATTATAACGTTAGAGGAGTGTATGTACGTGCCGGATATAGTGGTCAACCTGATCAGTCCAGGACTTCTAGCAAAAAAGGGGTGTAGTCTACTTCAAGAACAAGACCAATTCTCTATCACCCAAAACAACGCAATTGTTCTAAGAGGATTAATTTGAGACAACCTATTTGTAATTGAGAAACCTCGAGCCGCGGGAGATAACCTCTTGGTTAATCTCATAAATCAATCTTCCGGTTCCACCAACATTGAACCTCCATCCCTATCAGATCTCTATAAGATGTATGGCCACGCAGCAATCTCTACTCTGAAGCCTATTCTGAAATATAAGTTTTCTAAAGAAGAACTAAGTAACTTTCAATGCAACAACTGTATAAGAAGCAAAATCACTAAATCCCCTTTCTCAGCAACTTTGACACCATCTTCTAAACCTCTTGAAAGGATTCATCTCAATCTGATCGGAACAATTACGCCTCAATCAAAGGCGGGCCACTGCTACATTCTCACTCTCGTCGACAACTTTTCCGGCTATCTCTCAGCATTTCCTCTACTGTCTAAGGACCAAACTCCAGAAGTCATAATCAACATCCTCAAAACAGAATTCAAGCGACTCAATTACTACCCAACAGAAATCTTCTCTGATAAAGGTACAGAGTTCACCAATAAAACCCTGAAGGATTTTGCTATGTCTAAACACATCAAATTAATCACCTTGGAACCGTATCATTCTCAACATAACGGTTGATTGGAACGGGCAAATTGAACAATTGTCAAATCTGCACGCGCAACGTTCTCCTCCTCCAGATTACCCAAAAACTACTGGCACATAGTTATCAGAAGCTGTTGTTTTATGTTAAATCAGATCCCGAGGGAAGGTAATGACCGATCCCCCTGGGAACTTATGTTCAAAAAGGATCTCCCTACTAACTATTTGCAACCGGTAGGATCACCGGTCATATACTTAGGAATTCATCTTCAAAGAGGAAAGAAATTTGATGAAAAAGGTTTAGAAGGAATCTTAGTTGGGTTTAATCCCATTTTCCACTCCTATCTTGTACTAAGCTCATCTGGTGCTGTTATTGAAACCAAACATGTCCAGTTTCTCAAGAACGGTTCATTTCAATTCCCGCTCCTTGAGTCTCCCGGCCTTGATCTCTTCTCTCAAGCCAGTTTGGAATCAGACAACTCCGACTTTTCTTCTGCCGAGAAACAATACACTATTCAGGATTCGCCGGAAGACCCCTCTGGATCAGAGTCAGATCGGGAAGAGAAGAACTGCGAGGATTCCACAGATTTGTCTACTCCAAGTTCTCCTTCTCAGCCTATTCCGGCAGAGCAGCCTGAACCATCCTTATACCAAAGACCCCAACGCGAAACTAGGAAGCCTCAACGATATGGTTTCCACCATTACTAAGAACCTCCGTCATATAAGGCCGCACGCAGATGCCCCGAGTGGCCAAAATGGAAGAAAGCCACTGAAACAGAATTAGAAGGTATAGAATTGCAAGATGTTTGGGAAGAATACTACAAAAATCCGGATAACATTCAAAATACAACGTGGTTCTTCAAAGTGAAAGAAAATTGTCACGGCAAACCAGTCAAATACAAAGCCTGCTTATGCGTCCAAGGATTTGATCAAGTATTAGGTGTCGACTACAATGAAACTTGGGCGCCAACTGGAAAAATTGGATCTCTGCGATTAGCTTTAGTATACGCCTTGAAAGAAAAGATGAAGATCACTCAATTCGACGTCAAAGGGGCATTTCTCCATGCTCCTCTGGAAGAAATCGTAATCATAAGGAAACCAGAAGGATCAAGCAGAAAATCCCCGTATCTTAAACTAAAAAAATCTTTGTATGGCCTAAAACAATCACCAAAAAACTGGTACAAAACCCTCACGTTATGGATCAAGTCTCAAGGATACAAGGAGTCGACGAGCGATCCTTGTCTCTATCTCAAACTGAATACAAAAGAAATGCTATATTTCCACGTGGAAGACTTAATTCATGTGGGAAACTCTAACACCTTTGAATCAAACTTCCTCAGTCGATTTAAAAACTCATCATGTCATCCACCCAACACTATACTGGGGATGCTCATGGAAATTGAGGACAATCGAATTCTTTTGAGTCAACCTAATCACATTGATCGCGGACTGGAAGAACTCGGTCTCTCGTCTTGCAAAGACACAATGTCCCCACTAACTCAAAACCTCAATCTCAAACCTGCCTCTGATGATGATCACGCAGAATTCTGCCAGCTCAATATCAACTATTGGTCTGCGACAGGTCTTCTCAATCATATATCTCAGTACACTCGCCCAGATATATCTTTTTCTGTATCTAGCCTAGCTAGGTTCAATTCCAAACCCGGAATGAGCCACTGGCGGGAAGTCAGAAAAGTATGGAAGTATTTGAAGACGACCAAAGAGTTCAAGTTGATCATCAAATACGATCCAAATCAGGACGTCCTCTCAAGCTTTAGCAATGCTAATTGGGCAGACGACCCTACCTTTTGAAAATCTCAAACCGGATATATTGTCTTCCACTAAGGAAGTCCAGTTATTTGGAACTTGACTCAACAATGAAATATCACCTATTCCTCCACTGAATCAGAACTGAATGCCCTACTTGATTGTTATCTAGAAATCAAATGGATCGGACATCTCATCAAGGAAATCTCCCAAGGTCTCAAATTCAAACCTAAACTACACATAGACAACAAAGGCTTAGATGACAAGATAAGAAAATTTGGTTCCCACTCAAAATCTCGGCACATAGACATCAAAACTAAAGGTCTTTGTGAAGACTTTGCAAATCAAGAGTTCAATCTGAACCTCATTCCCGGCCAGTCCATGGTCGCCAATTCACTCTCAAAAGCATCCTCAATCAGTTCTCTTCAGCTTCTGAAAAAGAAATTATTCTCCACAAATGATAAATAATTTATTGGAGGATCTACTTACCAGTCACAGGGAGTGTTGAGAAATGGACGCCTTAAAAGCCCCCTCTAGCATCCTAGCACCGCGCACGCTAGAGAGGACCGTTCCAATACTTCCCAGATCCCCGGGGGATCCTCCCCGGGGATCCTGCTTCTTCCTGATCTTCTTGACCTCTCCCTCTGGTCGATCTTCCATCTCAGCATAGCAACAACGATCTCACCAATACAACTTGACCTCGACTATCTCATGAATACGACTTGATCTAACTCCTTTTCTGTTCTATTTTTCATTCTTTCTTTTCTTCTTCTTTTTTTCTTCTTTCTTTTTCTTCATAACCAAGACTCACCGCCTCAACTCTTGATCCGTTATCTCGTGTCCTTCTTGCCTGGTAAGAGATCCATCCAAACGGTTCTTACCATTCATAAGCTCTGATCCTCTGTCTATTTCAGATACTCTTGCACCTCATCTAATCTCATCTCAGCTTCTCTTCTGCCGCTCATGTTGCCTTGACTCTGATCATAGTCCTAGCTGTTGGTATCTTCATTATTCATCTCATTGTCTGTCCTTTTCATGTCTTAATCAGTTGGCTCAATTCTTAACTTCCTGTCTCCAGCTTGCTGGTTTTTAGTTCTAAGAAATTCAATCTCAAAATCAACAGACTCTGAGTGGCTAATGAAACAGGCTGAGCTGGAGTTTCAAAAAGAGGAAAAGGAGAATGATCAAGAAGAAGATAAACTTTAAAAGGAGAGGGAAAGGCTAGCCACAGGAAAAAAGATAGGTTATTGGTAGCCATGGCATGTATTGGTAGCAGTAGAACTGTTGATGAAATAAAATAAATTACTCAATAGCTTGGCTTGTATAATAGGTTAATGTTAAATTAACAACTCATTTTAGTTGTGTACACCACTTAAATGGGCTGTGTGGCACACTACATGACTCAGATGGGCCTTGTGGCATGCTACAAGGTTCAAATGGGCCCTGTGGCATGCTACACAGCTCATTTGAGTTGTGTAGTGTGCCCCACGGCCCATTTGAGTTGTGTGGCATGCTAAACAACTGCAATCAAGTTGTGTAGCCTCCACATGACTTTACTGCAGTTGTGTAGCCCCCACATGACGGTTTGGTTATGTGTGGCACCACAAAAAACTACATTCAAGTTTTGTGGGGTTGTACATAACTCAAATCTATTTTTGTTCTGTGCCACACAACTAAAAGCATTGATAAAAATAATCAAATTTTTGCACAACCCTGGGGGGGTTGTGTACCCCCGTACACAGGTCTAAATGGTTTTTTATGGGGGTACAAAAATAAAAAATTGCCATGATAGGGGGTGTATGCCCCCCCAGGGGTTTCACATGCTTGGAACAACCCTCTGGAGTAGTTTATGGGCCCCCATACATTGATTGTTTTGAGACTGTGAAAATGAAGATGTGTCTGGTGGGAGTCAAACCCATGACCTCAGATAGACTGAGACACATACTAGAGTGCTGCCTTTACCAAATAGGCTACAGAAACTTGTGGCTGCCAGGGATTTTTGGTATTACTGGTCTGGTTTCAAATGCACAGCCTCCATACTGTGGTGATACATCATGTTAGCAGGTTTAAACTCAACACCCCCCCCCCCTTTCTACGTGATGTAGTAATAGGTATTCCAATACCCAGGTGAAAGTGTGATTTGTGTGGGGATTGAACCTGTGATTGTAGGGTAGGCTTACAGGGGATGATGGTCTTACAGGAATCATTCACATCTTATTCAAGTCTCTTAAGTAAGCAAGTATAAGCTCAGGAAGGCTCTGGGCTCATAACCTGTTGAGACTGTGAAAATGAAGATGTGTCTGGTGGGAGTCAAAACCTTGACATCAGATAGACTGAGACACATACTAGAGTTCTGCCTTTACCAACTAGGCTTCAGACGCTTGTGGCTGCCAGGTATGTTTGGAATTACTGGTCTAGGTTCAACTGCACAGCCTCCATACTGTGGTGATACATCATGTTAGCAGGTTTAAACTCAACAGATTGCGTCATGTGGGGCCCTACCCAACTCCCACAGGTTTTGTGGGGCCCTAAAAGACTCCAACGGGTTGTGTGGGGCCCTACACGACTCCCACAGGTTGTGTGGGTCCTACACAACTCCCACAAGACTGGGAGTTGTGAATTTATCATCACCCTGTAGAATATTTGATTTGATAAAAGCTTTAAAAGTAAAAACAAAACTATTATTTTCAAATAAAAAAATGTTTGAGCCTATTTTTAACCCCACCAATGAAAAAATGTTTTTTATTTTTATTTACATTCTTTGGTCTAGAATATATTTGACCAATTTTTAAGTATTTTCATGTGTACAGAGTGGTCTTGTTAATCTTCAAAGACATAGCCATCCTAGTCTGGGTGTCAGTATCCATGGCAGGAAAAGTGCAGTGCTTGTACTGGTTTTCTGCCCAAACCATTTTTAAAACACCTTTTTCTTTGAAATCCATTCCAAATCCTAATTCAGGAAAAACAAATTTCTCATCCAACACTTGATATTCATACTTGGTTTCAATAATTTGTCCATTTGATTTTTTGGTTGGGACCACAAGTAAAAAGGAATAGGAGGAGATATCACCTTTGTCAATATGGGTAGAAATTTGCAAGGAGTCTGAGGTGAAGGTGATTTGAGGGGAGCAGTAAAAAGGAGTGACACCAGATCCAAATTTCAATGCAGATAAAGAGGGGATATTTTTGTCTAGCATGGTCTCTTGGTTGGAATTGTGTGCCAGTTTGGCTAATTTTCTGAAAATTTGGCCTAGGATTTGAGATGGTTGGTCCAACCAAAGGTTGAGCAAAGTATACTCTTGAGGGGAAGACCAAATGGCAGCTTTCTTCAAATATTGTCCAAATAATTCAGAGGGGTGCATCAATTTTCACCATCCCATTGCCCACATTTTTCCACCCCAAGATCTTGATGGACCAACAGTGTTGAAAATTTTTTTTGATTGGTGAAGGAGAGTTGTCACAAATTTGATGTCCTTCTTAGCTTTCTCCAAGAGTTTATTCAAAGGAAAAAATTTGATTATTGCAACCAGAGCCTCATAATTGGATTGATCATGAACAAATACTTTTCCAGAGGAGAAGAAATTGAAGTGTTTGATCTTCTGTTTGTCCTGCTCAAACTCTTCAGCGGAGGTTTATTTACAATTGTTCCTTTTTTTAGCAGTGATGGCAGGATACAGATCCAAAGGCAATAGTTTTTTCTCTGGGAAACCAACCCATTAATTGATCCCTCCCTCTTGGATCTCCAAAGAGATTTCCAAATCTTTGTATTGAGCCCTCTTTCTCCAACAAGCCCAATTCTTAATACCTCTCTGTATGCTTATCAAATCACTTCCTCCCATCTTTTTCCCTTCCATCCAAATACTTCAATTGGGGTGAGGATCAAGAAAGGATTCAGACAATAGTTTAGAATTTTGAGTTTAGTGGAAGAAGAATTGGTCAAGCAAGGGGTGGAAACATGTGTTGCATTTCATGGAATCAAAAAAAACATACATTGGTCCGGGTATAATCAACAATTAATCAACATCAATGATCAACAAAAATAGAAAAGAAAACAAGTGAATTCTCCTACAAAAATAAAAAAATCTGATCAGTCACCTTTTAATCATCAGGGAGGAGGAGAAGGAAGTTAATGGGGGGTAGTTTATGATTCCCCTCCTCCTCCTTGTCAATCAATTGATTTCTTGCTGTTAAATTGGAAGGAGGAGGAGGAGGTGAGGTTAGTTTATTGAACGGCAAACAAACAATTCTTTGTTTGCTTTTCAAGCAATAAATCAAATAGCAAGAAATTTGTTTCCAATTGATTGAAGAGGACAAGGAGGGGGGGTGCTTACATGAGGTTCCAAGAAAGGGAGGATTAACACTTCTAAAAGGAGGAGGAAAGGGGGGAGGTCAGCTCCAATGAATCAAGGAGGAGGAGGGGGGGCTTACACGGGGGGCTGAGCAAAGAAAAATAAGGAGGAGGACAACTGGGTGAACTTGGAGGTAGGTGGAGGTGGATGATGAGGTGGTTTGGTGAGGAGGAGGGAGGTGGGGACCACTGGTTTGGTGGGGTGAGGTGGTGGTGGTGGGGTGAGGTGGTGTTGGTGGGGTGAGGTGGTGGTGGTTGGTGAGGTGTTTTTCTAAGGAGGGAGAAGTGGACCAGTGGTTTTGTGGGGGGAGGTTGGTATTTTGGAAGTTATGATTCTGTTTTTTGTGTAAGTCCACCAAAAGAAAAAAAAAACCAAGTCAGCCTAGGATTTGAACAACCAAAACCAAACAAATTCTGTGGTGTGGTATTTCACCTATTTATAAGTTGGATGATACTCATCAAATTGGACCAGTGTGAGCGGTAGGAACTTCTTTCTCAATGCAGAAGATGAGGTACAAGATGAGAGCAGGATGAGTTGTGAGGATTTGGAATATCTTCTCCAAATATTTCTTCCCATTCATCTTTTATGTTGGCAAGAAGGTTGTGAAGGATTACACAAGTTATAATCCAGTTGATGAGTAAATTCATGTCTTTGGAATTTTGTATCTTTTTTTCCATCTCCCGTAAGCTGACCTATCTTCCTCTCATGATTTCTACGGAATGCTCAATCCTAAATTGTGATTGGGCAAGATAATAGTTGAAATTGGTTTTGGCTTGATCATTGGATGAAACATTGTGTATGCTGAAACCACATATTTCCCACTAGCATAAGCTGAATTTTCCAGAAGTAATTGATCTTGGTAAAAGTGGTTCTCTGGTTCTTTGGCAATTCACATTCAATTGAAAACATATGAATTGTGAAAAGAACCTGGAAGGCCATCATGGATGGGTATGAAATTCTTTTTGTTACCACAACCAAGTTGTAGCAACCCAGAGTATCTATACAAACCAATAAAACATATTTGGTTGGTGTTTTATCAAAGGTTTATTGAACTCAATGGAAAATAAATGAATTTATTTCCATTTTTTTTTCCAATCAACATAGTGTTTGCCATCTTGCTTGGGTTTTTGACTCAAGGGAATAGTGGTTCCATCAACAAAACCAATGCAACCAGGAAAGCCTTTGGTCTCCATTTCTTGAGATATCTCCTTGCATTCTTCTTTGGTTGGCCAACAAAGGAAGGGGAAATGGAAAGATAGGATAGAAATCATGAATCTTTTGGTGTATAAGTCAATGGTTCCATAGCTGACTGCAAATAGATTTTCTAATTGATGAATTGCTGCTCCAATTCCATTTGATCCCAATCTACAAAGAGAAACAGCGAGTTGGATAGCTGGATTGTGTTGAGGATTCTCAGAATTTTTCTTGAAGATTTTGTGGTCTTCAATCATCTCCAGAAGTTTCATGAATGAAGGAAATAAAGTTTGGAACAGTTGCTGGAAGCTGAATTTGGGGAGTAGATGAAGCTTGTGCCTTTCATAAATAGGGTTGTGGAGAGTGGCTCTTTGTGGAACTATGTATTGCTTTTCCAATAGAGAATTCAAAATTGATCAAGTTGATTCCAAATTGTGGTCTGAATCAGAGTCAAATAATAAATAAAGTTCAGTCAGCATTTTTGCATTTTCAACTTTCTGCCGGGAAGTTTGATTGGAAATTTTGAGAAAGATGATGATGGTATTTGTGTGAAGCAATGGAGATTTGAATCAATGCAGATGTGAAGCAATGGAGATGTGAAGCAATGGAGATGTGAAGCAATGGAGATTTGAAGTGATGGAGATGAAATTTGTTTGATGCAATGGCAATGGGACCAGTATGGATTTGCTGGGGTGGAGGTGTGAATGAGTGTTTTGCATGCAATAGGATGTGTGTGATGTGATGGAGATGTGAAGTGATGGAGATTAGATATTTTTGATGCAATGGAGATGGGATTGGTATGGATTTGTTGAGGTGGAGGTGTGGATGGGTGTTTTGCATGCAATGGATGGTGGATGGATGATAATGGCAGGTTTGATTTTTGAAGCCCGCCATTTTCATGAAACCCGCCATTTTGAAATACACCAGTTAGGGGGTATGTGTATTTCAGAAACCCGCCTTTGAAAATGGCAGGTTTGGTCAAAAAAAAGGTGGGTTTCTAATGGTTGTTTTGATAACTTTGATACACCCTATTGAAAATTTTTGGCCTCTTGAAGCCATTCAAAAAAGTGAAACAAAGTAAATCTAGAGATGTTTGTCTTGCATGTGAAATCCATTGTGCACACATGGTTAGATGTTCCAAATATACCAATTATGGTTGAGAGAAGAAAATGGCTACCAAAGTTCCATCTGATGATCTCAAAAATTAATGAATCCATTTATCAGATGAGTTACTCATAAGATTCAGGAAATTTTTAAGAGATGGTTTACCACAACAAACTGCTTTCCTCATTCTATTTTTATGTTTTAAAGATACTTTATTCATATTCAAACTTTCCCATCTTCCTGGTTCAAGAATTTCAATATTTTTGGCAGGTATAACAGCTTCAATAATGGCTCTTACTTTTGATTTCAATTTAGTTTTTCTTCTGAAATTAATTAATTGACCACTAGAATCAAAACATTGCTTGTGAATTTTTTCTGGATTTTTTAAAAAAAATTACTTTTGTTGATTTGATGCTTTTGGATGTATAAATCTTGAAAAGGCAATCAATCCTCCTTGATGAGTTTTGGAATGATGAAGGACCACGATTTTATTCTTTTTGAATCCAAAAGATAAATTCAAATAAAATTCTTGTCCTTTTATGAAGTTAGGATGCAAAATGCAGAACCATGATCCTTTTCCCACTCTTGGGCAAGCAGCATCAATTCAAAATAATTTTTAAGGGTGATGTTAAATTCACAAGTCCCAGTCATGTGGGAGTTGTGTAGGGCCCTCACAACCCAATGGACGCGGGGGGGCCCATACACACCTCCAAAACAGACGTGTGGGAAAAACCATCCGTCTACACAAACCCAAGGGGTTGTCTAAAACACCTGCAACCCCCAGGGGGCCTTATACCCCCTGTACATGGCGTATTTGGATTGTGTACCCCTCTACACGGGGGTTTTGAGCCATGTTTAGGGGTTTTTCCAAACTTTTTGGGACCCCCTGGGCCACATGTGGGTTCCATCAACCCAAATTTGGGATCAATGCTTACTATGTGGGACTTTTGTTTCACATCTAGCAATCATAAAGTGACACCAAAGTGAAATTGAAGTGAAATTAAAGTGACACTATAGGAAACTGCAAATAAAAAATCCCACAAAATTGATCTTTCTCAACTTGAAAGTGAGCAAACTTGACAGTTGTTCAATTGAAATTTGGATTGAATACTGAAGTAGCATTCCATTTTTTTGCATTATGGGAACAGTGGAAAGCCCTCCTTTTAAAATGGCCGTTTTCAAGGACAACATTAGTACAATGAACAAAGCTGTGGAAAAGAAGGATTTGGGTAATGAAACATTGAAAGTCCCAATTGCATCCTCATTGAGGGTGAAAATTGAGGAACAAAATGTGTCACAAATGGACATTCCCCCTGGTGGTGAGTAACATTTTATGTTACTCTGGTATTTGGCTGATTTAATTTGATTGAAACTAGTGTAGTGCATGCCATCAATATAACCATGAAACTGTCACTATGACTATGTAACTATGACAGATCCACTTTCCCCACCTCCTGTGAGAGCTTTTGCTACTAGGCAAGAGGCAAAAACATATTTTCAAACATGGTAAATGAAGCATGTTTACACTTTAACAGTTTTCAACTCAAAGCATGATAAATTGTGGATTTAGCCTGTGATAGACATTGTTTGTACTGTGGGAAATTGATCACCAAAAGGTCAAGCCAAACTCATACATGGAAGTTTGAGTGCAAGTTTTTAATCTGTGCTATTCACACAAAGGCAGAACCCTTGTGGAAAATCTCCTACAAGAATGATCAACATAACCATAAAGCATCATCACACCCCTCAGTGCATCCTCACCTGAGGAGAACCTCTTGGGTTGCCTTGGAAAATATAAAATAATGCATGAATTATTGGCTCAATATAACTCTACTCAAAAGAAAATTGAGCAAAATAAATGGTGGCAAATATGTTTATGACTGAAAAATCTATAACACTGGGTGTAAGGGAGCCCTAGAAGAACTAAAGGGTAAAAGTGTTATGGAGGTCCTCTTTGAACAACTTGGTAATTCAGGTTGGTTTCATCAAGCAAAATTCAGTGGAGAGGGTCACTTGGAGGCCCCATTTTTGGCTCACCCAGAGTATTTAAAGCATTGAAAGAAATTTCATCATATAGATATGATATATTTTACTTATAAGAAAAATAGGTAAAACATCCCCCTATTGCATGTTTTAGGAATACTTCCAAACAGAAAACTTTCACAAAAGCTCTTGTTTTTATAACAAGAGAAACATTTGAGTTCTACAGTTGGTCTGTAAATGTGCTAAAGGAGTTGGCTTATGATCCTTAGATACTTCCCAAAGTCTTTGTGAGGGAACATGGAAAATCTTTGATCCGTTGTGGAAACTTTAGAGGTTATCCCTCACAAAGTTGTCCCAAGTCACGGAGTTTGATGGTTCTAGCGTCTGTAAGACTCAAGGATGATTCCTTGTCCGGGAGAGAGAGAGTGAGATTCTAATCTTCCTTTTTCCTATTTCCTCCTCTTGTGTGTGTGTCCCCCTCCAACCCGTGCTGAGGAGAGAGGTATCTTATATCCCCTCCCCTCAGCCCTAACCTAAGTACAAGCACAAAGACAAACTGACAACCATGAAGAAGAAACCCTAGACCCAGAACCCTAACCCATACCCATACCCTATCCCTTCAGCTCGCCTGCCATTCCAAACATCCGGTTTGTCCTTCCGTGGCGCAGCCCTCCGCCGCGCGCTACCCAAAGTTCACTGCGCTTGCCCATATCGGCCCGACGCGCCGTCGTGGATTTCCCATCTCATGGCCGGCCCGCGCTTGCGCGCGGTTTTCCACGCATATAGCCCCGCTGTTGCCCCGCCTTTTCCTCCCCCGACTAACCTCCCGAGAACCTGGTTGGCCCAGCTCCATCCGTGAGTCGGATATCCAAGCGGATTGCGGCCTGTCTTTCCTAGTCAGGCCCGGCCCGCAGCCGCGTGCTCAATCCGCTGCGCCCACTGCTGAGCCTCGCGGCAACAACTGCTGAGCCCGCAGCGGCTACTGCTGAGAACCGGCGCACCCCCACTGCTGAGCCTAACCTACCAGATGCTGAGCGCGCAGGCCGCGACGCAGTTCCCGACCCAAGGCTATATAATGACACCACACCGTGCTCTAGAAAAAATATTCCCTGAGTCAAAAAGACAGTGCTGTCAATGGAACTTGTCTAAAAACATACAAGCAAACTGTAAAGTGTGCTTTAATAATGATGTTGAAGGGTTGCAAAGCTTCATGTGTCTGTGGGCTAAGTATGGGGCCTTCAAAACCAAGGAAGAGGCAGAGGTCAATGATGCAGAACTTTGAGTAAGTGACAAATAACTGCATCTACTGTTAATATTCCTAGTTTTGGTTTGCTTACATTATGACTTGTATAAAGTGTTTTTTGGCACATGGTGAGGATTTACTCAAGTATATGGATCATCATATCTTCCATATCAAAGAGAAGTTTGTAACAGCTTGGACTTTCAAAAACCCTGACTTTGGAAATAAAACAACATCTTGGGTTGAAGAGGTTCATGCTACTCTCAAACAATTCCTTGCAAAATTTTTGGGAAACATGTTGGATGTTTGGAAAAACCTAGAGGGCACAATCTCCCATCAAATTAAATTGGTTCAGGCTTCCCTTTACAACTCTCAAATAAAGATTGGAATAGTTCTTCCTACTGAAATGATACCATTTGGATACAAGTTGTCTTTACAAGCAATAAATCTTGTTGGGGATTAATTAGAGAGCTTAAAGCGGAACCATGATGGGGAAGTATGCACCAATTCATACTCAATGACTATGTGTTTTCACTTTTCCCACCAAATAGGCGACCTACTAGTGTCAAGAGGCTCTATTGTTCCTGGAGATGTTCATCCTCAGTGGAGGCTGTATTATGAAAATTGCAGTTATAGTTCTCTATTTTTGTTTAAGTTGGATTATTTAAATAACTTTGTGATTAATCCTTCTTAGAAATGCTTTTTTCATGATGATCCCTACTTGACTAAAATGATGATTCCTACTTGACTAAAATGATGATTCCTACTTGAATAATGTTCGATCCTTTTGAATTTTTGAAGGTCAATGTTGATGAACTACTCAACAATTCTAATTTACATGAGAAGCTCAATGAAATGATCTTATATCATCCTGATGAAAATTAGCGTGGGCTGTTGAAACACCTGATGAAGGAGATGGTCAATTATCAATCAAAGCCAAGACTTGAACCTAAATTCTTGCAATCAAGCAGAGGCTGTCCATAATTGAAAGCTACCCTGCAAGATCCTTCTTGATTTGAACACATTGAAAAGGAACTTTTCTTGGTTTAGTGAACTGATTTTGAAATGTTTATAGAAAAATTCAGGCTCTTCATCTGAATTTCATAGTTCAGTGGAAGAAACTGAAATTTTATTGTGTTTGGTGAGTTTGGAATCCAATTCATTTTCAAAGGATGGAGCAGATGCAATGGAGGAGTCAAACAGAAGCTCATCTGTTGTGAGTGGTGATTCCTTTGATCTTGGCTGAATAATTTTTGAATTTAGGAAGTAAATTACCTCAATCAAATACCTCAGAACCTACAAGAGTTCTTGGGTGAGGTTTGGGAATCAGTTGGTGAATGAAATTGTGGTTTAGAGTCATTTCTAAATCACTTGGGTATGAGGACAATGGATGGTTTAAAGTTTGGAAAGAAATGCTTGAAACAGTGAGGAAAAATAAGGGGTGCTATTCTAAGATCCTTGGCGGGAGTAAAGATGTTGAGAAGATAGAACAAAGACTTGATGTCAATGAAATCAGTTAAAAGATTTCCTCTTTGAAATGTGTTTCAAAGCTTGACGCGGATCAAATAATAGCTGATACTTATGGAAGACCAATATGTTTCATTTCATTGGAATCATTTTGTTCCTTTAATCCTATGAAAATGGGTGTAAAAGAACAATCAGATACTATTTGAATTTTCTTTGTTAACAATAACCATTGGGTCCAGCTTTTACTTAAGGGAGATGTGAGTCCAATCCCGGCCTATATTTTCCAAACCATGTTCCATGATTTCCAAAAAAAGCAGCTTGTTGGGTTGATGAAATCAACGACCAACTTGATTTGCATTCTAACTTATAGATTAATTTCATCATTTGGGTTGGGTCTAAGATGCTGATATTGTAATTCTATTGATATAAAGGGTTATCACATTTTGAACATCATTATTTTGAGTGTTTTGAGTTAACATCATTACAATGAGTGTTTTGAATAAGAGCTTAATGGTCAGTCAGTTGAAATTTTTTGGGGCTGATCCCATCACAAGCTTAACTTGTGTTAAGCTTGTGATGGGATCAGCTTAACAAAAGTTTAACTTGTTTTTTTTGGTGTTTTTACTTTAGGGCTGGTCAAAATACTTATATTTTTTTGGCACTTTTACTTTAGGGCTGTTCAAATGACTTCTTGTATTTTTTGGCTGGTTGAAAGACTTGCATTTTTTTGGAAATTTTACTTTAGGGCTGGTCAAAAGACTTCTTGTATTTTTTGGCCCTTTTACTTTAGGGCTAGTCAATTGGAACTTGAATTTTTTACTTGAATCTGAGTAAAACCAGTTGCTTGTCTTCAGTTTTTTTTGTTTTTATTTTTAATTAATTTATTTTTTCTTATTTTATTTTATTTCTTATTTTTTTGTTTTTGTAACTCAAAAATCAACCTTTTTTGATCTTTTGGTTTATTTCTGTTTTTTTTTTTGTATTTTTATTTTGTTTATTTTAGTTTACTTTAGACCCTTTAGTTTTTTTTTTTGGCCCACCAGACTTGTAGCTGTGTGGCACAGCTACACAGCTTAAATTTAATCCTGCAGCCCCACATGGCGGTCTGGTTCTGTGTGGATTACAGCCCAACCACACTCAAATCTGTGGGTCTCTGCACAGCTGAATTTTTGTTTTAGTAGCCGTGAATTTATCATCACCCAATTTTTAAATGATAGTTTAGGATGGGGCTTTATATCTGGCTTGGATAAAAGATATTCAAATTGATTTTGTTGATTATCAACAGCAGAAATTTCTTGATCCCCCACATCAGTTTTGACTTCAGCATCCATATAATCATGGAAAGAGACATTGGGTAATTTGTTAGTTGTTTATGGTTTCTGTATTTTTCTAGAATAATGTAAAGGGAGAAATATGATGCTGGTATTGTGAAATGAAAACAAAACTCAAATTAAAACATCAATCAGTCGCACCTAGATCATTTTCAACTATAAGAAAGAAATATTTTATGCCCAAAATGGCTGTGAGGAAGGTGGGAGACACCCAAAATTTAAGGCATAGAATCCTTTTGAAGGTTTTTTTGAAAAGAAGAAAAATTGTAACTCATACCAGATTGTGAGTTATAAGTTTGTGAATGTTGATTCAATTGGGGATATCTTTGAGATTCAGATTGAGATTCAATTTTTTGATAGTTTTTTTAGCCTTGAGGAGGAACATAATTCTCAGTTTTTCACAAACAAAAAATCATCAAATAAAAAAATCAATCAGTCATTTTTGAAAAAATTAAGAAAAAAGAAAAAAAAACCTTTAGTGACTGTGGAAATGGGAATAATTTTGAGTTTTTTTTAAAAAAAAAAAATTAAAAAGGATTATTAATTTTTTCAAATTTTTAGTTTTCAGTTTGCTATGTTTGAAGGAACTGGGAATATTTTTTAGGTGCTTGAGCCTTGTACAGTGGGTAAACAAAGGTTGTGGGACTGTTTGTCAAAGTGACCACACCCAGGTACTTCAAAAAATTTAGATGAATCCCAGGTTGTCTCAACCTTGCTGTTGAACAATCCATCTTTGGGATTCCACTCCAATTGACAAATTGCCACATTGCCACCAACTTGGTTTTTTGATTTCAATTTCTGACTTCTCAAACAATTCAAAAAACAAACCTGGTAATTTATTTTTTCAGAATCTTATTCTTCATATTTGATTCTGATTCATGGGTATATAAATATATATATATATATATATATATATATATATTGATTCTTCCTCAGGAAAGTAGTTGTATCAGAAGATAAAAATGGTTCAACCATTGGAAGAGGGTACAATTTCAATTGTTGGATTCAATTTTACAACAATGTGAACCACCTGCACTCTGATGCAACCTCAAACCAATATAACCTCAAGCATATTAAGGAAACTCAAATTGGAAGAAGAGCAGAGATATTGAACAACATGAACATCAGATAAATAAAAATATTTGATGAAAATTTTTGATTAGTTTCCATGATTTCCAACCTACCTGTCTCAAGATTATCATAACCATCTTACCAAGGCACTGAAAACTTAACATCAATCAAAAGTGGTTATAATTGTTTTTATAAACTCTCAATTTTAATGTTTATTTGATTCAAATGATTCCTTTTGAACCTCTCTAACACTCCTATAAAGACAATAAAATATTGCCTGTACAGAATTTTTCAATTTTTTTCCCTCCACAATGTTTTTTGAGTTTTTTTTTGCTTTGTAAGATTTTTTTTTAAATTGTAATTTGATATTTTTTGAAAATTTCAGTTGTTTTATGATTTAATTCCAGATTCTAAAATAACTAATCCCATTAATCAATGTAAATGAATGCCTTTTTCTGAACAATAGATTTAGCTTGAAAAATAGGCCTGAAAATGAATTTGCTGCTCTAGGTCTCTCAGTCCCATTGTTTCTTTCTACGCACTGTACATATTCTGGAAATGATTGGATCTTGATATTAAGAATATTTTTTGGTGGGCCCAGGGAATAAAGAATGAGATCAGATTTCCTACCTGAGAGACTACAGGAATTATTTCAGTAATTGGATTGAGAGTTGGGGAATTTTGGTTGATTTGGATGATAAAAATCTTGATAAACAAAGGGTGTATCAGAGTTAAGCAAACCTGTCATTTTTTAATGGAGGGTTTCAAACAAAATCCTCCATTTCAAACCTGCCATTAAAAATCAAAAAAACACACTTATTTCATACCAGAAGTGTCAGAGTTACCTGGAAATCAGCAGTTCTTTTCAGGTAAAGTATATAAAGGCTTCTTCCACCTGTCCACTTCATACACCCCTGGTTTTCCACCTTCAACCTCAGAAAAAATCTACCTCCAACCTCATTGGAAAAAAAATTGATTCATTTCTCTTCATCTCTTCATCACTATCCTCATCACTTCATTGCTTTCATCACATCCAGCTAAATCTCATTGCATCACTATCATCATCACTTCATCACTCTCATCCCTTTATCACTTTCATCACATCTAGCTAACTATCATTGCATCACTATCCTCATCACTCCCTCACCCTCATTGCTTTATTGCTTTCATCACATCCTAACTCTCATTGCTTTATCCCTCTTGTAACTTCATCAATCTCATCTCTTGCTATCATCTTTGCCTCATCACTCTCATAATGGCCCCTTCAGCAATCCCCCCCCCCCACAAGTCCACTAAACAATGCAATGGACCAAAGCAAACATCCCCCAGGAACTCAAAGTCCAAAAATTCTCCCCCATCAGTTTCCAAAGTCTCAAGTCAGCTCAAGAGAGCTGATCACATCATCCTGGTAAACTGGCTTTAAATTCCATCCAACTAAAATGCTTGCTTTGGATCCAACAATGAAACATGCATTAGCCAAACTCCATCCTCTAAGGTCAATGGTTATCTCCTGAGGGCCAATGAACTCAAGAATAAAACAAAAGGTAGGCTGAATCTGTCATCCAAACAGATTAGGGAGAAATTCAAGAATTATCAAGCCAAGTACAAAAAGGCCCACTCCATGTCAATTTCTACCGGCTTTGGTATCACCAACTCCAACAAAGCCAAGGGAGTCAACTTGGTGGTTGATAAGTTGGACTCCATTTGTCCTTTTTATATTCAAACGGATGAAATCTTTGGAAATAAGGCAAACATCACCCCTCTAGCTGCTTTTGAAGCCCAAAAATCTGATTCAGTTGATGCCAAGGACTTGGCTGGGGAAGCACAGTCTAGCAATGAGGAACTTGATGGAACCTTTGCCTTTGAGTGGCCCCCATCCAATGCCAAGGAGGATATTCAAACACAATCAGCTCCAATCACGTCTACTTCCGCATTGATTGATGAGTCAAACCCAACCTTGGACCCCTCACTCACTTATATCTTTTGATTGTTCTATTCCTGGGGTGGAAGAACTGGAGAACTGGGCCAATGAGGAGGATGTCATTCCTGTATCACCATTGCCATCAATATCTGCTCAAGTAAGGAACAAAGGTCTTTTCTCTTCTTTCTGTTTAATGCTGAATGATTTAGATTCAAAAGAAACAGGCTCATCCTTTCCTGAATGGCCAAAAACTCAAGCCAATGGGGCCTCCCACATCCCCTTCAAATGAGAGCAATGATGATCCCACACAATCCTCCTCTGGAAAGGGAAAGCAAAATGCCTCAAATTCCATCAACATCAACCCCAATAGCATTCAAAATAGGAGAAACACTTCAATTTTTGGGGGCTTTGAGGAGATCATGAAGAAGCAAGATTCAAGTAAGCCCATTGGATTCTACTTGCTTTCAAAATCAAGCTCATTCCTATTCCCCTCTGAAAAACAGTGAAATTTCAAATTGAATCTGAAAAACTTCAGTTTGAAAAGGAGAGGTGGGATTTTCAACTGGCTATTGATTTTCAAAAGCAGAAAGCCAAGAGTTTTTCTCATCAAAAAAAATGGGATGCCAAGTGGAAGTTAAAACAGACTGAGCTTGAATTTCAAAAAGAGGAAAAGGAGATGGATCAAAAGCAAGCACAACTTTAAATGGAGAGGGAATGACTGGCAACAGAAAAACGGATAAGTGGTCAATGGCTGCAGCTTACATTGGTAGCAGTAGAACTGTAGATTAATTAAAGAATATTACTCAATTTCTGGGCTTGTAAATATATTTGATTTGATGAAAACCTTAAAAAGAAAAAAAAATCATTTTTGATTACAACAATGCTTAATACTATTTTTAACCCCAACAATAAAACAATATTTTTCTTTTTATTTATATTTTTTCCCTGGAGTATATTTTCCCACTCCCCACGTCCCTGCAAGTGTTTTGATTTGTTTTGTTGATGTGCATTGACATTTCCATTCTTTTATGAGTGGCAGTCTCCGCAGAAGGAAAGGTACAGTGCTTGTGCTTATTGGCTGCCCAAACCATTTGAACTATACGTTTTTGTTTGAAATCAATTCCAAAGCCAAGGTCAGGATAAATAAATTGGTTTTCTGATACTTCATATTCATTGGTAGTTTCAATAATTTTTCCATTTGATTTCTTGGTTGGAACTTCAAGTAAAAAGGAATACTCAGAGATGTCACCTTTTTCAATGTGAGGTGAGTTTTAAAAAGAGTCAGATGTGAAAGTGAAACGCTGAGAGCAGTCAAAGGGATTAGGCCAAGAACCAAATTTGAGTGATGAGAAGGAGGGGATGTGGTTGTCCTTCATTATTTAATTGTTTGATTCAAAGGGAAGTCTGGCCAAATTGCAAAACATTTGTCCTGAAATTCAGGAGACTTTTTCTGCCTTAAGATTGAGAAAAGGATACTCTGAAGGGTAAAATTGAGTAGATGGTTTCTTCACATAGCATCCAGGTAACTCAAAGGGGTCCATTGATTTTTGCCATCCAATTGCCCACATTTTTTAACCCAAGCTCTTGAGGGACCAACAGTGTTGACAAATTATTTTGACTTGTGAAGGAAAGTTGTCACAAAGTTGATGTCCTTCTTTTCTTGGTCAGAAATTTTCCCCAATGGGAAAAATTCAATTATTGCAACAAGACCTTTGTGATCAGATTTATTGAGAAAAATTACTTTGCCATGGCTGAAGAAATGGAATTGCTTGATTGTCTGCTTGGCATGTTTGAACTCAGTGGGTGAGGGTTTTCAATTTTTCTTTTTCTTTTTGTCAGTGATGGCAGGATACAGATCCAAAAGTTGTATTTTCTGTCCTGACAATACAACCTTGTCATTGATGTCCCCCTCTGCAATTTCCAAAGAGATTTCTGATGCCCTCATTTGATCAATCTTTTGCTTCAAAGCCCTCTGCTTGCCACCTTTTTTTATGTTTTTCACCTCATTTCCTTCCATCTTGTTCCCTTCCAGGAAAATTCTCCGCTTGCGGTGAGGATCAAGAAGGGATTTAATTTGGAATATAAGATTGTGAGTGCAGTGGGAGAAGGGATGGCATTGAAGGAAAAGGGGTCAAAGAAGGGTTACAAAAAAAAACCATGTCAGTCACCTGATCACCAAAAAAAATAAAATAAAATAAAAAATTACTGGGCATGGGCATGAGCTAAAGGGAGGGGGGTGGCTTGTGGGGGATCAAGGGGGGGGGGTGGATGATAGCAAGGCGGGGGGCGGGGCTGGCAAGCCAAGGAAGACTGAGGGGGGGGGGGGTGAAGGCAGAGAGCTGAGCTAGGAGGGGCGGGCAGACCAGAGCAAGGGGGGTGGGTCCAGCAAGCCAAGGGCAGAGCAAGGGGGGCAGGGCTGGAAAGACCGGAGCAAGGGGGGGCAGGGCCAGCAAGATTGGAGTGAGGGGGCTGGTGCCAGCAAGATAGGAGCAAGGAGGGGGTGGGTGGACCAAAGCAAGGGGGGCAGTGCTAGCAAGATTGGAGCAAGGGGGGTGGGGCAGCAAGACAAGCAAGGAGGAGCAAAGGGGAGGGGGGGGTGGCAAGCCAAGCAAGCCGGAGCAAGGGGGGGCAGGGCCGGCAAGCCAAGGGGGGGGGGGGGGTGGCAAGCCAAGGAAGCCGGAGCAGGGGGGGTGGGGCGGGAAAGCCAAGGGGAGGGGTGATGGCAAGCCAAGCAAGCCGGAGCAAGGGGGGGCAGGGCCGGCTAGCCAAGGGGAGGGGGGGCCGCAAGCTGATGTGGAAAGAGATTGTGTGTTTGGTAAATTCTCTGCAACAATATAAAGTTCTCCGCAACAATCTTGCTCCAAGTTCCGGAAAGTGCACTAGCCTTTGAGTCACACTCCTGTATGTCTGCAATTCCTAATTGAAATCCGCTTCTGCACCCAAGCGGTAAACCACTAAAGCAAAATCACAATGAAATAATAGTAAATTAACAAGAAAGACTCCCCAAAAAGCTGCGCAATTGAACTATTTACCTAAATATGACCTCCAAGAACTCTCTCTTTTTATTACACTCCAAAGTAACAGTAGAAAAGAATCAAGCAATAATTTTCTGTGATGATCCCCAATAATGATGATGTGATCTTGGATAATGGTATCCTCCCCCTTCCTCTAATCCCTGTCCATACAACAAAAGAAATGCTTCCTTATATATACAACAAATAACAAAGGAAAATAAACTGCTAATGAAAGTATCCTTTTCCCACCACCGCCGTGCAATCTGCACTTATCCTCCTTACTAATAGTCCAATCCTTACCCAATCCAATGATCTGAAGTAGATTTGATGATCCTGTTTCCGATTCCCCTAACATTTCAGTCATGCCAATGCATAACTAACAACAGATCCTTGTCAATCTTCCCTAGCAGATCGCTCCCAATCCTGCATGCGGCATAACTACAGATCCCCAAAGACCCACATGCTGCCTCCTCAACTTTAGCATTCATTTCCCCACAGCGCTCTGCAATCTCAGTGCATATCCCATAATTGGCCTAATCCATACTACTTAGCTTTGATCACTTTCTTCTGCATTAGTAAACCCACAGCCGCGGAGGGAAAGTTATGTTTGACCACAAGATGTCCACAAAAGGCAAAAACTCCGGCCCATTCTTGTCATTGTGTCCGCAAAAAGTGTGCTCCACACCAACGCCAAGCCCTCAGCTAATGTACTCCGGAATAGACATTCTGCCAATGCGCTTCTCTGAGCCTATTGTGCTGCTGACTTCCAACCACAGCTGAGCCGCTCCAAGTCAAATGTCCAATGGTGAGCCTACTTGCCTCCTTGTCCATAAATAACCACCACATCTCCCCACAACCTGAATTCTGTCCCCATGATTCCCATGATCCACAACGCCAGAACCTCCACCAAACCCTTCAACCCCCAACTCCTAAACACCCTCCAAACTCCAAAATAAAGAAAGAAATCCACCAACATGGAAATGTGCAAGTAATGCGCAAAAATGCAGAGGACGTGCATCCAAACCGCCAATTGCCCAGCCTGCAACGCCTGCATTCTAGGCAAACAAAGTTGTTTTTTCATTGCTCCAACCCCTGGATCCTTGCAAACTTGCCCTCTGCCCTGTCCTTGCTCTACCTCTGGTCCCGGTTTCAAATGCCACCGCCACGGACCAATGGCCAACTTTCTGGTGGAAAATGAAAAACCAATCAAGACCAAAGACTGGAATCTGGAGCCGGACTGTGCTGCCTCCTTGTTGCCTTTTGCAGAGGCCATGGACCACCTTTCCCCCCCTCCTCAATGCGCAGACTACCCCACTTCTGCTGCCTGCCAAGATGCCACCCAAGCCTGGGGCCAATGCCACAACCTGAATGTTGGACTTGGCCAGGTACCACGCAGACCCAACATGGCTCCCATCTTTGTTTGAGTGGCTACGCCTCAAATACCCCTGCCGGCAGCGCCCAACGTCCCCCTCTTCCTTCACCTGTCACCCACTCCTCTGGCATCCACCACTCCAACTACAACACCTCCCGCGGAGGTTGAGTCCCCGCCCTCAGTCATTGCAATTAGCTCTGATTTTCTGCCCATATCCCGTGAGTTTTTTTTTCTTACCCCTCCATATCTTCAAACAGCTCCCCTGCCTCACATTCAGTCACTGTTGCCTCCATTTCCCGTCAAAAGATCTCTGTGTTGCTTGTCTCCAATCCAGACCCTGTCACCTTGGCTCTTCTCTCAGACCTCCAACTCCTGCCCTTCTAGGTCAACCCAATCTTGCCTGGTGTCTCCGTACCATGCAGCCATCCAAAGTGACAACAAAGAAGGCAGCCAAGGAATTGAGGAAGCCAAAATTGACCGGTACTTCTGCAAATCAGATGAGCAAATACTGGCCATCCTCCAACATTTGGTTTGGATCCCAGCTGCGGAGTGTTGCAAGCTCCTCCACAAGCATCATTGTGCAGGTGGTGAGCTCCACTGCAGGCTCTGCGGTGACATCTTTGTTCCTTAGATTGCTCCCTCCTCATAAATTATTTCCATGCACCCTGAATCTTGTATATAGCTAAATAAATAAAATATGATGCCTGGCCCACCCCAGAAAGGAATCCTCTTGATTCCCTGTACCATCCTACAAAATGAGACACAAAAAGAAACTCCGCAACCCCTAGTTAGAACCCCTCTGTATCTGAGAATGAGACAAATAAAACTGAGACACCTGAGACAAAGAACAACTAAAGAAAAGACTCCAAACTCCGAAAATACATATCACCTAAGGGACCTGGACCACCCCAGACAAAGGCCTCTAAGACTAGACCTTCCACACTGCTCCAGTGATCTGAGCTTCCCTGTCCCCCTCACAACTTGAACCTTGACTGCAATGTTCATCCCTCCAAAGACTCATTCTCCTCTGCAGCCATCTGGATTACGTTGGCCATCTCTTGATTGTTATCTGCTGAACCCGCGATTTCATCAAAGTCCGTAGTTCCCCGCATGTGGAACTTCTTCACATGAGCTGCGGCCGCCTTTTTCTTGAGAGGAATGCCATCCAATTCCTCCAAGTGATAACTCTCACCTGGAAACTGACTAAGAAATCAATAAGGACCATTCCAGCAATCCGCAAAAAGCTTACCCCACTGCGTCTCCAAGCTACAATTATAAAGCAGATCCAGGTTGCCTCTCCGCAAAGGATCCCGCAAGCAATTGGCACAATGCTTGTCCCAGTACCAAACCAACTTAGCCCAACAAAGCCTCCTTGCGGGGTACTCTGCCGCTGAAAAGCTTTGCAACTCTGCACCCAATCTTGCACCATTTGCCCCAGACTGGGCCACCAGAACCTGGTCTTAACTCTTCTCAGCGTCTCCACCTCTTCCAGATGGCCTAAGTCATCATGAAGACTCCACATCAAATCCTCCTGATCCTCCTGCCTTGTGACCACAACCAAGGGTATTGGAAGTGACCTCTTCCACAACTACTCATTCTGGAAAAAGAAAAGCAAAACCTTTGGCCAAACCCATCTAACCTCTGTTGCCAACAATCCTTCAGGAAAAAGAAGCGTTTAAAGATACTTTTCCAATTCCTGAAACCTTGTACACTGTTTCAGGGGAAGATTCCCAACCTGCAAAGCCATTTCTTCCACCGTAAGAAGCTTTTTCTCCATGTCAAAATCCCCTTCCACCATGCGCTGGACCTCTGGATACCAAGACAAGGCATCCGGCATTGTAAACACCTTCCCCAGAACATGCCTGAACGTGAAGTTGAACAACTGTAAGTATGCAATCCACCATTTCATAGGAGCATTAGGCAAGGTTGGGTAATTAATCATCCTGGCAAGCGCTTCCGCATCCACCAGGAGTTCAAAAGACACCCCCCACAGCACACGCTGTAATCTCTGCAAAATCCTTGTTACCCCACACAACTCCAACTTGGGCTGTGAGTACCAAGATTCTACCTCCAAAAAGGTTACCAACTCTTAGAGTACTGGCTTGTCTTTCCCTTCATCTTCTTGGGTCAGCACACCGCCCGCACCAAACTCACTCAACTCCACTGATAGCCGGATCCCTCCTTTTTTGTAGTCAAGGTCCATCAACAGTATTCTTTTCCCAACAATCTCTTTCAGCTCCCGGAACGCGCAATTGCATTCCTCCTTCCAAACCCACTCTGCACCCTTCCTAATTAGTTTCCGCAATGGGATAGCTATCTCTGCAAAATGCTCAATGAAGATCCATAACCATACACAAAGACCTTGAAACTGGGTAACATGAGTAGCATTCCACAGAGTAGTACATTCCAAAACTTTGTTAACTTTGGGCTTAGTGATTTTCCTCCCTTTTGTGGAAACCTTGTGGCCAAGAACTTGCAAGGCCAGAACACACGCCACCAACTTATTACCGGAAACGTTCAAACCCGCTTTGTTGATCCGGAACAGGATTATCTCCAAAGTCCGTGCGTACTCCCAGACAAACCGCCTGATTCCCAAAACCTGCAATATTTTCTCCGCCGTAATTACTCTGTGGCCCCTTGATACCTGCCTCATCAATCAATATCTGCACTTTTTCCTGTACATCATCCTGCAAAATCCACATCATCTGCACCTGGTAAACTGCTCCTGAGTTAGTTGCCCCCTGCAGAAGCCGTGTTAACTGAAGTTGCCCCAAACATGTTTCCAAAGCCATCATTGGACGGGACTCTGGATGTAGCTCCCACTGATTGTACCCCCCCTTCCCCCCCCCCCCCATGACATCTACTAACCCGTAGCAGACTCTTCCGGTCATATTTTTGGGAAACTCCTCCACCTGCGGATGCAACCCCGCATCTCTGATTGTGACCAAGTTTAACCTCTGCAGGCTGTGGACAATCCACAGATTATTCCTGTTGTGGAAGGTAAAGGAGAGTTACGCTCCCAAGTTGTCCGCAAGTCCGGAAGTTATTGATCTAGGTGTCTGTAAGGAGGTTGGATGCAATGAGTTCTTAAGTGTAGTGAGATAAAAGAGAGATAATGAGATGTATTCTTCTTCCTCCGATCCTTCCTCTTCCTTTCCTTTCCTTCTCCAGTAGATCAATAGATTAATAGATAGATGGATCATAACCCAACCCAGAGTTGAGGGTGAGGACTTGGATCCCCCTCCCTTCAACCCTAACCTAAGTACAACCACAAACGCGAAAGAACAATGAAACACAACCCCTGAGCACAGAACCTTAGCCCAACCCTGCCCCTCCATTCCTTGCCCCATAACCCATGCCCCTTGATATCAACGTACGCCCGGTTTGTCCTTCTCATGGCGCGGCCCTCCCCCGCGCCCTACTCAGAGACCCCCGGTTTGCCCGCCCGCGCGCATCTGCGGACCTTGCGGTCCACAAGTCGGCCCGCAGGCGCCTAACCCCCAATCGCCCCGCCCTTGCTTTCCGGACTAGCCACCCGCAAGCTTGGTCGGGCCGGCTCCATCACTCGGTCTGCGTTTCCTGGGCGGGTCGCCGCCCGGCGCCCTCGGAGTAGGCCCAACCCGCACCTGGTGCTGAGCCCCGCAATTCCTACTGCTGAGCCCACAGTGGCTGCTGCTGAGCCCTCATCAGGCACTGCTGAGACTGCGCGCACCCAAATGCTGAGCCCGACCTACCCAACTGCTGAGCGCGCAGCCCGCGACGCAGCTCTTGACCCAAGTTTATAAATACAACACCACACCGTCCTGCTTTATTACCTCAAAAATGGGACTAGAATAACTAGAAAAAGAAGGCTTGTACAGACCCATCTGCAAACACTCCTGCACCAACTCTATAAACTGATCCCTAACTGCTACCAGAATAGGAATGGGTTTGATCTTCTAAGGGTCTTGGGGCACCCTAGGTATCTGGTAGGGGTCCGCAATCTCATGCCTGAGTAACCCCTGCTCTTCAAGACCAAAGGACAGCACCTTCCTCCGCATGACAATCACTGCCTTGATTAATTGTACTTCCTCCTCTTGCAACCACCCCTCCAGCCCAAAGTTGAGTCCGGCCATCTGATCCTCCGTGAAGCCCCTCAGATCCTTCTTCAGGATTGCAGGTGTCAAGGGCAACTCATAAGGGTCCTGTGACCAATGGATAGGCCTCATTGGTTTATTAAGGTCCTGCAGTTGGACATTCTTAGAAACTGGTTTTTATTTGCTACCAAAGACCCACACCTCAAGCAACTTTGATCCCTTGGTTGTCTCCTCTATTCATAATTGTCAACCTGCAACAAAATTGGGGTTGCTCACAATTGTGGCACAAGGGTAGCTACTTGTGCTGACACCCATTGAAGGCGCATGCAAGGAAGGACTCACTTTTTTTCCTATCCCCGCTCCCATCATTTTTGTGCCAATCCCCACTCTTATCCATACTGCCCAAAGCACATTGGACCATGCTACGGGGGTTCCTCCTCCCTGCTCCTTATCTGTCAACCGTCTGCGCAAGGAAGGAACCTTCCCCGCACAGGCCACACGGCCAAAATCTTAAAATCCTCCGCCAAATTGTTGTTGCTGCCTTCTGCAAGAGGGCAGCCTTTCCAATTTTTCCATCTGCAACTCTCAGGCCAACAGATGGTTGTCTTGTAGCATTTACCCAAGGGGTCTGCAACAGTAAGGAGTTCCTCCCTAGTATCTGGACAGAAGCCAAGAGACGCCCAGAAGGCAAAAAGGAACAGCCTACCAAGTATGACCTCCAACCCGCTTACTACCAAATACAATAGCAGAGCCAATACCCTTGCCACTTCCATCATTTCCTTCTCCAACACCCCTTCAATAACTCATTCAAAACCTCCCAAAGTCTGCAACCAAATGTTTGCCTTGTGTTGGACCAATCCCACATTGGTTTCCAACTTCAATGGAAGGATGTTTACCATTGAACCGCTATTGACCATTGCCCAACACCTTTTTCCTCCAATCTGCATTTCCACATATCCCAA
The DNA here is from genome assembly GCA_025617555.3 of Puccinia polysora. Classification (NCBI taxonomy): domain Eukaryota; kingdom Fungi; phylum Basidiomycota; class Pucciniomycetes; order Pucciniales; family Pucciniaceae; genus Puccinia; species Puccinia polysora. The sequence goes on along the minus strand of CM062624.1, from coordinate 13,043,051 downwards.
AGGGCACATCATAGCACCTCTAACTCCTAAAACATTTGCCCCCGCTTTGAGAGAACCAACATTTGCCTCTTCCCTGGTTTTTTGTTTTTCCTCCTTATTCCCCGCAAACTGCTTGAAGACCGTGACCATCTCCTCCGCCATCACGGGTGAGATTTCTGCTAGCTCCTTCAAAGTTAGGGAAACCAGGTGGTTTGTTCCGCAAATTCTCCTTGCTACTTCTCAGGCCCTCCTGCAGGATCCCCCCGCTTTGACTACAACTGCCTGTTCCAGTGCTTTTGCAGGAGTTGGAACATCAAGGCTTATTCTCCTTTCATCGGAGAAAACAGCTCTAACCTCCGCCAAAACTTCTGGGGGTTCCCAAGTTAAAGGAAAAGTGTACCCCGCTGAAACTTTAACTTCCTCCTTCTGCGCTGCCGCCGCTTGAGCCAGATCTTGTGGCAAAGGTTGATCCAGCATATCCAGTATAGTTTCACCTGAAGGGTAAAAGCATTCCCTTCCATCCGTCTTAACTATCTTGATCCGTTTTGGTGGTCTTTTATAGACGCAAATCAGAATTGGCTGTGCGCTGCGGGCTCAGCAGGGGTAGCACGCTCAGCAATGGGTGCAGCTTTTCCGCAGAAAGCGGCACTGTGGTCTCAGCAGCAGTCAAACCAGGCTCAGCATCTGGAGACACGGGATGGATTGGATTGGATTGGACAGATTGCATGCGGTTTGCGCGTCACAAGACGTGGATCAGATCGCATGGATATATCTTGAATATCTGGAATGGCCCATTGGGCGGATGCGGACATGCGCGGGGGGCTCCTAGTTGGGCGCAGCGCAAGGGTGGTGTCATGAGAAGGACAAACCGGGTGGAGGTAATGGCAGGCAGGCAATAAAAATGGATATGGGATATGGGATATGTGATATGGGATGGGAAGGATAGGGTTGGGGCTAGGGTTCTGTGCTTAGGGGTTGTATTTCATTATTCTTGCTTGTTTCTGGTTGTACTTAGGTTAGGGTTGAGGATGGGCGGTTACTTAAACGGCACCCTCAACCTGGATGGAGGAGGGGGCATGAGATTGGACATTGGATCACAGAGGATCACATTGGATCATCATAGGTTTTGGAAGGATCTTTACTCTCAATTCTCTATCTCTCAGTCAAAGGGTGAACAGTTGTACTCAGGGTTTACAGACGCAAGAGATCAATAACTTCCAAAAATGTGAACCGTTAAAGGAGAAGTCATCTTCTGAATTCCACACCGTATGTCCGCACTCAGATCTTTACACAACCTTTTAAGATGGCCATCTTCCCAGCATTAATAGCATTGGAAGACGCAAGGCTTTCCTTTGTTGCTTGGCGGCGCCCTTGATGGCCCCTGAGTTGGCGCATTTGACATTTTTTTTGGTGGTTCTGGGACTTTTATGGCTGGATTTGCTATAGCTTTCTGCCAGAAAAGACACATTTTGTTGAACATCTCCGTCATTTCAGCAGTTTCCTTTGGTTTTACCGGCCCTTTTACCCCTTTCACCTGCACATCCTTCTTCTCCAAACCCTTTTTGTCTTCCTCCATAAGTTCTTCTAATTCCAACTTGCCTACCACCGCCGCACAGATGTCCTTCATGTCTGGAAGTAGGGTTACCCCTCCGTCCCGCAACCTGCAAATTAATACTTTTTTGTAAAGCTTTCTATGGACCCTTCCACACAACTTGGAGCTAAGCCCCCACATAAAAGTCCTCTTGACAGAGCCAGTATTCTCTGCCAAAATTTTTTTGAGGACAAGGTACTTCAAAATGAAATCATATGAGGAACAAAACATACCAAACAACGTCCTTGAGGAAACACCTCCTTCCTTTGCCTTTTTGGTTGCAAGATTCTCAAGATCCACTTTGCCGAACCTCTGCTCCCATGACCTTCATTTTTCCACTATTTCCCCCGCAACTTTTCCCAATTTTGTTCTCTTTAACCCTCCATATCCTCCACGTCCCACATATCCTCCTCATCCAAAATGAAGTTGATTATTTGCCAGACCCACTCAATGTCATTTGGGCCTTTTCTGTTGCTGTGTTCTTGAACTGTTCCAGAAATCAGTGAACATCCTCTGGACAAAACCTAACTGCGGGGTAGTCCCTTGGCCTAATTTTTTCTCTGCTCCCTTGCCGCCCCTCCGGCATCTCCAGTGCCGCATACATTGATTGCCCCCCTGTGGCCACCCTTGGCAGCCGCCCCGCCGGACTGGGGGTCTGAAAAGGAGTGCTTTGATACGGTGGCGCACTACTGGTTGCCTGTTGGTGAGTTGGAAGTGAGTTGACCAAACTGGCCTCAAAATCTCCCATCATCTTGAACGTTGAAGGAAAAATAAAAACTAAAAAAAAGGTATATCTCCGCAGACGGTACCAGGTATTGTAACAGAGAAAGATCTTTCCCGGCCAGACACCCAATTTTTGGAAAGAGATTGTGTGTTTGGTAAATTCTCTGCAACAATCTTGCTCCAAGTTCCAGAAAGCCCACTAACCCTTGAGTCACACTCCTGTACCTCTGCAATTCCTAATTGAACTCTGCTTCTGCACCCAAGCGGGAAACTACTAAAGCTAACTTTCAATGAAATAATAGTAAATAAACAAGACAGAATTCCTGAAAAGCTCTGCACTTGAACTATTGTCCTCAATATGACCTCTGAGAACTCTTTCTGGTTATTACACTGTGAAGTAAAAGTAGAAAAGAATCAAGCTATAATTTTCCATGATGATCCCCAATAATTATGATGTGATCTTGGATAATGGTATCCTCCCCCTTCCTCTAATCCCTGTCCATAAAAAAAGGAATGCTTCCTTATATATACAACAAATAACAAAGGAACATAAACTGCTAATTAAAGTCTCCTTTTCCCACCACCTCTGTGCAATCTGCACTGATCCTCCTTGATAATAGTCCAATCCTTACCCAATCCAATGATTTGGAGTAGATTTGATGATCCTGTTGCCAATTCCCCCTAACAGTTGAGTCATGCCAATGCATAACTAAGAACAGATCCTTGTTGATCTTCCCTAGTGGATCACTCCCAATCCTGCATGCGGCATAACTAAGGATCCCCAACAACCCGCATGCTGCCTCCTCAAATTTAGTGTTCATTGCCCCACAGTGCTCCGGGATCTCATTGCATATCCCATAATTGGCCTAATCCATACTCCTTAGCTTTGATCAATTGCTTCTGCATTAGTAAACCCACAGCCGCTGAGGGAAAGTTATGTTTGACCACGCAATGTCCGCAAAAGGCAAAAACTCTGGCCCATTCTTGTCATTTTTCCCGCAAAAAGCGCGTTCCGCACCAATGCCAAGCCCTCAGCTAATGTAATCGGGAATAGACATTCTGCCAATGCGCTTCTCTGAGCCTATTGTGCTGCGGACTTTCAACCACAGCTGAGCTGCTCCTAGTCAAATTTCCAGTGGTGAGCCTACTTGCCTCTGTGTCTATAAATAACCACCACACCAAGAAAGGAGGAGCCAAGGGGAGGGGGGCATTGGGGGTGGTAAGCAAGCCGGAGCAAGGGGGGGCAGGGCTGGTAAGCCAAGGGGAGGGGGGGCATCAAGCCAAGCAAGGAGGGGCTGGGCCAACCTGAGCAATGAGGGGGTGGGATGACTGGATCAAGGAGGGGGTGGGCAAACCAGAGCAAGGAGGGGGTGGGCGGACCGCAGCAAGGGGGGTGGGGCCGGCAAGCCAAGGGAGGGGGAGAGGGGGGGTGTTGGTTAGTGAGTGGGAGCAAGTGAGAGGGAGGGAAAGGGGGAATGAGGAGGGGGGAGCTTACCTGTGGATGCAACCAAGGGGGATGGAGGTGGATGAATCAAAGGATGAGAATTGGATGATGGGGAGGAGGAGGGGGGGGGAAGGAAGCTTAACAGGGGTTCCAACCAAAGGAGGAGGGGAGGTGGTGGGTGAGTTGGAGTTGGTTGGTGAGGAGGAGGAAGGAGTGGACCGTCCGGTGGTTTGGTGGGGTGAGGTGGGTGGTTTGATTGGTGGTTTGGTGGGGTGAGGTGGGTGGTTTGACCGGTGGTTTGGTGGGGTGAGGTGGGATGAGGTGGGTGGTTTGAACAGTGGTTTGGTGGGGTGAGGTGGAGGGTTCGGAATTTTTGAGTCTTTTTTGCCTAAGTCCACCCCACCAAATGAGAAAAACAAATGGAATCAGCCAAGGAATCTTGGTTGAACAACCAAAACCAAAAGAAATTGGTGAAGGGATTTTTTACCTAATTCAAAATCAAACATTACTCATCAAAGTGAGCAAGGGTGAGAGGAAGAATCTATTCTCTAATAGAAGAAGATGAGGGACAAGATGAGGCAGGGATGACTTGAGGAAGATCAGGAATATCCTCTTCAAATATTTTGTCCCATTCATCTTTGATGTCAGCCAAAATATTGTGAAGGATTACACAAGTGATAATCCAGTTGATGAGGAACTTCATGTCTTTGGGGTTTTGAAGCTGTTTTTTCATTTCCCTTAAGCTGGCCCATTTTCCTTTCAGGACTCCTATTGCATGCTCAATCCAAACTTGTGATTGGGAAAGATGATAGTTGAAATTGGTTTTTCCTTGATTGTTGGACAAAAAATTCTGGTATGCTGGAACCACATATTTCCCACTATTATAAGCTGAATTGGCCAGAAGATATTGATCTTGGTCAAAGTAGTTCTCTGTTTTTTGGGCAATCCCCATCCAATTGAAAACATATCATTCATTACAAGAACCTGGAAGGCCAGCGTGGAGGTATATGAACCTCTTGTTGTTATCAAAAACAAGTTATAGTGCCACAGAGTATCTATAAAAACCAATAAAAAAAAAATGGTCAGTTTATTATCAAAGGATTTGGAAAGTAAATGAATCAATTTCCTTTTTTCCAATAAAAATAGTGGTTGCCATCTAGCCTGATTTTTTTGACTCAAGGGGATGGTAGTTCTATCAACAAACCCAATGCAACCAGGAAAGCCTTCAGTCTCCATTACTTGAGATACCTCCTTGTGTTCTTCTTTGGTTTGCAAAGAAAGACTGGGCAATGGAGAGATAGGTTATCAATCATGACTCTTTTGGTTTATGAGTCAATGGTTCCATAACCAACTGAGAAAACATTTACTAATTGATAAATTGCTTCTCCATTTCCATTTGATCCCAATCAACAAAGAGAAACAGCTAGTTGGATAGCTGGATCTCCTTGCGGATTCCAAGAATTTTTTTTGAAGATGTGGTGGTCTTCAATCATCTCCAAAAGTTTGATGAATGAAGGCAATAGAGTTTGGAAAAGTTTCTGGAAGCTTAAGTTGGGAGGAAATGAAGCTTTTTCCTTTCATACATAGTTTTGTGGAGAGTTTTTCTTCTTGGAACCATCTATTGCTTTTGTAATAGAGCATTCAAATCCAACCAAGTTGATTCCAAATAGGAGTCTGAATTGGAGTCTGAATGGCAGTCAAATACTAACAAAATTTCAGTCAGCTTTTTTGCATTTTCAACTTGCTGCTGGGAATTTTGATGGGAAATGTTGAAAAAGATGGTAATTCAATGTGGGTTGATGAGATGATGATGGGATTTGTGTGAAGATGGAGATGTGAAGCAATAGAGATGTTAAGCAATAGATATGAGATGTGTGTGATGTGATGGAGATGGGATTGGTATGGATTTGCTGACATTATAGAGACTCCTGTGGGATTATAAAAATAAAGTAGCAAATAGCTTTCTTGCAGTCCTTGAAGGGGAATTTAGTATTAATTCTTCTGCTTTAGAGTATTAGTAAATACTAAGAGTGGTTTTGAATTGCCTGCCCTTCTAGTACTATAGTAAGTCCGCACAATAATACATTTAAATTAATGGCTGGTTTCTTTGAGACTTAATTTAGGTCTCAGATCAGACCTAGGTTAGTTATCAATTTTTATTGGTAGGGTTTTGTTGAAGAATATACCAGCTGTATTGGGTTATTGGTTATTTATTTATCAGATATGTTTGATCTTTAACAATATCTTAATGTAAAATGGTTCAAGGGTTTATCACAGAGATGGTTCAGGAGAGGACCCAAGGATGGGTTTACCCACAGAGGGCTGGGTAGAGGAAAGGTTTGTGGTTTCTTTTTTTTTTGTGATCTCTTTCTTTATAAGGGTTATTTATTGATTGAAGGGTGTTTCCTTTTTAATTTGGTGCTGAATATTTAGGTCACAGAAGAACCCTTATTCAAGCGCCTGGTAGGTGGTTTAATTGGTTAAAGATGGGTTATAACTTGGTCTCTGATTTCCTGTTTCTTTATAATTGGTTCATTACTAATATTTATCAGGTTAGGTACCACAGATGGATAGGCCAAGAGGGCCTGATAGGGTGGTGAGTGCTAGGCTGTTGGTGATGGGTGATAGGTAGGCCAGATGGAATGAGATGGGTATGATGATACAACCTAGATAGGGCAGAGATGCCCTCCTTAATTAGAAAATCTGGTCCTCAGGGGATGCTCAGGGCTGCCCCTGAGGGTGCCCTGGGGCTTCCCCTGTTACAGTGGGATCCAGGCACATGAGACATTTTAGCTGGTTGGAAAAAGACACTGCATGAAACTGAGGCAATTCTGCTGGTTGGAAAAAAGACACTGCATGAAACTGAGGCAATTCTGCTGGTTGGAAAAAGCAGGTACAGGGGGTTCATGCATGCACAGCCCTGCATAAACTGCTGTGAAGTGCAGATACAATATATTCCTGTGCAGTACTGGTGGTTGGTCTGGTGCTACTTGTTTCTCCCTACATGTGTTTCTGTGCATCCACTGGTGGTTTGTTTGATGCCACTTGCTTCTAGCTTGATGTATTTCTGTGCATTACTGGTGGTTTGTTTGCTGCTACTGCTTCTACCTTTTTATATTTCTGTGCATTACTGGTAGTTTGTTTGTTGCTACTGCTTCTACCTTCATGTATTTCTATGCATTACTGGTGGTTTGTTTTTTGCTGCATGGTCTTGCCTTCCTGCATGTATGGCTGGGTAGCCCTGTGGTACTTGTACTGGTGGGTTGTTGGGTATCACATGCTTCTTACTACATAGGTTTGGGTGTGGTGCTGGGATTTTTTGATACTACATGGTTCTGGCTGCCTGCATGTATTGCTGGGTAGCCCTGTATACTTCTTCATAGACTTGTGTAGGTGTATTTGCTTGTTTTTTTTTTGGATCTGGTTGAGACTGGTTTCACTCCCTCCTTCCTATACTGTCCTGTATACTTCTGCATAGTCTTGTGTATGTGTATGTGCTTGTTTTGTTTGGAACTGGTTGAGACTGGTTCCACTTCCTCTTGCCTAAACTTTCCTGTATACCTCTGCATAACCTTGTGTATGTGTATTTGCTTGTTTTACTGGAACTGGTTGAAACTGGTTCTACTTCCTCTTGCCTAAACTGTCCTGTATACTTCTGCATAGCCTTGTGTAGGTTTTTTTAAATGCATCCTTGGTGAGGTCACAGGATCTGAACTAGTTGCACTACCTCCTGTATCTGTATTGCTTTATTCTGGGTGAGGTGACAGGGTTGGTGTATGGTTCTGGTGTTGAGGGTAAGCTGTTACTGGTATGTACTTGAGGGTTTGCAAGGTCTATCTTTATGCCTTCCACAGAGCTGTTACACCTGGTTGGGTATGATTTTTCCACAGTTGAAGGGTTCTTGGGCTTTATCTTCTAATACATGAGGGATAGGGTGCTAATTTGGCTGAGGGACTATAGGTTATTTTGGATGTAGAATTCATTTCTGAGGTTTATTTGAGGGTTTGAGCTGTTTTATAGTCCAAAAGTGAGTCTGATGGCTATATGACAGGTTTGGACTACCACAACATGCATGAGTTTTTTGGATTGGATGGATGGTAGATGGATGATGATGCATAAATGGCGGGTTTGATGTTTGAAATACACCATTTTCATGAAACACACCATTTTTAAATACACCAGTTTGGGCCTATGTTTATTTCAGACACTTTCCATTAAAAATGGTGGGTTTGGTCAAAAGAAATGGTGGGTTTCTAATGGCCAACTTGCTAACTCTGATAAACCCTATTGGAGAGATTGTAGGCTTAAAATAATTTGTAACACTTGAACTACCCAAAGGATTGATTATAGAGGAGCATTGATTGTAGAAGATATTAAGTATTCTTTCTGGAGATATTTAACCTCTTCTTTTCATTTCATCAGAATAAGCATTGGATTTGTTAGTGTTATCCATTTTGGAATATGTTAATTTTTAATTATTTGGGGATTCAAAATGACTATGGTGAGTTAATATTGATATATACCTGGATTTTGAGCCCAAAAACAACAATTCCAGAGTCCCATTCTATTGTTTGAAGAGGAAATCTTTGGGAAAGACATAATCCAAAATAAATATTTTTGTCAAAATGTATGCTAAATGTTTCAAAAAAATGAAACAAATGCATTTTTAAACTTTGAAGAATGAGATAGAATATAATTTTGATTTTTTCAAATTATTATTGAATGGTAATAATTACATAAAATATTTTAAAATATGAAGCTACATACAAAACCAAGAAAAAACAAAAAACAAAAAATCATTGAAATAAATTGAAATAAAATAAAATCAAGGGTGCACTGATTGATGCACAAAGACACATTCTTCTTAGATTGTAGACAAATAATAGAAGAGAAAAATAATCAAAATACAAGTTAATTTATTTTTTAAAAGCTAAAAGAAAAATGGAAAACATATATAAATGTATATAATGAGAAAAAGAAAATCAGTTGGGGGGGTTGTGACCACCTCATACAATGCTGGGATAGGAACATGCACCATTCCCACACCAGGGAAGGTGACAAACCTGTTTTTTTAATTTTAACACCATTTGGTATATATATATATATATATTGGTTTTTCATGGGAAATCATGCCTTTTGGTGTGATCTTGTCAAAACAAATGCTAGACTGATGCCTTTTTCAAAAGGGAAGTGATAAATTTTCAACCCTTGGTCATGAACAGGCGTGAAATGCCTTTCACAAACCATTTGAGTTGTGAACAGATGTTCACAACTTTTTTTCTTTTTTTCTTTTTTTGTTTCTTTTTTTGGTCTTTTTCTGTCTTTTTCTTTTTTCTTTTCTTTTCTTTTTTTCTTTTTTTCTTTTTTTCTTTTTTTCTTTTTTTCTTTTTTTTTCTCTTTTCTTTTCTCTTTTCTTTTCTCTTTTTTTCTTGTTTTTTCTTGTTTTTTCTTTTCTTTTCTTTTTTTTTTCTTTCTTCTTCTTCTTTTTTTTTCTTTTCTTATTCTTTTTTTCTTCTTTTTTTGTTTTTTCTTTTTTTTTTCTTTTTCTTTTTTTTCTTTTTTTTTTCTTTTTTTTTCTTTTTTTTCTTTCTTTTTCTTTTTTTTCTTTTCTTTTTTTTCTTTTCTTTTTTTTCTTTTTTTTTCCTTTTTTTTTCTTTTTTTTTGTTTTTTTTTTTTTGTTTTTTTTTTTGTTTTTCTTCTTTTTTTTTCTTCTTTTTTTTTTCTTTTTTTTCTTTTTTTCTTTTTTTTCTTTTTTTTCTTTTTTTTTAATTTTTTTTTCTGTTTTTTCTTTTTTTTCTTTTTTCATCTTTTTTTTTCTTTATTTTTTTTCTTTTTCTTTTTTTTTCTTTTTTTCATGTTTTTTTCTTATTTTTTCTTTTCTTTCTTTTCTTTTTCTTTTTTCTTTGTTTTGTTTTTCTTTTGTTTTTCTTTTCTTTTTTTTTTCTGTTCTTTTCTTTTTCTTTGTTTCTTTTTTCTGTTCTTTTCTTTCTTTTTTTCTTTTCTCTTTTTTTTTCTTTTTTTTTTTTCTTTTTTTTTCTTTTCTGTTTTTCTTTCTTTTTTCTTTCTCTTTTTTTTTTTTTTTCTTTTTCTTTTTTTCATTTTATTATTTCTTGTTCTTTTTATTTTCTTTTTCTTTTCTTTTCTTTTCTTTTTTTTCTTTCTTTTTTTTTCCTTTCCTTTACTTTCTTTTTGCCTTTTTTTTCAGGTTTTCTTTTTCTATCTTTTTTGTGTTTTTTTTTTTGTCTCACAACCCTGGAGTGTTGAACAAGTTGTGAATGGTGCACCACAACTCAAAATGGGTCATGTGGCACAGCTCACAACTGATCTGAGTTGCAAAGTGCTGTTGACAACTCTTTTGGTTGTGGGACACCTTAAACAGATTGAACGTATTGTGAACCATTCCACCCAACCCATTGTGAGCTATTTATGGGTTGTGTAGGGTTTCAAATTTATCACAGCCCTTTTCAAGAAAAAGCAATTTTTTATAAATTTTGATGGCATGATTCTAGCCTGAGCCTTTTTTATCTCTCTAGATACAATGAATTGAAAGATTTTGCACCAATTGAGCACTCAGAAAAATCAATTTTTGACAAACACAATGAATTGCAAGATGTTTTACAAATGGAGAACTCAGAAAAAATCTATTTTTTACCTTCTATCAATATTTCACCAACAATCAGGGTTTGAAACTTGAGGAGAATATCCCTTGATAAATCTCCCAGATTGAGATTTTTAGCTTCAAGCTTTGGGTCCATTAGACATGCATCCTACTCTTTCTTGTTATTTTCTTCATCTTCTGGAGTCACAAAGGTTTCCATTTTGAGTATCTTTCCGATTTCAATTGAATTAAATAATATTAACCCAGAAGCCAAAATAGTTACCTCTTCCAATTTTTAAGCTACACCACTACCATGCCCTCCAAGAATTTTTCACTCATTTTGGACCTCATCTTCTGCTTAAAAGTGATTTAAAGCCTTTTAAAAAAAATTATTAAAGTGATCTCAATTGTTTATCACAAAAATACAATCTCAAAAGGGGTGATTTTTCCACTCCGCCTGTCAATTATGAAGTTCAGGACATGAAATTTCCAAACAAACACAAAACCCCTGGATTTATTTGGTAGCTTAATTTCTAGTAAGGCTGTTCTTTCCATATTACTAAATTTCCTTTTGAACAAATCAATTGTCCTATTTTAGTAATGGTGATATCAAACTTATTTCTCTACATCTATTCCTTTAGAATCCACTCAATGCACTAGATCATTTATTGCAAATTCATTTATCATTTTTTTTTGAGAATATACCTTTAATTCATTCCTATCCCTAAACTACATATTCCATTGTATTCATTATAAACTCATCTTTTTTTGTACTTTTTTTGCAGCACTTGTGCATAAATTTAACCACACCTTTGATCTCCAAGTGTTAGTAGATATCTCCTGAAACTGTAAGTATGTACCTCAGAGGGTCCAATCAATTTGGAACCAAGCACTTTCATTACATTTGGAGTCCCTTTTTTATTTTTAGAAAGTTGAATGTGTCATTTTACTGATTTTATGAACATACAGGGAAAAGATATACTACCATTGGGGATGAATTATACTACTCCAACATTGGGTTTCATCTTTATCCTCCTTTAAATATAAAAAAGCCTGATGTTTTTTTTCTTTTTCTTTTTTTCTTTCTTTCTTTCTTTTCTTTTCTTTTCTTTTTCTTTTTTTTTTTTTTTGGTAGGGGGGGGGGGGGGGGGGGAAGGGGGGTTGCCTGTATGTTTCAGGTTCAGGTGTGGTGATGATATATTCAGTTCCATTGGAAGACATGAGGGATTCTTTGAGACACCACCTTTTTTTCTTATTTTATCATCAATCTTTGATTTGCCAGCTTCAAGATTTCTGGGGTAGACTTTGACAGCTGTTGTGGAAACAAGTGTTGGGGTTGAAGGGGAAAATTGGCTTGGGGATTTTACAGGTGGATAAATGGTGCCAATTATTGGGTAGAATCTACTTTGCCTGGAAGCCAAGAATAGATTTGATGACCTTTTTCACATTTTGAAATTTTTTGTACATTTTTTTTGGGCATTGGTTGGTTGTAAGTGTCCATGGTTCCTGCAGTCTAAGCATTGTGATTTTTTTTTGGACCAACAAATCTGATTTCCTCTGGCCATTGAGCTTGAGTTAGGTAGTGTCAGCCTCCAGGATGCCAAGACCCTTGCTATCCTTTAGCTACCAGAGGTGATAGAATAAATAATAAATATATTATTTAATAAATGCAGCAAAAATCCATAAAATATTTGGATTAAGCTTATTGCAAGGTTAATTGGTTTGGTTATAGTTTATTGTTATAAATCAATATGAATAAATTGATTATTAAATATTTTTATAGAGGGGCCACAATTATATTGGGGATCTTTAACACCTCTCTTCAGGGATTTCAGTATGAAAACACGTAGTCCTGGTTACTTTGGGCTCTTTAGTTTAAAGGATATTTTACCCAAAGATAATATGTATATAAAATACACAGTGTAATGGCAGGGCCTTGTAAACAATCTTCCACAACAGAGAAAGGATAATAAAACTCACTGGTATATTATTAAATCCTTTGGGTATCTGTTTGGGACGTGCACTGATGGGTTAAACCTGTATACTGGGGTTATAAGGTTGTTCAGCAGTTTTAATTGATAAAAAAGAGGTTGAGGACGGATATTTTTGATCAGACTTAGCCATAAATCACTTACTTATCTCTTATAAGTACTTTATTACCTTGGCACGGTTTCTGGATATAAATATAACTGGTTCTCTACCCATCAATATCCTCAAAAGAGCTCTTTATGTATAGCTTTTGGAGTCCCAATACTATCCTTCTGAGGGGTACAGGGGATCAAAGGGATGGACACTAAGGCTAGCAGGGTAACCAGTGGTAGCCTGTCATGTGCTCTTGGTGCTATAGCACGGGTAGCATCTAATTCCTCAGGGTATGGGAATTATTCTACTTTATAATTGATGTTTGGAAGTTTGAATAACACTAATCTGTCCTATTTATGTATTATTTAATTAATTATCCTTAGTAAATTTTCCCAGTAATTTAATAATTATTTAAATAGACATTTCTACAGACATCCTGATTTCAGGTGAGTTCTCATTATGTATTAAATAACTGGAGTTAAGTCATGATATTGATTTTACTCCTTATTTTCGAGTTCCAGTTGATTTTACTAAGATAATTACTTAAAAATATAAGTCATGGGAATTCATGTAATGTTTTTACATCATTAGTTTTATCAGTATGTCACAAAAATATTGATGTCTAGAAATTCTCATAAAAGTATCTTGAAGTATTTTAATATATTTTTAGAATTTGTCATTGTCTTATTTTTGACATTCTTGGTACTTTGAGTTATATTTAATAAAAAATAGGTATAAGGGTTATTTAAGTATTTTTATATAATATTATTTACTTTTAGACTATCTACTATCCACGGGAACATTTATTACATATGTAGAATGTTCCCGTGTGTGTTGTAGCATGTTTACATGGTACCTAAGTTTCTCAGGCCGCCAGTCACTCTGTCAACCCATAGTCCCATGGCTGCGTACTTGTCAGAGGCCCAGGGCTGCGTACACAACCTTGATGGAGTGACAGGGCTGTATCTTAGCCGCGCGCGGGTGCATTGGCTGCTGTGGCTGCGTGCAGGAATTGTGACAAAACACATTTCCATTGGTAACTCCTAAAATATACACAACACCTCAATTCTGACTGAATTTTAGGTGTGAAACCTATACGTGACAATATGTGTGAAATATGCAATTGACCAAAAAGCTCAATAGTGGAGCCGTAGTATTTTGGTCTTTCTTTCCTTAATTATTTAAAATTATAAGGAGTTGGATTTCAAGGGTGGGGTCAGTGAGTGACCCTACCTAATTTTGGGTGGAGAATTCATTTCTGTAATAATATTTATGGTTTTCCCTACTCCTTCTATGTTTAATTATATTATTATTATTTTTATGTTATTTTTGTTACTTTTGCAGCTTGCTCTGCAATAGTAGCAAGCTGACAGGGAGGCCAGGGAATTTTAAACTTGTTATTTGATATTGGTTACTTTTTTTTTTGAGATACTCTACCTTTGGGATGGCCATGTGAGCATGCATGATGGTGTTTTCATCATCTGCATCCCCAGCCTGGATGATCTCCTGTTGGCATGGCTTGATTGACTGGAGTAGCCTGAATGTATTTACGTAGTGGTGTTACTCTTAGAAGCCATCTGCACATAAATTTCATGTTAGCATTCCATTTTTTCCTTGAGTTTAAGGCTTATTTTTTAGGTAGTTTTTCAAGAAAAATTCAAGGAAAAATTCCTTATCTGTGAACAGGCCAAGGCCCTTCCATTCAACAAATCAATCACTCAGTTTTGATCCCATTCTAAATAGTTAATGTATTCTCATTAATACAAGTGGTAAGAAAACAGTTAAAGATTTTGGGTTGGTCTTCCCAGCTAGTTATCCTGTATTGATTCTGAAGGAACAATCTCATCTTGTGGACCTATGAATGATCTTGTAGATTTTTTGAAAAAAATCAAGTCTTATAAATGTCTCCCAGGGGTATTAACACCATCCAATTTTCTAAAAGATTTGGTTGTAGTTTTGAAACCAAATCAATTCTGGGTTTTATATATATCAATGGCCTTGGTTTCATAGGTCTAAAATCCTTTGGGAAAAATACAATCCATCTGGTTGTAGGACACTATTGTATTGGGTCCTACCAATTTCCAAGACTATGAGTATTTGTTTACATAGCATTTGCTCCTCCAGGTCCAGGTTGAAAATGTCAAGGTCAAGCTTGTGCTGATTCCTCTTCAAGCCATCAGCAGTTCCTTGGACTGTTGGAAGATGGGTGCCTAGGTTTTTCCATAGGTGGTTTTCATACAAGGTTGTGTGTGTTGGCCTACTTTGGTCCACCAGGTGTGCTTATATCCAAGTATGAGACTGATCTTGAGACTGCATTCCCTAAATTGAGTGGTCAAGGTACTTACTTCTTGGCAGATTTGGTGGTTATGCAAGGAGTGGGAATGGATATGGTGATGTTGCCTACAGATTCAGGGGTACAGAGAGAGAAAGACTAAGACTATGGGGAAGATTGATAGAACAAAATGCAGGGGACCTGAAGGAGAAGGAGAGAAGATGGGTTGCAAAGGAAGGGTTTCAGTCAAGTAGATTGAGAGAATATTCAAAGTACCAACTGACTTGGGTGTGAAGACCCAACAGAAAGATGGAAATGCAGAGAGCAAAGATGAAGAATCTAAAAGGGAATTGGAACAGGTGTTGGCTTGTGTTCCCAGGTACCACAATGAAATCATTCTAAGTTAACAAGATGTTTATGAGGAGAAGATTGGTAGATTTGATGATGAGTGAAAACCAGAAAGAAACTGATATTTATATATATATATATAGAGAGAGAGAGAGGGAGAGAGAGAGGGAGAGAGGGAGGGAGGGATAGAGAGAAGGAAAATGAGATCTAGAAGGATTGCATTTAGTGGTAGGCTTGTGGAGATAGGTTGCAAGTTGGCCATTCAAGGCAGATATAATCCACCCATGTGACGCATGTTTCCACAAGTTCACCATGGATACACCCAAACAGATACTACTACTACTGGCCCCAGTCAAGGAAGTAAGTACATACACACCAGACAGGTGGACCTCGTCTGATGGACTTGCTTATTTCCCAGACCTCATTTCCTTGAAGAGAAGGCAGGCCTGATTCAATCGACATCGAACCCTCTTGGGTTCAAGGCAATCCTTCGTACACACCTTCTCCATCAGGGCTGCCAAGGCCCCGCTGGGTGGTGGTTAACAGGCTCTGCCATCAGGCCTGCAACCACACCCGATCCCTTGATGATCATCTCTTCCCGAGAAACTTGCCTCCTCTTCCCTCTCTCTCTTTCTTGCTGTAATCAATCCCGGCTTATGTTTAGCCTACTACCAACGTTTCCACCCTGAAATGATGAAACTTGGGCGGGGCGGGGTTGGGAGGGGGGGCTGGTTAGAAACCACAATGGCTGGTTGACTTGTCCTGTCGACTTACGACACTTGCTGGGGTGGTGGACTTGAGCAAGGTGTCAAGAGGCCTTGGATCCCTAGTCGAGAGGCCTTAACCTGCAGGCGACTGGCCTTGGACCACTTGAGCAGGGGTCTTCGTTAGTGATGACGGGCCCTTCTTCTGCCTGACAACTCGACATGGTTTGCTGGGTCCGCCGTCGGACCTGGTTACCCCTTAAATCTTGTAGCAGGACCGCTTAAGCGCCCTCAGTAGTGGATGTGATTAGCACCGGTTGGGTCCGGAAGAACACACCTGGATTTATATCGTGCACAATACCAAACCGAACTGCACTTTGAAAGAAAGAAAGCCGCTACGGTTGTCACAAAGTATGTATCTATTAAGGATTAGATTCTATCCTGGGGTTAGGCTTTCAACACTTCTCCATCTCTATCACTCCTGATCGATTCCCTTCCAGACTTCCCGATGCATCCGCTCTACCGGGCACCCTTCTCCCTCTCAAAAAAAGAAAGAAAGAAAGAAAGAAAGAAAAACCTGCTCAAGGCGCCCCTTCGGCCCAAGATCCCTGGTCCTTGGGGGCCAAGGATGCGGGCGAGATGGTGATTCAAGAGAGAGCAGAGTGAGCGTGAGAGTTGGATCCAGGGGGGGGGGGGGGAGGAGGGAGGGATCAAACATAAAAAAAAAATCAAATTCTAGGAGATCTTTTTTATTATCTATGTATGCACACCTCCAAGGTGGGAAGAGATGAGGAGCCAAACACAACTATAGAAAGAAAGAAAAGGATGAATGATCGAACATATATATGTGAAGGAAGAGAAGAAGTTTGGTTTATCCTCGGCCTGGGCTCTTCTCGTGTCGAGTCAGAGACCGGCTGCTCGACGTTTGGCGGTTTCGAATCTTACCGAAAGAGGAGGAGGGGATCGATTGAGCTCGAGATCGGATGCAGATGATGCTGATGATGAGAGTGAGGGTGAGCTAAGTAAACTGGTTAGAAACATGTACGATTTGTTCCAACTTGCATAGAGGTCCATCCCGATCTCTAAAAACCTCAGACCGTTATACCATTCTAGTAAATTCAAGTTTATAGTCAGGTTAGATGATGACCGGAACGAGAGAGAAAGTAACAAGGGTGAATTTGATTGGAACAGTGTAATTTGGCTCCTCGAGTCTCTCTCTTTTAGTGCAACGGGGGCACGCCAAATCAAAGGTCAGAAAGTAGAAAAAAAAACTTACTTTGATATTGGTACCAAGAGTAAAAAAAACCGAGATAGATCTTAATCGAATCAATCAATCGATCGATGCTTTTGGTGCCATGGCCTGGAAGACGAATGCTACTAGAGCGACCAGTAAGATGTTCTTTGAGTCGATTTAACTCATCCAACCATATTGCCAAACTACAGAATCTAGCGACGATCAACCAAATTCGAATTTGAGAATGGGTGGTCTTGAGTGCGAGATCTAATGACCTCGTCAAATCGTTCACCTAGTTAGTTCAACCCGTGTGTTTTTTTTTTTTCGAGGGGGGGGGGTCAAGTCAAATAATCAGTTCAAGGCAAGATGGATAATAGAAGGGATCAGCCCAGATCCACTTGAATACGTCCTTCAAGAATCCTCACCCCACCATCGGTTCTCTAACCTACCTTGAAAATCATCAAGAGCCGTCTGGGCGCGTTCCTTAAAATCTTCAAGATATCGGCAAATACATTCTCTTGAGTGATCAAAGCCTTCTGGATAAGTTTTTGCTCTTCGGTCGATAGGGAAGTCGAGAGGCCCATGAGACTACCGTTGCCCTTCAAGCCAACTCGACCGGTGATCGCCACCTCAAACACGTCATAGTCCGATTCATCGATATTCCCGACCAGTTTGGCATACCTCTTCCTATCCTCGATCGATCTCGGGCTAGAGTCTAGTAAACTGATCCACAATCGAGCATAGTTCACTCTTAATTCATCACTTAGATGGAAGTAAAGTCCATGATCCAGTAGTACGATTTCAAAGTTGTAAGGACTCCTGGATGATTTCGAAGCCGGCCGGATGAGTAAATTACCGGCATGCTAACCATACTCCGTGATGGCAAGGGGGTGATACATAAGAAAAACGGTAGAGTGGCAAACTTTGATTAACTGCTGGGGTCCCTAGCCTAGTCTGATTTGGTAAAAAATGAAAATTCCCGTGATGGGTTCGAAACAAAAAGAAAAGAAAATTTACTAAACTGGATCTCCATGGAAATAACCGTTTAGATAGATCATCTGGGAAAAGATTTTCGACAACTCTTGAGAGGCGCGATTCCGATCGATGTTGTGTTTTGCCAGATATTCGAGATCATCAAAACGACCACCAGTGACATCTATTTCAATTATTCACAACAGAGAAAGACGGCGTATTATATTTTTGTTTTTTGAGGACCGAATGATTAGATTGAGGGTTCGTTCAAGTTCAGGAATGCATGGGAGGGGCAAGGGGAGATGATGATAGGATGGATTCTAACATTCCATGACGAGTACTCTTTTCTTGGCCAAGAGTACATCTGGTATCTTGAGGCTAGTCAATTTCAAGCTTGAGAATCGTTGAGAACATTCCAGGGCATTGTTGGCTTCAATCCTCAAGTCCATCTCCTTGGGTAAGTTTTCTTGCATCTCCTAGAGATGATGACCTGCCAAGATGATCAGGAGACTGTGGAGGTAAGGAGGATGATCGGTAGTAGAGCATGAGTACTGACCTCAGCCAACCAAGTGAATTCGAACTCGGGAAAGACCCATTTGACGAAGCGAAGCATCAAAAGGACGGTCCGGATGTCGATTCGGAAATAATCTTCGAGAGTGGGATGTAAGATCTTGACGGCAACCTGACGACCGGTCTGACGATCGACGGCCCGATGAACTTGAGCGAGACTGGCGACGC
Source organism: Puccinia polysora (assembly GCA_025617555.3). Classification (NCBI taxonomy): domain Eukaryota; kingdom Fungi; phylum Basidiomycota; class Pucciniomycetes; order Pucciniales; family Pucciniaceae; genus Puccinia; species Puccinia polysora. The sequence continues at coordinate 13,024,366 of CM062624.1, read as the reverse complement.
CGATCGGGATGGGATCGAAGGATTGGAAGAGATCGTGGATTCGAAGGCCGAGGTCATCGAGGAATAGTTGATCGATCGACTCGAGGGAGCTTGGGATGCACTGATCCTGGAGAGGTTTCATCGTCGAGCGCCAGGCTGATGGGATCAATTGTACGGCACTTAGATGTTGGCCCAACTTGACGTAGATCCCACCGTTAATCTTGAGGACTTGAAGGATCCTTCGAGCGGCGGTGAGGTGAGTGGTTTCATAGTCCAAATGCCTCTGAGCTCTTCCGATGGGATCGTCATCCCAAACCTTTTCGAAGAGCAGAGTATAATCCCAGATGGCACCCAGGACGGCCAGGCCGACTCTAGAACAGCGTAGGAGACCGACGATCTGATAACGGAAGGTAGGATTGAATTCGTAGAGAGTGGTGGCGAGTAGGAAGCTGAAGGTGAGGCCCAGTAAGATCTTTGATGACTTGGACCAGGGTTTGGGTGGATGATCGGGTCTCGAGACTGCGGAGAAGAAGAAGGGACGGGGAGGCTGAAGATGGTACGAACCGGGGAAGGGGCGGGGATGGAGGGAAGGAAGGTAGGAAGAGGGAGGAGGGGGAGGACGATGGTAGATTCGAAGGAGGGAATGCGGCTGATTTGTCGAGCTGGATCGAGCAGGACCCAGTCGATGGATGGTGGCGGTGGACTTGAATGGCTGGAAGGGGTGATGATGAATTCTGAGAAGATGGTTGTGGACCGAATGACGGAGGAGGAGGGGAGAGTAGAACATGACGAGGAGCAACGCTGCAAATGGGAGATTGGAAGTGGCCGATGGAGAATAAAGAAGTGAGTTTATCCAAATAGGTATGTCAATAATAAATCTGTACTCAATGCTCGATTGCGCTCGACGACCGGCGAAAATTGGGCAGACGTGGCGCCAGTTTGATTTGGAGTGAGCTAGCTCAAGCAGCTCATCACCGATTTGCACAGGATCACTTAACATCCGCCTTCGACAACCATCAATCTTCAAGGATTCATGCTCACCTATCCTTAGCCAAACCCTCCATGGTCAATATCAAACTCATGAAAGAGGACGGACTGACTGACCGAGTGGGCATCAATCATCATGGTCTAAAATCTGAGCCTAACCATTCTGAGTAACTTGACCAATCCTCTGATTCAGACCATCCATCGATCAACAAGCCTAAAGTCAATTCTCAACTGGCAGGTTGTAAGTATGTAACACCAATCAAAACCTTGACGTTCCTAATGATCCACCAACTGATCACATATCAGCTCATCACCATCAACAAAATGTGCTTCACCTGCCCCTGCCCAGGTCTTGCACCAAGAGTTGTGAGTAGATTTTGTGGGGGATACTGATTCAAACTTGAGGAATTTCTATTGGGTCATATTCTGATCATTCCTTGTTGGTGTCATCAACCTGACGTGGAACGTTTAGATTTTTTTTAGTTTGCAATCGTTGGCAACTTGAACTTGTGCAAACTGTTTAGCCAAGGCATGTCCCCAAGTGACCTGGTGGTTGCTTTGGGCAAATGTGACCAACATATCCAGAAAAAAATGAAAGAAAGAAAAAGGAAAAAAGAAAACAAAAAGAAAGAAGGAAGGGAAAAGAAGAGAAAAAAAAAAAACAGAAACATAAACATAAAAAAGAAAAGAAAAGAAAAGAAACAGGCAAAGAAAAGAAAAAAAACAGGCAAAGAAAAGAAAAGAAACAGGCAAAGAAAAGAAAAGAAAAGAAACAGGCAAAGAAAAGAAAAGAGAAAAGAAAAGAAAAGAGAAAAGAAAAGAAAAGAAAAGAAAAGAAACAGGCAAAGAAACAGGCAAAGAAACAGGCAAAGAAACAGGCAAAGAAAAGAAAAGAAAACAAAAGAAAAGAAACAAAAGAAAAGAAAAGAAAAGAAAAGAAAAGAAAAGAAAAGAAAAGAAAAGAAAAGAAAAGAAAAGAAAAGAAAAGAAAAGAAAAGAAAAGAAAAGAAAAGAAAAGAAAAGAAACAGGCAAAGAAAAGAAAAGAAAACAAAAAAAAAAACAAAAGAAAAGAAAAGAAAAGAAAAGAAAAGAAAAGGAAAGAAAAGAAAAGAAAAGAAAAGAAAAGAAAAGAAAAGAAAAGAAAAGAAAAGAAAAGAAAAGAAAAGAAAAGAAAAGAAGAGAAAAGAAAAGAAAAGAAAAGAAAAGAAAAGAAAAGAAAAGAAAAGAAAAGAAAAGAAAAGAAAAGAAAAGAAAAGAAAAGAAACAGGCAAAGAAAAGAAAAGAAAACAAAAAAAAAAACAAAAGAAAAGAAAAGAAAAGAAAAGAAAAGAAAAGAAAAGAAAAGAAACAGGCAAAGAAAAGAAAAGAAAACAAAAAAAAACAAAAGAAAAGAAAAGAAAAGAAAATAAAAGAAAAGAAAAGAAAAGAAAAGAAAAGAAATGAAATGAAATGAAAAAAGAAAAGAAAAGAAAAAGGCAAATTTTTCCAATTTTGCATCAAAAGCTATTGTTGATTTTGTTGGATTTTTGTGTAATTATTAGTCATAGCCTTGTATTATATTTTCTTTCTTAAAGCAGCCCAGCTCTCTATCAGACCCTATAGGTCTTCTATTTACATGATGATGCTCAATAGGCTTTGTTATTCAAAGTCAAATGTGTCAGAATTTGAGTGAGATGCTCCAGTTGAGCTTTGAAGGAAAGGATGAGAAGAGATCTTATGATGCTAAGAGGAGCCAATCTGGGGAGTCAAAGAAGGGCACTCTGGTTCATTGTGAGTTAGAACAGATGATGGATTTTACTTGATCAGGCCACACTATAAATAGACTAAGTACAGGATGGCTGAAAAGTGGTTGAGAAACAATAATGAATAAAGTATGTATGAACTACAAGCAGGATTGTCACAAGAGGAAATGGTCAACATGGACAAAAGTGTAACTGAACATTCACTCACTTGAACAACACTCAACATGGTAGTGATATGAGAAAGCATCTAGGATTAAATATAAAGAACCCACTAGGATGGTGACTACTTAGAACAGTACAAAGAGGTCACTAGACAATAACACTCAAGAGCAAGATGATGATAACCCACTTAGATTAAAGATAAAGATGTCACTAGATTGATAACTAACCAGTATAGAATTAACAACACACTAGACTTAAACACTCAAGGGGTGATAATAGATTGAAGAATATAAAGCTTGAAGAATGATTGCACTCAAGTAGTAGGCAACACATATCACAAGACTAGAATCCTAACAAAATGGTCTCCATGATTTATTCTTACACCATAGCTTATATATATACATATAATTGTTTTTTCCCTATTGGAATCAACCATCTTAATTAGGCCCAGTCTGGAAATTCATGCCAAAGAAATTACACAATCCATTCCAATTTTCAAAAAAAAGTTGTTTTTCTTTTTTGATGAAATGATGCCAAAAGTCATTATCAGCATGATTATAGTAGAAGAATTACTAGCTTCACACCCTCTGGCCTTTTTTCCTGCCTCTGTAAGGTATGCAAACCTTGAAAAAGTGTGCCAATATGAAAAAGGTGTGAATGCATAAAATTAAGGTTTGACACACCTTTTTATGGTTTATAGGAGTGGTTGGGCTTGGAGAACAGTACACCTTTTGATGGCATGTTGGGCCCCCAAAGACCTGTAAAGTCCAATGTTGAAATTGTGCCAAAAATCACTAACATCATTCAAATGATGCCAAAAGTTTTCATTTTAGAAAAATAAATTGCTAAAATGATGCCAAGAGCCATCACTGGCATTGTTATAGTACTTTTTCTGGGTAAAATGAAGCCATTTGGTGTGACCTCCCACCCCAGGATGGCATGCAGCCTTGTTAAGTTTTAAAGGGGGGCCTGGGGTGGGAGAACACACCATTTCATAGCTTTTTGGACCGGAAAAGCCTGTAAACATAAAGTTGAGGCCCTGGGTGGCTAAAGTAAGGCCTTCAGACCCCCTTTAGGGTCTGTCTGGGGTAGAATGTTTTAGAGAACTCAAATATGGACAAAAATTGAGTAATTAAAATATGTAAAAATGCTAAAAGTATCATTTTTTTCAAAGGATGAAAATGTGAACTCATATTTGAAAAAGAAAATTGATCCAATGTAAGAAGAATTAGAAAAAAAACCAAAATATCAATTTTCTTGCAAAAAGTGAGATATATCCAGTGTAATATAAATACCTTTGCACCAAAATAAGCAAGCATAAAAGAAATTCCATATTTACTTATTTTGTGTTGTGAGTTCAAATATTCTTCCATATGCAAACAAAAACATCATACAGTACATCAAGAATTATAAAAAAATAAAAAACATAATTCTTGGAAGAAGGCTCATGATTTGTGATGGAATTTAAATAAATTTGTACCAAGCATAAAAAATAGTTTAAAAATACTAAATATATCTATTTCATGAGTAGAGTTGTAATACTTTGAAATATTCAAACAAAATTTTCATCAATTACAAAAATAAAAATGTAAAAAATTGATCATGTAAAAGGATCAATTTTTGATAATTCTTTGATTGTTCATGCACCTGATGTAGATTATTTTTTCATTTTCAATGATATTTGAATTATTTTCAATAAATATTCTTATGTGAAATTTGTTGACATTTTTTTGTGTTTGGTTAAGGATATCTGCATTCCATCACAAATAATAATTTTTATTCAAATAAATCAATTTTTCAATTCATTATTCTTATTATTTTATTCAAAAAAATTATTTTTTGGAATATTGAAACATATTTAAATATCCCTCAGATTATATTTTTATTTATCTTTATCTATTTTCTTTGATTTTTGTGGTAACACGTATATTGGAAATTTCAATTGTGATTCAAAGAAATTAATTTTTGCATTTGATGTTTGTATTTTTTTACTGATGAAAATTCTTTTGGAATATTCAATAACATTTGAATTCATACTTTAAAATAGATTTATGGAGTATTTGTTTATTTTTTTTATGCTTGGTAAAATGGTATTCCCATTCCACCATAAATCTTGAATTTTCTCAAAAATAGGATGTTATATATATTTTTTATAATTATTTATGTACTGGATAAAATTTTTGTTTGAATATTTCAGAGTGATTGAACTCTCATCATTAAAAATTTATAGGTAGAATTTAATTTTTTTTTATTTTTGGTAATGTACACTTGGATAGCTCAAATTGGATGGAAAAAATGGAACAGAGACTCCATACTTAATTTCATTGGTGCGCATGGACAAGGATTATATACTATATACATATGTCACATATTATCTGATAGGTTAACTGGTGATATCCCATAGTTGGGTTTGCTAAATCATAAACCCCCCCCACAAAACAGACTATCAAAAACAAGAAAAGACATTTGCAGAAGATAGATAACAGGTGGAAGAAAATTCAGGACAAAATCAGGGCAAGAAAAAGCAGTTGCAGAAATTGGGTTGTTTTGTCAAGATTTTGGCTAATTGGTTGTTTGTCTTGAGCCATGTGAGGTTGAGCTTCAGTTGGCAGATTGTATTGTTGACAAAGAAAAAGTTAGGGGAGATGTGTTTCATCCTTGAGCAAGACCTGTTGTCATTTGCCACTAACACAGCTGCATGGTTGTTGCAAAAAAGGTCAGAGTTGGTGGAAGGGGCAAGTGTGACGGTGATTGCATGGATTGAAGTGAAAAATTTGATCTCCGGGCCAATTGAGATGAATTTGGAATTGCAGGTAGACGTAGCAACACTTTTTTGTTGCTTGGATGCCCACAATATGGGACACCCGTTGAGGAGAATCAGGAAACCAGAGGTTGATTGATGGAATTCACCCCCCCCAGCTTGTGCTACTCCATAGTTGGAGGCGTTGTTGGGCCAGTTGGAATTGTAGTTTGTATTGGGTGGTGGATCCAACATATCTGATGAGGTGCTGGAGAGCTTGCCAGTGTGGGGCTTTGGGATGCTTGCTGTATCAAGATAGGTAGTTGACTCCAAACATGATGTCCGGCCGCGTCCCAAACGCCAAGTAATTGAGAGATCCAATGAAAAATTGGAGCAGGTCAGAGTTTTCACTTTTTTTGCTTGTTGGTGTGACTAGTTCTTGCTCCGGGATGAAAGTTGTTGTTCTGATTAGGGGTTTGGGATGCAGGGCGGTCCATTTTGTTCCAATTTGGTTTGCCAGTAGATTTTGGTTGAGGTTGAGGTGACAGTAGTGGAGGTTGAGGTTGATTCCAACAATCCAATTGCAGGATTTTTGCCATTTGACCCAGACACTGTGGTGACCAAATCAGGACACCTCTCAAAAATGGTTCAATATAATATTTCAATTTTTTTTTTCAAATTGTTTTTTTTCCCCTCTATGTGCGTTATCACTTGTACATAGTCTATAGGGACCCATGGCCCATAAAAGGAGGGGCTCTCCAATACCTTTTTCTGAATCATCCATGGGAGTGTGTGTATATGTCCCCCCCATTATCATATTAATCTATAATAATTATCCTGGGTATATCTTTGATTGCCCCCTGATCCATCTTATCCTGAGTCTTTGCCCCTCTGAGGCCTGATCCTTATCACCAACCAATAGCCTTGCTGGTTGAAGAGAATTCTGTCTGTTGGAATTTTAGAGTGTGTTACACCACTCTTTGATCCCTTTCTCTAACCATACTGGTCTCAATCCTTTCTTGATCATCTTTCCAGAGCCAATCACGTTTGATTGAAGAGGTTTTATTAAGCTTAAAACCTGGAGTGTTATACCTCCTCTTATTTCTCAAAGTTGCATTCTGCCAGCCTACTCTTGAGTTCCTTGAGAAGTGTTGAGGTTATCCCTGTTCAAATCAGTTATTGTTTGATTGCAGAGCTTCTCAAAAAGATTTTCTTTGTCTTGTACAGCCAACCTCAGTTATCTGGTACCCTTCAAGTGCTTGATTTCCAAGAGTTTGGAGGGTTCATTGAGAACCTGGAGGTTGGTTGGGGTTTGAGTTGATCTTCCCCAATCTTCTGCTGACAACCAGAGTGATTAGCTTGTGGGTGTTTTTTACATACAACAGCTTTGTTCTTTTTAACTTCAAACAAACTTTAAACTTCTTTTGTTCAAATATCTCCCACTTAATCTTGCCTCAGATAGTGCTGTTCCATTGCTACTGACTATTATCAAACTTTATCCTTACTACTTGATTCCTCACTTAAAAGTTCTGGACCTTGATCTTGGTTACATCTAAATATTTTTGTAACACTCAGGAGGGCAGCCTAAAAAGCACCTTTCCCCTCCACAGAACTTCCACAGCCTAGCACTGGTTGGAGTATTACAATGCGTGCAGACATTTCCCGTTGTATCTTGGCAAGGGCTTCTGGATTGTTACTGAAAACAACTCCGTAGTCAACATGGAGCCATATTGCAATGATGATGCTCCCTTTACAGTATGTGTACACAATTTTTTCCACACAGTAGCTGGTGAAGCCAATTTCATCAAGGAGGGCCTTTAAAAATTTCCACCAGCATCAAGCCACCTGGCATGTTCTGTATAGCAATTTCTTCAAGCGCATTGCTTTTCCTGCTAGTTCCATTTGCACATGGGTAGGTGGTTTGACATACAAAAGTTTGTCAATTGGGGCGTGGAGATACAGGGCCAATATGTCAAAAATTTTTATGATCCAGCGGTTCAATACCGCCGCGGCAAGTAGGAGTCGCAGGTATGATAGGGATGCTGTCAGGGAAAACATTTTGTAGCAATTTACACCAATTTTTTGGCGGAAAACTTTTGCAACATACCTGAATTTTGGTGTATCAACAGTGATGTCCATGATTTCAAGGATGTGTGAGTCTTTTTCATGGAATATCTCATGGGTGGGCACTTCACCTAGGCTCAGCTTGACCAATCTCAGGGTTGGATCAATGGTTGTAGGGGTAGCAATGAAGGGCTTTGGGGAAGAGTTTGGGAACTCCGCTACATTGATGTAGGTTAGGGAGGACAATGTTTGGTTCCAGAGAATGTATCCATGGAGGTTTTCCTGGAATACCAAGAAGATGGCACCTTCTGCTTGGTCATTAAGTTTGAGTTGTTTTTCTTTTGGGACATGTGTAAGACAAATTGATCCAAAGGGGTGTAAGGGAATGTTGTTAGGGGCAGTGTGCAAAAGAATTTTGGTCAGGGATTTGTCTCCAGAGCAGGAGTTTTTCAGTCATTTGTTCAGAAGACTTGCGTGGAAATATGCAAATGACCAGAATTTGTCAGAGAGTACAGCATACTTCAGCATTGTTTGTGCCATGTCACCAAGTGTTTGGTTCACTCTTTTGGACTTGCCATTTTGTTCTGGGGTGTAGGGGCAAGTGAAAATTGGTTTAGTGCCAAGTGCCTCCAATGAGTCAATGAGGCTTTTAGTGTGGTATTCTTTTGTGTTGTTAGATTGGAGGTGAATTGGTGCAGTGCCAAGGTGGTTCTTGAGATATTTTATGGTTTCCAGGAGTAATTTTGTGACTTTGGATTGTAGTTTGAAGGCATGGACAAAGATGAAGGTTGATGTGTGGTCGGGGATGGTCAGAAGATATTGGTTACCAGTGCAGTCGGGTGGGAGTGGTCCAAGGACGTTGGTCATTAGGAGGTCTAGTGGTTTTTTGTGGTGAATTGATTCAGGTAAGGATCCTCAGCACCTAGTGCTCTTTGCTATTTTACAGGGCTTGCAGACAAACAGGGTCCAGGATTTTGAATTAAACAAGGGTACGTGTGTATTTAGGTATGTTTTGATGGTGTTGTTGGACACGTGGCCCAATGCACAGTGGTAGTAGTAAGGAAGGGAGACAAAAGGGATAGGTGAAAGGGAATGTGAAAAGTGGAAGAGACGGGGAAAACAGGGGGAAGACAGTGTGATTTGGTTAACGGTCCAGGTACAGTTTGTGTATTTTGTAGAAATGGAATGGGAAGGGGATTTGAGCAGAATGATTTTTTTGTCAAATGACGCTTTTTATCCAGAGTCAATCAGGTGGCCAAGGGATAGAAGGGTACCATTCATGTCCAGGCAGCAAAGGACATCATTCAGATGGGGTTCCCCAGGGGCCCCACGCAGGGTTGTTGACAACCGTATTTTCCTGCCTCCAATCGCATATAAAAGCACGTTAGGGTTGGCTAAGCGTAGGGTTAAGGGTTGGGGGAAACGTGAGAAGGAAAAAAAGGAAGGAAAATGGCTACTTACTGACAAGGTTGCCCCCAATTCAATGACCAATTGATTTTCACCAGTCAGAGACTGTAAAGTTGGGTTGCCGGGGCAATCCTTGGCAATAGTAGCCAGGTCTTGGTTGGGGATTGCTCCAATTTGCTGGGCTGGAGGATGGTAGGGGTTTCCTGCAGTTGGCCGCTGTTGCATGTGGGGGGGGGGGTTCTCTTGTTGTGTGCCAGGTGGTTGTAATCCGGCATCAGTTCTGAGGACAGGAAAGGATGCTGGACAGTGGTTGGGTGAATGGCAGTATGCGCAGGAACATCCCAGGCGCGCTTGGATTTCCGCAGAAACGGGTTGGTTTCCAGATGCAATTTTTCCCCGTGCTGCTTGGAGATCCTCTGGTGTGGGTTGGAGCAGGCTAGCTCTTGAGTTGGGGGTTCTCTGGAAACTTTTGTTCAATTGGTATTGCAATGGTTGCTGGTGGCGTGGCCAGGTGTATGGTTGCACGGCATTTACGGCATACGGGTTGTCCGCCAAGTTCCCACGGGTCATTTTTCTGTAGAAAGAGGTGATGATGGTTTGGGTATCCCCAGGAGTTGGCTGGTCAATTTGTTCTAGTTGCAGCCCAATGCTGTGGAGCATTTGGGATTTGGTTGAACCAGGTGGAGGGGGTGTCATTACCTGCATCACTAGGGAGATGAGTGTGTCAGGTACAGCGCAGCCCAAGCACCCCAGTTTGATGAAGATATTTGACATTTGGGTGAGGTTTGAGGAGACGCTGGTTTCCATTGTTGTCATCTTGTAAAAGATTTCTCCAAGGATTTGATCAACTTGTTGTGTAAAATTCAATTGTTGAAAATTCTTCTGGACGTTTTCAAAGGCCTCCCAAGCTGTTTTTTTACTAGAAAAAATTGTTTTCAATTCGCGGTCTATGGTTAAAATGAATAGGACTTGTAAAGAGATGCTCTCAAAGTGGTCTATAGATTTGAGATTGTTGATGTTGAATGTAAAAATTGATTTTCCAAAAACACAGAGCCCTAATGTGTCAACTCCGCTAATCTACTTTTCAATGTTGCTGCCATCATGGTGCATGGTTTCCACGGTCGCGGTGTATTTGGTGGGATTTTCCAGGAACTTAGCCCTTGCGTTGCTCATGCCGTGTGGGGGTATGGTGGGCGTGCATGGGTCAGGTTTATTGGGGTTCATGTTCTGGGGTATGGTATCAGTGTGTTTGGTGGGAGTGTCAAAAGCGGGTGTGGTTGAGTTGTCCAATTCAGATGATGGTTCTCTTCTGGGTCTGCCAGGTCCTGATTTCCTGCGGCGTGCGTTCAAAAATGGATTGGTAACAGAGCAGTGTGACAAGATGTGGACGGACAAAGGAGAGCAGGCTTTTAACCTGTACACTTGGATAGCTCAAATTAGATGGAAAAAATGGCACAGAGACTCCATACTTAATTTCATTGGTGCGCGTGGACAAGGATTATATACTATATACATATTTCACATATTATGTGATAGGTTAACTTGTGATATCCTATAGTTGGGTTTGCCAAATCATAACAGGTAAAAAGGCATTTAAATCTCACCAGAAATCTTTCTTTTTTTTCAGAAAAAAAAATTTGAATTTATTTTTGATTCTGAGGTCAGATTTGAATTCCTAGCAAAATATTGAAGTTTATAGAATTCTTAAATATCATTTTTACTCAATTTGTGTCCAATTTTGAATTCTCCAAAAAATTTTACCCCCACAAAGTGTCATAACACATTTTTGACACTCCTACAACTAAAAAAATTGAAAAATTTCACCAACCTCACTCTAATCTCAGAACCAACTTCACCTACTCCTGTAACTGCCACTGGATAGTACTCCTGCATATCTGGCATTCTCCAACTTCTTCTTCCAGTTTCACCCTGCCCCTGTATTTGATAATCTCTATGTCCAAGGACACCTTACTGTTGTGTCATCTGATTCAATCAAACTTCCCAGGCTGTTTCCCCTCTCTCTATGGCTTTGTGCATCCGCTATCTCTCCTAAACCCAATTGGTATATGGGTTAGTAAATATCAAATACTTAGTATTTACATAATACATACTCTCCCCTTTCTGGTCAGCCCATTCAACTAGGACTTTGAGATCAGTAAATTGCAGACATTCCTGGACAGGCCCATCACCCAATCTTTCAACTTCAGCCACCAGTCCCACAGTTGAACATGTAATACCATTGGGATCACAATACCCAGCACCAGAAACTCATTCCTCAAGGCCTCCTCCTCAATTCTCAAATATAATGGCCTCTCCTTCCTCCTGGACTGATTAACCCCAAGGAATTGGTACAATACTCATTATTGGTTAGTTCCCTTCCAATAGGTTTCATCCCATCACAAGAAATAAAAATCACCTGCCTTACTCATTTCAACTTCCCCTCTGGTGTTACTCTTATAGGATTGAATAACCATCTTCCTTTGGAGACTTAATCCTGGATTTATCCATCCCTTACTTCACCAACCTTTTTCCTTATTCCATTAATCATCCTTGTCCTTGCATGAAATATTCTAGATCCTGAGTTCTGTGAGAAGTAATTTCTGTGAAATCTGCCCATTGCACACAAGGAGCCGTTGTGACAGAAAGAAACCAGAGGGGTGAGGCCTTAATTTAGCCCCTGGAGCCTTAATTAATGTTTAAAGGCCTTTGGGTGGAAAAACTCCATCAAATGGTGATTTTTACTACCCCAGGCACCCCTTTAAACCTCACAAAGGCTTCACGCCTCCCTGAGTTTGGAAGGTAGGCCAAGAATCTTCATTTTAGCAAAGAAATTACTATAGTGATTCCAATGACGCCTGTTGGCATCATTTTAGAAATTTTTTCCTAAAATGAAGCCTGTTGGCTTCATTGGCATGACTCCAGTCATTAATTTTGGAGTGATTATAGCCTGGAAATCTGTAAATGTAATTTGAAGCCCTGGGGGCTAAATTAAGGCCTCCAGACCTCCTTCCTGACCTTTTTGGGGTAGAAATATTTGGAGAATTCAAACATGGAAACCAACTGACTAAATGGAATATTTAAAAATGCAATGAATATAAATTTCTTGCAAATAATTCAAATGGGTAATGCTAAATTCACGGCCCATTGAGGCATGAACACGACTCAAAATGAGCCCTGTGGAAGGCCACCCAACCACATTCAAGCCGTTCCCTGTGCCACATGGCTCAAAGAGCCCTGTGGCCAACACACCATGGTCCGGGATTGTGTGGGATGCCACATGACTACATTCCAGCCGTGTAGAACTCCACATGTCTTGAATGTAGTCATGTGGAAACCGCGCGGCCCACACACCAGGGTCCAGGCTTGTGTGGAATTCCACACGCCACCAGACTGTGGTGAGCCAAAAAAAAAAAGGAATGAAAGGGTAATAACATAACCCATAAACTAAATAAGCCTTCCAAAGAAACAGAAATCAACCAAAAAATCAAAAAAGGTTCATTTTTTGGTTAAAAAAACAAAAAAAGAAATAAATAAATAAAAAAACAAAAAAATAAATCAATAAATGAAAAACAAAAGCAACTGGTACTATCAAATATAATAGCCCTAAAGTAAAAAGACCCAAAAAAACACAAGTAACTGGACTAGCACTAAACTAGAAACACCAAAAAAAAGACAAGTAACTTGAAAAGCCCTAAAGTAAAAACCCCAAAAAAAGATAAGTAACTTGACAAGCCCTAAAGTAAAAACACCAAAAAAAAACAGTTCAACTTGCGTCAAGCTGCTCATCATAAGGAGTAAAATACTCCTTATGATGGAATCAGCCCAACACAACTTGAACTGATTTAAAATTAAAATCTGATTCAAAACACTTAATTTAATGATTTTAACTCAAAACACTCAACATAATGATGTTCAAAATGTGATAACCCTTTATATTAATAGAACTTGTTAGCTGCATTAGAATTACAATTTATATGAAACCCAATGATTAAATGAAGTCAAATTCTATAATCTATATAATCTAGAATACATTTGCAGTTGATTTTTGAGATGATCAACCCAACAAGAGGCTTTTGTAGAAATCAAGGGACGTGGTTTTGCTACAATGAGCAGGATTGGAATCATTTCTTCCTCAAGTACCAATAGAAACCAGTGGTTATTGTTTAAAAAGGAAATATAAATAGGTTCTGATTGATCTGTAACACCATTTTTTATTGGAGTATATGAAAACAATTACTCCAATGAAATGAAACATATAGGTCCAAAGAATGTGTCTGCTAAGCTTTGTCCCATATCTAGTTTAGACAACCATTTTGAAGAGGGAATCTTTTGATTGATGTCTTCATAATCAAGACTTTGTTTAATCTTTTCTACCTCTTTTGAACCACCAAGCATCTTAATGTAGCATGATTTATGTTTCTCTAATGTTTCAACCATTTCCTTTCTCACTTTGAACCATCCATGATCATCATAACCAACAGATTTAGCAATGACTCTAAATCCCCAATTCCCATCTCCAATCAGATCCCAAACCTCACCCAAGAAATTATGGAATTTCTTGGGTATTTGATTGAGGTATTTCACATTTGGTTCCTATCATTAAAACTAACTTAGTACTCATTTATTTAATTATATTAATTAAATTAATACTCACCAAAGATGAGCTTCTGGTTGAGCTTTGCTTCATGTTGTCTTCCTCTGAAGAGGATTCCAAATCCAAATTAAGTGATCAAAATTCACTTTCAGTCTCTTCCTCTGAACTATGAAATTCAGATTCTGATACTGCTTACTTCAACTAATAATTCATCATTATTTAGTTAGTTCATTAAAACCAAAAAATGAACATTTTACAAAAGAACAGACTTACAATCTTTCTTTTTTTCTTATTTGGAACCCTTCCAGTCCTATTTTCCTGCTTGAGTTGTTTTTCAACATGCTCAAACCAAGATGGTTCTCTCTGTTTATCTTTCAATTTTGGAAGGCCCCTACTTGATCATAAGACTTTAGTTTCAAGTCTTGGCTTTGATTGATATTTTGTAATCTTTACTTCAATAGGCCTCCTTTATCATGATCTGGAGATTCCAAGATCATTGCATTCAATTTTTCATGTAACGGACAAATGCTCAGCATTTTGTCCATGTTGCACTTCAAAAATTCAAAAGGATCAACCATTAGTGACTTAGGAATAATTAATCAAAAAGAATTAATAACATAGTTATTTGAACAATCCAACTTAAGCCAACATAAAGAACTAGAACTGCAAGAGTCATAGTCCAAACTCCACTTAGGATGAACATCTTTGGGTACCACAGATCCTCTGAATGCTAGACAGTCACCTATTTGGTGGGAACAGGGCAAACCCATAGTCTTGGAGTATGACTTGGTCCACAATTTGCCATCATGATCACATTTGAAATTCTCAAATTTTTCCCTAACAAGTTGAATTGCCTCTAAAGAAAATTTGTATCCCAATGGTAACAGTTCAGGTGGGAGAAATTTCCCTAACTTAATTTGGGTTTTGTGTAGTGATGCATGAACCAATTTAATTTGATTCAAAACTGTTCCTTCAAGGTTTTTCAAAACATCCAACATGTTTCCCAAAGAGTTTGCAAGGAATTGTTTGAGAGTGGCATGGGCCCCTTCAACACAAGAAGTTGTTTTGTTTCCAAAATCTGGGTTTATACAAGTTTATGCCATTAAAAGCGTCTCTTTGATAGGGAAAATGTTGTTTTCCATATAATCAAGCACATCCTCATAGTCTTTCAAGAAACACTATACAAGTCAAAATTTCAGAACCCAAAACTAGGAAGAATAAGAAGAAGTGATTTGGACCTACTCTGAGTTCCACATCATTGACCTCCTCCTCCTCCTTGGTCTTTTAGGCCTGGTACTTTGCCCATAGAGTCATAAAGCTTTTCCCATCCTTCAATGTCATTAAAAAAGAACCCTTTACAGTTTGCTTGTATGTTTTTAGAAAAGTGCCAAGTGCAACATTGTCTTGATGACTCTGGGAAACTAGATTCAATTGCCAAATCAGAGCTTTTTCACGGTCTTTAACAAAGACTTTTGCAAGTCTCTCAGGATCATAAGCCAACTCCTTCAATGCATTTCCAGACCAACTGTAAAACTCAAACGTTTCTTTTGTTATGAAAAAAAGAGCTTTTGCAAAATTTTTCCAGTTTGCTTTCATTCCTACAACATGGAATAGCCAGATTTTGTACTTATTTGTTTTATAAGTAAAATCCAACATAGAAATATTATGGAATTTTTGGAAAACTTTAATGACTCTGGGTGGGCCAAGAATAGGGCCTCCAAGTGACCCTCTCCACTGAATTTTGACCAATGAATCCAACTTGATTCCCCAATCTGCTTGTAGAGTACGTCCATTCCATAACACTTTTCCCCTTTAGCTCTTCAAGCGCTAGCTTTAGCTTAGTGTTATAGATTGTTTGGTCATCAACATAATTGCTGCAATCAATCTTTCTCAGTTTTCTCTTAAGTTGCAATGTATTGAGCCAATCATTAATGCCTTCTATTAGATTGTCTAAGGATACCCCAGTGATTCTCCTCAGTTGAGGATGCACAGAGGGATGTTCTGATGATTGATGGTTATGTTGAGTTTCTTTGTAGGAGAGTTGCCACAAGGGGTCTGCCTTTGTGGGACTTGCATGGATTAAAAACTTGCACCCAACTTTCCTTGTGTGATTTTGCCAAGACCATTTGGTTAGGAGTTTCCCCAAGTAGGAACCATGTTGATCACAGGACAAATACACATATTTATCTTTCTTTTATTTAAAAACTGTCAGAGTGTAACCACGCTTCATGAACCATGTTTGACAATAGTTTTGCACCTCTTCCCTAGCAGGAAAGGCTCTCATGGGAGGCGGGTCAGGTGGATCTAGTAAACATTCATTGGTTAAGTCATAGTTTCAGTTGCATGCACCCCATTGGTTTCAATCAAATCAAATCCAGCAAAGACATCAGTTCAGTAACATAAAATGTTACTCAAAAAAAGATGTCAAATCCAAATGTGAAAATTTTTTTCCTCAATTGTCACCCTAGATGAGGATGCAATTGGGGCTTCCAATGTTTCATTAACCAAATCCTTTTTTTCCAAAGATTTGTTAACAGTACTATTGATGTAGTCCTTCAACGCAGCCATGTCACAAGGAGGGATTGCCACTGCTCCCATAATTCAAAAAAATTGCAATGCTAATTCATTATTCAATCCAACTTTTAAATGAACAACTGCAAAGTTTGCTCACTTTTGAGTTAAGAAAGATGTGTCAAATTTCACTGTAATATCTAAGATACTTCCATTGATTTCACTTTGATTTCACTTTGATTTTGCTTTGGTATTGCTAGGTGTGGTTAAACTGTCCCACATAGTATACGTTTATCCCAAATTTGGGTTGAGGGAACCCAAGTGTGGTCCAGGGGGTGCCCAAAATTCTGGCACAACTTCCGGGGGGTTGCGCACCCCCAAAAACAGCGCATTTGAGGCATGTATGGGGGTACATGGCTCAGAATTGCCATTTCCGGGGGGTAAATGGCTCCTATACATACCCCCAGGGGTTGCGCGTGTTTGGAATGGCCATTTGTAGTTGTCTATGGGCCCCCACGGCTCAAATGGGTGGTGTAGGGCCCTACACAACTACCACACGGTTGGAGCTATGAATTTAACATTACCCAATTCAAATTTGACCCTAGATTTGAAAAAAAATTCATCCAATTTTGGAGAGAAATAAGAAAAAGAACTAGAATTTAGTATTTTTTATAAAAAATTTGATATTTCAAATGGAAAATAAATACATTTGTACCAAACATGTACAAAAAAAATATGAAAATTCTGAAAATACCTATTTGATGAGGAAAAATCAAATATTTCTCAATGCTTCAACAAAAATAACATCAATTAAAGAAATAATTTTAAGAAATGATAAAGTATGATTCTTTCAAAAAAAAAATAAAGATTTTTTATGGAATGTAAATAAATTTGTATCAAGCATAAAAAATATATATAAATACTAGTATATATTGCCCCCAAATTTGGGGAGGCAAGCATTTTGCCAGGTGAAAAAGCTTGAGTATGGTGGATGCACATCCCGCATCAAGTTTTCAGCTAAGATTGCAGAAAAAAGGCTTGCTACTCAATGGTTCTTTGAGAGAGGTCTCTCAAGGAGGCCAAAATTGGGTATTTGCCAATCCTAAAAAGACAAGTCTTTTTATAGAAGTAGATTTTTTGGAATCAATTATTTCTAGAAATTGAGCAAAAGCCAAGGGATCACTCAATTTATTCCAAAGAAGTTGATAAAATGCCTTCTTTCTTTCAAATTTTAATTTAAAGTTATTTCTGAACTCTGAGAGGCTTACCTCCACATGATTAGCCAAATAATAGCAGCCATAATTGCAATCCTTTTGGGATCACAGACAGATTCCACATAATTTAAAAATCCATGCAGAAAATGAGAAATAAATCTAACCCTCTTTGGCTTCATATAAATAGATGAATTTGAAGAAGATCAAACTGGGATAGAAGGACTCAAATATGACTTAACTGACAAATAATAAGTTAAGAATTACTGATCTAGTTGCATGGTTTGAATGAAGTAAGCCTGCAGTTGCTTTGAAGGAGAATGAGAAATCCCAGATTGAGCTCTCAAGGCTAGAATTTTTTGTTGGCTTACTCATCTTTAATTCTATGATAGATTTATCTTTAGCATCATATTCCACCCTGTGAGCTTGGATTTTATTACTTCACAAGTATTCTTTTTCCCAAACTGAAATCAAGGCAAAAAGATTACCAATATGATTCCAAGCCTTGATTTTACAAAAATATTTTTCAAATGATTCTTTAAGGCACCATTGGTCTGATTATAGGAATTTTTTTAATCTAAGGGTGATGATAAATTCAAAACCCCTAGTTTGTGGGAGTTGTGTAGGGCCCTACAGGGTCCATTCAATGCGTAGGGGCCCATACACAACTCCAAAGGGTTTTTCCAAAAATGCGCAACCCAGGGACACAACTCAAAAGGGTTGTTCCAAACACATGCCACCCCCGGGGGGTTGTATACCCCCTTTAAACAGAATTTTTGAGTTTTTTACCCTTTTACACAACCATGTAGACGCATGTACAGGGGTTTTCAACCCCTGGGGGCTGTGCCAGAATTTTTGGGACTGCCTGGACCACATTTGGGTTCCATCAACCCAAATTTGCAATCAACACCTAATATGTAGGACTATTGGACCACAAATAGCAATCATAAAGTGAACCTGAAAACAAAATCATTGCCTTTGGCAAAGAAAATATTTGAAATCTTCCCTTTCCAACAAAGTACACTCTCAACCTGCCTGTTGGACAACAGAAAAGTAAATTTTTAATGCCTGTTGGTTAACTTGATCTTTCTCAACTCAAAATTTAGAAAAATTTTTATTTGTTCAATTGAAAGTTGGATTGAATAATAAAGTACCATTGCATTTTTTTTGAATTATGGGAACAGTGGCAAACCCTCTTGCTTATGAAATGGCTGCATTGAAGGAATAGATTTATAGTGCCATTAAAAAAGCTACGGGAAAAAAGGATTCAGGTAATGAAACATTGGAAGCCCCAATTGCATCCTCACCTAGGGTTACAATTGAGGAACAAAATGTTTCAAAAATGGATTTGACCTCTGGCATTGAGTAAAATTTTATGTTACTCTGGCCTTTGCCTGATTTGATTTTATGGAAACTGCTTGGCGGCTGGTAACTATGTGACCATGTAACTATGATATAACCATTAAATTGGAGCCAGATCCACTTGACCTACCTCCTGTGAGAGCCTTAACTACTAGGGGAGAGGCACAAAATTATTGTAAAACATGGCTACGCTTTGAAAGTTTTCAACTCAAATCATGATAAATATGTGGATTTAGCCTGTGATAGACATGGTTCCTACTCTGGGCAATTTCTCACTGAAAAGTCAAGGAAAAATCACACAAGGAAGGTTGGGTGCAAGCTTTTAATCCGTGCAAGTCACACAAAGGCAGACCCCTTGTGGAAAATCTCCTACAGAAATGATCAACATAACCATTAACCATCTGAAAACCCCTCAGTACATCCTCAACTCAGGAGAATCTCTGGTGTGGCCATAGAGAATTTAAGAGAAGGTGTGAATGATGGGATCAATACAATTAAAATCAACATAAAATTGAGAAAGATTGATGGCGGTGAGTATGTTGATGACCAAAAAATCTATAAAACCAAGCAAAAGGTAGCACTAGCAGAACTCAAGGGAAACAGAGTTATGAAGTTCCTCTATGAAAAACTTGAAGGTTCAGGTTGGGTTCATGGGTCAAAATTCAGTGGACAGGGACACTTGGAGGCCCTATTCTTTGCCCACCCTGAGTCATTCAAGATTTGCAAAAAATTCCATCATATTTCTATTCTGAATTTTACTTAGAAAACAAATAAGTACAACATTCCCCTATTGCATTTGGTAGGAATGAAAGCCAACCAAAAGACTTTCACAAAAGCTCCTCTTCTTATAACAAAAGAAATGTTTTGCTTCTACAGTTGGTCTGTAAATGCACTAAAGGAGCTGGCTTATGATCATGAGAGACTTACCAAAGTCTTTATTAAGGAACGTGAAAAAGCTCTGATTTGTGCTATAGAAAATAGTTTCCCTGAGTCAACAAGACAGTGTTGTTTATGGCACTTGTCTAAAAACATGCAAGAAAACTGTAAATTTCCCTTCAATAATGACATTGAAGGATGGCAAAGATTGATGTCTCTGTGGGGGAAGTATGGGGCCTCTGAAACCAAGGAGGAGGCAGAGGTCAATGATGCAGAACTCAGAGTAAGGGCAAAATCACTGCTTCTTCTTTTAATCTTCCTAGTTCTGGGTGCTTATGTTATGAATTTTATAAAGTCTTTCTTGGAAGTCCATGAGGATGTGCTTGAGTATATGGAAAATAAAATCTTCCATACCAAAGAGACATTTATTGCAGCTTGGATTTGCAAAAAATCTGAATTTGGAAATAAAACTAAGTCTTGGGTGGAAGGGGCTCATGCTACTCTCAAAAAATTCCTTGCAAATTCTTTGGGAAAAATGTTGCATGTTTGGAAAAACCTAGATGGAACAGTTTCAAATCAAATAAAATCCATTCAGGCTTCCGTTTACAACTCTTGAATAAAGTTAGGAATAGTTCTTCCCAATTAACTGTTACCATTGGGGTAAAAGTTTTCTTTAGAGGCAATAAAAATCATTGTGGAGAAATTTGAGAAATTAAAGTGGAACCATGATTGGAAAGTATGCACCAAGTCATACTCCAAGACTATGGGTTTGCCCTGTTCCCACCAGATAGGTGACCTACTAGCGTTCAGAGGATCCGTTGTGCCTGAGGATTTTCATCCTCAGTGGAGTTTAGATTATGACCCTTGCAGTTCTAATTCTGTAAGTTGGTTCAAGTTGGATTGTTGGATTGCTCAAATCACTTTGTGATTAATGCATTTTGATTAATTCTTTTTGATGGATGATTCCTACATTACTAATGTTTGAACCTTTTGAATTTTGGAAGTTCAATGTTGATGAAATTCTTAAAAATTATCAGTTACATTGGAAGCCCAATTCAATTATCTTGGGATATCCTGAAAAAGATCAATGCAGGCTCTTGAAGTACCTGATTCAGAAGAACAAAAATCATTGATCAAATACAGACTTGAACCAAAATTCTTTCAATCAAGTAGAGGTTGGCCAAAATTGACAGATAAACGCAGAGATCCTTCTTGATTT
Organism: Puccinia polysora; assembly: GCA_025617555.3. Taxonomy (NCBI): domain Eukaryota; kingdom Fungi; phylum Basidiomycota; class Pucciniomycetes; order Pucciniales; family Pucciniaceae; genus Puccinia; species Puccinia polysora. The sequence continues at coordinate 13,003,511 of CM062624.1, read as the reverse complement.
GAAAATTTTGAAAAGGAAATCAAGCAGCAAAAGGGGATTAAATGGGCGCCAAATAAGAAAAGACAAAAGATTTTAAGTCTTTTCTTTTGTGAAATATTCATTTTTTGGTTTGATGAACTGAGGATGATATGATGATAATTGTTATTTAAAGTATTCAGGATCATAATTTGAATTTTATAGTTCAGAGGAAGAGACTTACAGTTAACTAGCTTCACTTCATTTGGACTTGGAAGCCTCTTCAGAGGAAGAAGAAATTCAGGAAGGGTAAATCCAAAGCTGATCTTTGGTGAGTGCGGATTTGATTAATTAATGTGATTGTAATTTTGGATGATTCAGTTTTGATTATAGGAAACCAAAGTGAAATATCTCAATCAAATACCTGAGAAATTAAATAATTCTAGGGTGAGGTTTGGGATCTGATTGGCGAATGGAATTTCAGATTTAAAGTCATTGCTAAATTGCTTGGGTATAATGAAGACGCTTGGTTTAAAGTGAGAAAGGAAATTATTGAAAGGTTGGAGAGACAAAAAGCATGCTACATTAAGATTCTTGGTGGGTTGAAAGATGTAGAAAAGATTAAACAAAGACTTGATGTTCAAGACATCAATGAAAAGATTCCCTCTTCAAAATGGCTGACTAAGTTAGGTATGGGTCAAATAATAGCAGACACATATGCCAGAACTTTATGTTTCATTTCATTGCAGTAATTTTTTTCTTTTACTCCAATTATAAAAGGTGTTACAGATCAATCAGAGCCTATTTATATTTCCTTTTTTAAAAATAACCACTGGGTTCTATTAGTAATTGAGGGAGAAATGATTCCCATCCTGCCCATTGTAGCAAAAACCTCTGCTTTCATTATAAAGAAAGCTTCTAGTTGGGTTGATCCTCTCAAAGATCAACTGCACGTGTATTCTAGATTATAGAATTCAATCATAGACTTCATTTAATCATTGGGTTTCCATATAAATTGTAATTCTAATTCAGCCAACTTGTACTTCTATTAATACAAAGGGCTATCACATTTTGAACATCATTATGTTGAGTGTTTTGAGTTAACCTCATTATTTTGAGTGTTTCAAATGAAAATTAATTGGTAAGTCAGTTCAACTTGTTTTGGTCTGATCCCCTCATAAGGATTATTTTTACTTCTTGTGATGAGATCAGCTTAACACAAGTTGAACTTGTTTTTTTGTTGTTTTTACTTTAGGGCTAGTCAAGTTGAACTTGTATTTTTTGGAACTTTTACTTTAGGGCTAGTCAAGTTGAACTTGTACTTTTTGATTATTTTTATTTTTGAATTTTTTTTCAATTTTTATCAAAAAATAAACTGGTTTTTTATGTTTTTCTTGTCTTCAGTTTTTTTGTTTTTATTTGTTTTTATTTCTTTTTATTTTTATTTATTCTATTTTATTTTATTTTATTTTATTTTATTTTATTTTATTTTATTATTTTATTTTATTTTATTTTATTTTATTTTATTTTATTTTATTTTATTTTATTTTATTTTATTTTATTTTATTTTATTTTATTTTATTTTATTTTATTTTATTTTATTTTATTTTATTTTATTTTATTTTATTTTATTTTATTTTATTTTATTTTATTTTATTTTATTTTATTTTATTTTATTTTATTTTATTTTATTTTATTTTATTTTATTTTATTTTATTTTATTTTATTTTATTTTATTTTATTTTATTTTATTTTATTTTATTTTATTTTATTTTATTTTATTTTATTTTATTTTATTTTATTTTATTTTATTTTATTTTATTTTATTTTATTTTATTTTATTTTATTTTATTTTATTTTATTTTATTTTATTTTATTTTATTTTATTTTATTTTATTTTATTTTATTTTATTTTATTTTATTTTATTTTATTTTATTTTATTTTATTTTATTTTATTTTATTTTATTTTATTTTATTTTATTTTATTTTATTTTATTTTATTTTATTTTATTTTATTTTATTTTATTTTATTTTAATTTATTTTATTTATTCTATTTATTTTTTAACCAAAAAATCAACATTTTTTGATTTCTTGGTTGATTTCTGCTTTTCATTCTTATTTTTTTATTGGGTGATAATAAATTCACGGCTAAAAAACTACATTTGAGCCTTGCAGAGCGCCACACAATTTGAATGTAGTTGTGTAGCCATGCCACACAGCTACAATTCTGGTGGGCCAAAAAAAAAATTAAGGGTATAAAATAAACTAAAATAAACTAAATAAAAATACAAAAAAAAAACAAACAGAAATCAACCAAAAGATCAAAAATGGTTGATTTTTTGGTTAAAAAAATAAGAAATGAAATAAAAATAAGCCAAAATAAATAAATAAAGGGCATCATTTTTCTCATGCATCCAACCCTTCATTTCATGCATTTTGACATTGGCGCATGGTTGCACCCCTTTGGTATTTCACACAAAAATACTTTAGTTTGTGCAACTTTCAAGAATTCAATTTTTTTGAATTTTGACTGCACAGCCCCATAGCACGGTTTTTTGAACCCCTAACCAAAATCTTTGGTAATTTTGGACCCATTAAAACCCCTTCTAAAATGCAATCAAAAAATGAAAAATACCCGTGAAAACAAATTTTTGCATGGTTTTTTGGATTATCATTTTGGCTATTTTCATTGTTTTTTTTTTGTTTATTTCAGCTGCCATAAATTTTAACCAACATTCATAGAGCCTTCATTTTTTTGTTTTTCAAATTTTTTGGATGTATCCTTTCACCTTAAAAAATTCCTTCAAAAAACACAAAAAATAAAAGAAATCAAATTTCTCTTTGGACATTTGAATCCTTTTATTTTCCTTTTTATTTAATTTTTTGGGGTAATTCAAGCTATTAAAAAAATAAAAAAATTTAAAGAGCATTCAAATATTTTTTTGGGATTTTTTGGATGTATTATTTTATCTTAAAAAATTCCTTCAAAAAAGCAAAAAAATCAATTAGAGCTTTTTAATTTTTTTTTAGGATTTTTGGATGTCATTATTGACCTTTAAAAATTCCATCAAAAAACCAAAAAAATGTAAAAGATCACTCTTCTTTGAGCCCTTCACATGCATATATTCAATATGACTGAAAATTTTTTCCAGGGACTACCACACATCTTGGAGCGCCCCAATTATCTTATAAACCACCCCCTTCACCTGTTCCACCCTCCCATCACCCCCCACCACACCATCCCACTACCATACCATACCATAACACACCACACCACACCACACCACACCACACCACACCAAACCACACCACACCACACCAAGCCACACCTCACCTCACCACATCACACCACACCACACCACACCACACCACACCACACCACACCACACCACACCAAACCACACCACACCACACCACACCACACCACACCACACCACACCACACCACACCACACCACCCCAAACCACACCACACCACCAACCACTCATCAAAACAACTTAACACTCCAGATACTTCTAAACAAGAACATCTCTTTTTCCAATCACTCAAGAAAACATCCACTCACTTTTCAGAACTGTTTCAACTTTTTCACCAGGCCCATCCTCCATTATTTCATCTAATCAAACTAGTGATTCAAATCCTCTTGCTCCTTATTCATCTACTAAAAATCTTTATTCAACTCCTCTGGCCCCTCCTCCTGAGCTATCATTTAATCAAAAGGAGGAGCTGGTTGAGCCTATCCAATCATGGACATAGTCCCATGGATATGCAATATATAACAGAGTATCAAATTGCAAGAATAATGCCTACACTTACCAATTTGATAAATCTGGGGAATATAAATCCAGCAAAGATACCTCCAAATTAAAAAAAATCAAGAAATCCCAATTTTCCTTTCAGGTTATCAGGGAAATTTCCAAAAAGATTGGGTGTTTGGTTGGTGAAGGTTATATTTCCAGAGCACAACCATCCACCTTCCATTGATCCTTCCACTCATCAAATCCACAGAAGAATTCTAGGGGAGCAAAAGGAGGTGGTTGAAAATTTTTCCAAAGCAGGAGTTCCCCCTTTAAAAATTCTCAAATCTCTTATACAAAACTCATCATCACCTATCCATACAAATTTCCCTACAATTTACAACAAAAGATCCCAAATACAAAAAAATCCCTTGATGGCAAAACTCCTGTGGAAGCACTCATACTGGAACTCAGGATTTTTTCTTTTTACTACAAAATGAACAATGTGGATGGTCAAATTACTTCATTATTTATTTCACCTCCTGATTCCATGAAACTTCTCAACCTTTTCCCTACTCTCATTATGATGGACTGTACATATAAAAACAAAAAATTTTGAATGCCCATTCTTCATATTCTTGGGATGAAAAATTCTGCTAGAAGCTTCTCAGTTGCATTCTGTTTCTTATCTCAAGAGAAAAAATAGAAATATGATTGGGCCCTGACTCAACTTCAGGAAATATTTGAACATAAAGAACCTAGTGTGATTGTGAAACACAAGGAACAAGCACTTATTAGCTCAATTGAATCAGTTTTCCCTTCCTCTTATCATCTTCTCTGTGTATGGCACATTTAAAGAATATTCAAACTAATTGCAGGAAGCACTTTAAATCTGAAGATAAATGGAAGCTATTCCAGAAACAATGGCACCATTTGGTCTATTCAAAATCTGAATCAAGCTATCACAAACACTTCACAAAACTTTCTCTGGTATGCAATCCTCCCACTTTGGACTACCTTCTTGAAAACTGGATTCCTCTAAAAATAAAATTTGTCTCCTATTTGGAAAACAAATACTTTCACTCTAGAAACAAAATTACATCAAGAATAGAAGTTTCTCGCTCCTAAATTAAAAGATTCATCAATTTTTTTATTGGCTCTTTCTATAATGTAGTTCAAAAATTTACAGTTCCATCACCATCCAAACCTGAAAGAGAGCCATTGAAGCCTCTAAGAAAGAATTCAAGAATCGCATTGGTTTGCCCCACTGTGTGGATCATCATTCTGGAGTGATTGGCCACTTTTCCCTAAAAATCATTCATTCATCTCATCAAGTTCCTGATTCTCCCACCAATTGCAACAACTGTGATTACTCTTCTTACATGTGTATACCATGTGTTCACAAAGTCAAATTGGCCATCAGAAAGGGTGAAATCTTCCAAATTGATGATTTTCATCCTCTATGGAATGTCAAAGCTCCCATCTCAGTAAGTTTCTCTCTCTCTTTTCTTTGGGGGGGGGATTCAAGCTCAAATGAATAATGTCCTGATTCATTTTGATTTTCCTTTCTCCAGTTAACTGTTAACCCTGAATCAACTGAAGATTCAGCAAAAATTGAAGTTCCAACCAAAGACAGTAATGAAAACCTATATTTCACTAAAATTTTTGAAGCATTCAGAAAGTTTCCACCTGTAGAACAGCTATATTATCTGGGTGAAAGCATGAAGCTGTACAGTGAAAGATATCAACTTACCCTTATTGAAGAGCCAAATTTCACTCAAAGATCCAAAGTTAGAGGAAGACCCAAAGGAGCAGCCAATAAGCTCAAGAATATCTCTCAGTCCTCAAGCAAAAGAGATCATCTGTTTTTGAATATTTAGAAAAACCCAAGAGGAGAGGAAGGCCAAAGAAGAAATTCATAGCAAATTTAAAGGTCAGTCACCAATTTTTTTGGACAAAAAAATATATCAACATTCATAATTATTTTTTTTCTTATGTTTCCAGGTTTCAAGAAGGTTCAATGCCATCCAAGGGAAGGGGAAGGTAAAAAAGGAGGAGGAATCAGAGGAAGAGGTAATTTTATAACTATAATTATTTTTTCTGAAATGCCTTTTCTTTAATGAGTCCTTGTAATTTTTTTAGCATAGAGTAAAGTTTGGACTGAAGAGGAATATTCAGAAGATGATGAGGTTCCAGAGTTGGATGAAGGGGAAGATTAAGCAGATGAAGATCTGCCAGATGTGGATGTAATTAAAATGGTGAGCTTTCATTTTCTTTTATGTTTGGCTAATTTGTTGGATATTTTTTTTCATTAATTTTTTCATTCAAACCATTATCAGAGGTCGGAAACCATTGCAAATAAGCATATTTCTTCCCCTGAATACAATCCTGGGAAACGAATCAAGAGAATAAAGTTATCCAATGAAGATGGTGATGCTCCTTACCATCCCACTGCGGGGAAGGTATTAGCAGCCTCAACAATCAGTTAGAAAGTGAGTACATTTGGTATTTTATAATTTTAATTTTGTCTGATTTCTTTTTTGGTTTTTCCTCTAGGTTTCCTGCATGTTATCCTATTCTTCTTCTGGAATACTTTACCAAGTATCAATTGAAGAAGTGAGTATTATCTTTAGTACATATTTTCTGTTATAAAAAAACTCTAATTTTTGGTTTTAGTTCCAATAAAAAGATTTCATTTCCCCAAAAACAGTCATTCCACATATCTCCCATTTTCAAGATGTCATAGGAGATGGGAACTGTGGCGTTAGAGCAGCATCAATTTTCTTGGGGAGTATCTCAGAAGACTGGATTGAAGTCAGGAAAGAAATGGTGAAAGAGCTTGATTCAAAACAAAACTTCAAGGAGACAAGGTTACTGCGTTATATCTTGGGTGAAACTTTCCAAGAAGAAAGAAGGCAACTTAACCACCTTTATGGCCCAGCTCCCATAAATATGTGAATGATATTTCTGTGCCATGGTTTCCTTCTGGCTGAAGCATCTAAGTGTCCAGTGGTTCTGTTTTCTTCTTTAATGCCTTGCACTTATCTTCATCTGAATTCCCCTCCAACTCCAAATTCCAAAACCTCTCCTATTTGCTTAATTCTTTTAGAAGAATCCAAACATATAGTTTCATTCAAGTTCAAGTCTGACCATTGGCCAACTCCCAGGTTAGATCCACTTTGGAAAAGCTTTGTGACAAATAATTCCAAATCTTGGAAAACCATTGTTCAGAGAAATTTGGATCTTGGTAATGAGGTTTTTTTCCCTCCACAAAAATCAAGTAGAAAAATAAAACCAATCATAGTTGAATAAATTTGAATATTTTTATCCATATTTGTTCTTTATTTTTGATTTTTTGAATGAAGCTTGTAAGGTGTATGCAAGAATGCAGACTATCTTAAAAATTTTTAATGAACTGTTTTTTTTGACATTAAAAATTCTGAAAGCTTGAATCACCCCCAAAAAAAAGTTATATAGGCCAACAAAAGCATTCAAAAATCCAGTGAGAAAAGTGAATTTTTCAAATTTTTTGGTTTTTGATGGAATTTTTAAAGATCAAAAGTGACATACAAAAATCCTGAAATTTTTTTTTGAAAAGCTCTTGAATAGTTGTTTTACAATTCTCAAAGCTTGAAAAACCAAAAAAAGTAAATCAAAATGGCAAACATAAGGATCCACAAGTCAAATGAGAAAATTGAATTTTTTGAATTTTTTGCTTTTTTGAAGGCACTTTTTGACGTGAAACAATACATCAAAAAAATATGTAAAATATATTTTAATGCTCTTTGAATGGTTTTTTAACTTTTTTGATAGCTTTAATTACCCAAAAAAAATGAAATAAAAAAGGAAAATAAAAGGATTCAAATGTCCAAAGAGAAATTTGATTTTTTTGATTTTTTGTGTTTTTTTAAGGAATTTTTGAAGGGGAAAGGATACATCCAAAAAATGTGAAAAAAAGTTGAATATATGAATGTTGGTTGAAATTTGTGGCAGCTGAAATAACCCCCCCAAAAAAATAGCCAAAATGATGATCCAACAAACAATGCAAAAATTTGTTTTTACAGAATTTTTTCATTTTTCCATTGCATTTTTGAAGGGGTTCTAATGGCTCAAAAATTAAAAAAGATTTTGGTTAAGGTTTTAAAAGCTCCTTCTACGGGTCTGCGCAGTCAGAATTAAAAAAAATGAATTCTTGAAAGTTGCGTGAAATAGGGCGTATCAAAGTTAACCAAACCCGCCATTTTTTAATGGCGGGTTTCAAACCAAATCCGCCATTTCAAACCCGCCATTAAAAATCAAAAGAACCCACTTATTTCACATTAGATTTGTCAAATTTAACATCAAATATGTGGTTTTTTTTCAAATAAAGTATTTAAAGGCTTCCGCCACCTGTCCACGTCATCCACCCCTCGCTTCCCACCTCCTTCTACCTCTGACCTCCTTGCAAATTTTTTTACCTCCAGCCTCATCATAAAAAGATTCACCACTCTCATCAATTTATCACTCTCATCAATTTATCACCCTCATCACTTGATCACTCAACACTTTATTGCTCTCATTGCTTCATTGCTCTCATTGCTTCATTGCTTTCATCACTCTACCTCCAACCTCATCCAAAGAATCCAATCATTGTTTTATTTCTCTTGTCACTTTATTGCTCTCATCACTTCATATCTCTCATCACTTTATCTTGCTTGTCACTTTATCCCTCTCATCACCTTATTGCCCTTACTCTTTCCAAATGGCACCTCACTGAACCTCCCCCCGCAAGTCCACACAAAAGTCCAACACACCAAAGAAAACATTGCCAACAAACTCCACAACAAACAATCCTCCCCCATAAGCTTCCTAGGGCTCAAGTCAGCTCAAGAGAGCTTATCACATAATCCTGGTCAACTGGCTCAAAATTCCCTCCAACTATGAGGCCTGCTTTGGATCTGAAAATGAAACTTGTGTTGGTCAACCTCCATCCTCTAAGGTAAATGGTTATATCCTCATGGCAAATGAACTCAAGAAAAAAACAAAAAGTAGGCTGGATCTGTCATCAAAACAGATGAGGAAGTGATTCAAGAATTATTGAGCCAACTACAAAAAGGCCCACTCCATGCCAATCTCAACCAGCTTTGGTATCACCAACTCTGACAAAGCCAAGGAAATCAACTTGGTGGTTGATAAGTTGGAATCCATTTTTCCTTTTTATATTGAAATGGATAAAATCTTTGGAAAGAAGGCCAACATAACCCCTTTAGCCACTTTTGATTCCCAACAATCCAATTCAGTCCATGCTGAGGACTTGGCTGGGGATGCTCATCCTAGCAATGGTGATCCTGAAGAAACCTTTTCCTTGGAGTGGCCCCCATCCAATGCCAAGGAGGATATTCAAATGCAATCAGCTCCAATCACTTCTACTTCTGCGTTGATTGATGCGTCAAACAATACCTTGGACCCCTGCCCTCCTTCTTTGGATTTCTCTCTTCCTGGGTTAGCAGATCTCATCAACCTTGCTGATGCGGAACAAGATACTCCTCAGTCTCCATTCCCCTTAACATTGGTTCAAGTAAGGAACCAAGATCTTTTCTCTTCTGTATGGTTAATTCTGACTTATTTAGATTGTAAAAAAACAGGCTCATCCATTCCAGAATGGCCAGAAACTCAATCCAATGCGGCCTCCCACATTGCCTTCAAATACCAGTGACAACTTTCAGACTCAAACCTCCTCTGCCAAGGGTAAGTGAAAGGCCTCTAAGTCCATCAATATCAACCCCAAAAGTTATCAAACCAGGAGAAACACTTCTGGTCTTTCAGTCTTTGAAGAAATCATGGAGAAGAGAGATTCATGTAAGTCCATTGCTTGAATATCATTGCTTTCAAAATGATGCTCATTGCTTTTCCCCTGAAAGAAAAAGTCAAATCAAAAATTGAACCCAAAAAACTTGAGTTTGAAAAGCAAAAGTGGGAATGCCAACTGGCCATGGATATTCAAAAGCAGAAAGCCAAGAGTTTGGCTCATCAAAAAAAATGGGATTCTGAGTGGAAGTTAAAACAGGCTGAGCTAGAGTTTCAAAAAGAGGAAAAGGAGAAGGATCAACAGCAAGCACAACTGGAAAAGGAGAGGGAATGACTTGCAACCAAAAAAAAGGATAAGGTATCAGTAGCCTTGGCTTGCATTGGTAGAAGTAGAACAGTAGATGAAATACAGAAGATAACTCAAACTCTGGGCTTGTAAATATATTTGCCTGGGTGAAAGAAAAACAAAAAAATTATTTTTGATTGCAGCATTTGAGAGTATTCTTAACCCCACAAACATACAGACCTTTTTTTTTATTTATATATTTTTTTCTAGAGTAAATTTGGCCATTCTTCAAGTCCCTACAAGTTTTTCCAGTTTTTTTATTAATTTGAAGTGACATGGCCAGTCTGGTATGGGTTGCCATCTCCACAGCAGGAAAGGTACAGTGCTTGTACTTATTAGCTGCCCAAAAAATCTTTACTATACCTTTTTGCTTGAAATCAATTCCAGAGCCAAGGTCAGGAAAAAAAATTGGCCATCCAATACTTGATATTTGTCTGTATTTTCAATAAGTCAACAATTTGATTTCTTGGTTGGAACCACAAGTAAAAAGGAGTAGCCAGAGATGTTGACTTTGTTGATATGAGGAGAGTTGCAAAAAGAATTCAAGGTGAAAGTTATGTGTGGGGAGAAATCAAAAGCCGTAGGCTTGGAACCAAATCAAACAAAGAGAAAGAGGGGATGTTGTTGTCCTTCATGGTATCATGGTTTGCTTAAAAGGAAAGTTTGGCCAAATTGCAAAACATTTGTCCTAGAATTCGGGATACTTTGTTGGCCTTAAGGTTGAGGAAAGCATACTCTTGAGGAGAAGATCTAATAGATGATTTCTTTACATACCTTCCAAATAACTGAAAAGGGTGCATCAATTTTGCCATCCAAATGCCTACATTTTTCCACCCAAAGATTTTGAAGGACCAACTGGGTTAACAAATATTTTTGAACCATGAAGGAAACTGGTTACAAAGTTGATTTCCTTCTTATTGTGTTCTGAGAGTTTATCCAAGGGCACAAATTCAATTATTGCAACCAGGGCTTGATGATCAGATTGATTGAGGACAATTACTTTTCCACAGTGGAAGAAATGGAACCGTTTGATTGTTTGTTTTGCTTGCTCAAACTCTCCCTGGGTGATTTTTTGACTATTCTTTTACTTTTTGGAAACAATTGAAGGGTACAGATCCAAAGGATGTGGTTTCCAACCAGACCAGACCACCTTTTCATTAATAAATTCCTTAGCAACCTCCAAAGATATTTTGGAATCTCTCATTTGAATCCTCTTTTGGCAAGCAGCCCTACTCCTCCCACCTCTGTGTATGTTTTTCAAGCCATCTCCTTCCATCTTGTCCCCTCCCAATCCTATACTTAGATTGGGGTGAGGAACAAGGCCGGATTCAACTGTTTGTGTAACATTTTGAGGAGGGTGGGAGAAGAATTGGATGTTCCCCAAAAGCGGTCAAATGTTTTCCAAAAAAAAAAAAACAATGTCAGTCCAATAGACATAATTGGTGAAACATGATTGAATAAAAAAAAGAAATAAAACCTTGACTTGAACCCAGGGACACTGGAAGCTGAATCCCCCCCCCAAAAAAAATTGGCATTAGTGACCCATGCAACACACGAACAAGCAAAGTTATCAAAAAAATTAAAATAAATAAAAAACCTACCTTCCATGGCAAAAAACACCTGAAATAACCAAGTTGCAGTCCATAGACACCTAAAAAGAAAATAAGATAAAAAAAACAGAGGTCAGCTCCAAAGAATTATCCAAAAAAAGGAGCAGGAGACATTGGAAATTGATTGCTTGATTGATCTTGAAACAATCAAACAATTGATCTCAAAAGGATTGAGAAATCAAATGCAAATCAATCGCTTGATCAATTGAAAATCAATTGCTTTATTGATTGAAAATCAATTGCTTGATTGATTGCAAATCAATAAAGCAATTGGTCAATCAAAACCATCAATCAATAAATTGAATTGGTTTTAATCAATTGATAAATTGATTGATTTGGTTTCAATTGATTGACCAAAAACAAATTGATTGATCAATTGATTAGGATTTGATCAACCAATTGATTCCTAATCAATTGGGGGGGGGGGGTCAAGCAAGTCAGGAGGAGGAGCAGGAAGAGGAAGGGGGGAGAAAGAGAAGGGAGGGGGATGCAAGTGAGATGAGGTGGAGCTGAGAGAGAAGACCTGGGGGAAGTTCAAAGGAGAGGTAAGCAAGGGTGTTTTAGTGAGTGGAAAGGATGAGGGAAGGGTACTCACTGAGTCTGTTGGTGAGTTAGATGGTGGATGTTTTGAGGAGCTTTGTGGGGCAGGTTTCTTGGTGAGATTTATGATGCTGGTGAGGTTGGTTAGGTTGCTGAGGTGAAGGAGGTGGTTTGATGAGGAGGAGGAAGGAAGGTGACCGGTGTGTGAGTGGGGTGAGGTGGAAGTGTTGGAGCAGTGAGGTGGAGGGGAGAGGTGGGTAGGCTGGCAAGTGGTGGGGTATGAGGTGGAGGTGTTTTTTGATTTTTTCTAAGTCCACTAAGGAAAAAAAAATCAACTCAGCCTGGAAGCTTGGGTGAACAACCAAAAAAAAATTACTTTGAAGTTATTTTTCACCTATTTAAAAATTAAACATTAATAATCAAAGCAAGCAAGGGTGAGAGGAAGAATCCTCTCTCTCATAGAAAAAGATGAGGGACAAGATTAGACAGGGATGACCTGAGGTGGGTCAGGAATATCATCTTCAAATATTTCTTTCCATTCATCTTTGATGTTGGCCAAAAGATTGTGAAGGATTTCACAAGTGATAATTGAGTTGATGAGGAACTTCATGTCTTTGGGGTTTGAAGCTGGTTTTTCATTTCCCTTAAGCAGGCCCATCTTCCTTTCAGGACTCCCGGCATGCTTAATCCAAACTTGTGATTGGGCAAGATGATAGTTGAAATTGATTTTTCCTTGATTGTTAGATGAAACATTACAGTATGCTGGAACCACATATTTGCCACTAGCATAAGCTGAATTGGACAGAAGGTATTGATCTTGGTCAAATTGGTTCCCTGGTTGTTGGGCAATTCACATCCAATTGAACACGTATGAATAATGAAAAGAACCTGAAAGGCCAGAATGGAGGGATATGACCTTCCTTTGTTATCAAAACCAAGTTGTAGGGCAACAGAGTATCTAAAAAAAAAAAAGATGAAACATATTTGGTCAGTAGTGTGATCAAAGGTGTCATAAAATTCATTGGAAAAGAAATGAATCAGTTGCCTTTTATTGCAATCAAAATAGCGGTTGCCATCTAGCTTGGGTTTTTGACTCAAGGGGAAGGTGGTTCCATCAACAAACCAAATGCAACCAGGAAAGCCTTTGGTCTCCATTACTTTATATATCTCCTTGCGTTTTTCTTTTTTTGGCCAGGAAAGGACTAAGCAATGGAAAGATAGGATAGCAATCATGACTCTCTTAGTGTATAAGTCAATGTTTCCATAACTGACTGAGAATATATTTTCCAATTGATAACTTCCTGCTTCATTTCCATTTGATCCCAATTTACAAAGATCAACAGCAAGTTGGATGGCTGGATTGCTTTGAGGATTCCAAGAATTTTTCTGGAAGATGTGGTGGTCTTCAATCATCTCCAAATGTTTCATGAATGAAGGAAACAAATTTTTGAATAGTTTCTGGAAGCTTAAGTTGAGGATGAGATGAAGCTTTTGCCTTTCATACATAGGGTTGTGGAGGGTGTGTATTCTTGGAACCATGTATTGCTTTTCCAAAAGAGAATTAAAAGCTAACCAAGTTGATTCCAAATCAGAGTCAAAATCAGAGACTGAATGGGATTCAAACAGTAGCAAAAGTCCAGTCAGCTTATTTGCGTTTTCAACTTGCTGGTGGGAATTTTGATTGGAAATATTGAGAAAGATGGTGATGTGATGTGGGTTGATGAGATGATGATGGGATTTGATTTGTTTGAAGATGGAGATGTGAAAATCAATAGAGATGTGAAGCAATGGAGATGAGATGTGTGTGATGCAATGTAGATGCAACCGGTTTGGATTTGCTGATGTGGATGGGTGTTTTAGATGTGATGGATGGTGGATGGATGATGATGCATAAATGGGGGGTTTAATGGCGGGTTTGATGTTTGAAATCCGCCATTTTCATGAATACCGCCATTTCAAAATACACCAGTTAGGGGGTATGTGTATTTCAGAAACCCGCCATTAAAAATGGTGGGTTTGGTCAAAAAAATGGGGGGTTTCTAATGGCGGGTTTTCTAACTTTGATACTCCCTAATAAATTATTTTTGTGTGAAATAAAAAAGGGGGGACCGCACTGCAAATTCAAAATAAATGAAATAAAGGGTTGGATGCGTGAGAAAAATAATGCCCTAAATAAAAATAAAAACAAATAAAACTGAAGACAACCAACCGGTCTTCTTCAGATTCAAGTAAAAAATTCAAGTTCAACTTGACTAGCCCTTAGATAAAAGGGCCAAAAAATACAAGAAGTCTTTTGAACAGCCCTAAAGTAAAATTGCCAAAAGAAATACCAGTCTTTTGACCAGCCAAAAAATACAAAAGTCTTTTGAACAGCCCTAAAGTAAAAGTGCAAAAACAAATACAAGTTGACTTATCATTGAAATCTCATCAAAAACACTCATCATAATGATGTTAACTAAAAACACTCAACATGACGATGTTCAAAATGTTATAACCCTGTAAATCATTAGAATTAAAATATCAGCATGTTAGACAAAATCCAAATAATGAGGTTAATATATAAGTTAGAATACAACTCAAGTTGATCTTTGAGGTGATCATCCCAACAAGCTGCTTTTTTAAAACCCATGGAACATGGTTTGGAAACTATAGGCAGGATTGAAATAAAATCTCCCTTAAGTACAAGTTGGAACCAGTGGTTCTTGTTAACAGAGCAAATGAAAATAGGATCTGATTGTTCTTTTACACCCATTTTCATAGGAGTAAAATTACAACATGAATCCAATGAAATGAGAAATATTGGTCTTCCACAAGTATCAGCTATTATTTGACCCATGTCAAGCTTTGAAAGCCATTTTGAAGAGGAAATCTTTTCATTGATTTCATTAACATCAAGTCTTTGTTCTATCTTTTCAACATCTTTACTGCCGCCAAGGATCTTAGAATAGTACCCCTTATTTTTCCTCAATTTTTCAAGAATTTCTTTCAAAAATTCAAACCATCCCTTTTATTAATAACTAAGTGATTTAGCAATGACTCTAAATCCAAAATTTACATCACCAACTGGGTCCCAAATCTCACCCAAGAACTTATGTAAATTCTCAGGTATTTGATTGAGGTAATTTACTTCCTAAAATCAAAAAGTAGTTAGCAAAAATTCTAATCTAATCAAAGGAATCACCACTCACCAAAGATGAGCTTCTGTTTGACTCCTTCATTGCGTCTGCTTCATCCTTCAAAAAGGAATTGGATTCCAATGGCACCAAACCCAATGAGCTTTCAGTCTCTTCCACTGAACTATGAAATTCAGATGAAGAGCCTGACTTTTACTATAAAAATTTCTCAATCAGTTCATCAAAAAAAAAATGAACCTTTCACAAAATAAAAGACTTACAATCATTTGTATTTTCTTCTTTGGTTCCCTTCTACTTCTCTTTGCCTGCTTAACTTCCTTTTCAATCTTTTCAAATCAAGAAGGATCTCACTGGATATCTGTCAATTTTTGACAGCCTCTGCTTGATTTCAAGACTTTAGGTTCAAGTATTGGCTTTGATCAATAAATGTCTGTCTCCTTCATCATGTGCTTCAACAGCCTGCGGTAATCTTGATCAGGATGATTCAATATCATTGCATTGAGATTCACATGTAACTGAGAATTTTTGAGAAGTTCATCTCAATCAACCTTTAAAAATTCAAAAGGATCAAATATTAGTCAAGTAGGTATCATCATTTTAGTCAAGTAGGAATAATCATTCAAAAAGCATTAATCACAAAGTGCTTTGAAAACTCCAACTTGAACCAACTTGCAGAACTATAACTGCAAGGCTCATAATCCAAACTCCACTGAGGATGAACATCTTCTGGCACGAGGAAGCCTCTTGAGGCTAGTAGGTGACCTATTTGGTGGGAACAGCAAAAACCCACAGTCATTGAGTATGACTTGGTTCACACTTTGCCATCATGGTTCCGTTTTAACCCCTCTCATTGATCCCAACAAGTTTGATTTCTTGTAAAGACACCTTGTATCCCAATGGTAACAGTTCAGTAGGAAGAAAAATTCCAATCTTTATTTGATAGTTGTAAAGGGCAGCCTGAACCAATTCAACTTGATTGGAAACTGTGCCCTCTAGGTTTTGCCAAACATCCAAGATGTTTCCCAACAAGTTTGCAAGGAATTATTTGAGAGTAGCATGGGCCCCTTCAACCCAAGAGTTTTTTCATTTTCAAAGTCTTGTTTTTTGCAAGTCCAAGCTGTTACAAATGTATCTTTGATACAGAAGATATTATGATCAATATACTCAAGTACATCCTCACAGTCTTCCAAAAAACACTTTATACAAGTCATAATGTAAGCAACCCAAAACTAGGAAGATTAACAGTACAGGAAGTGATTTGGCACTTAATCTCAGTTCTGCATCATTGACCTCTGCCTTGTCCTTGGTTTTTGAGGCCCCATACTTAGCCCATAGAGATATAAAGCTTTGCCACCCTTCAACATAATTATTAAAGGACACTCTACATTTTGCTTGTATTTTTTTAGACAAGTGCCATTGAAAGCAATGTCTTGTTGCCTCAGGGAATATTTTTTCTAGAGCATGGATCAAATCCTTTTCACTTTCTGTCACAAAGACTTTAGGAAGTCTCTTGGGATCATAAGCCAACTCCTTTAGCACATTTACAGACCAAATTTAGAACTCAAACGTTTCTCTTTTTATAAAAACAAAAGCTTTTGTGAAATTTTTCTGGTTTGAAATAATTCCTATGACATGAAATAGGGAGATGTTGTACTTATTTGTATCATAAGTACAATCCATCATAGCTATATTATGAAACTGCTGGGAAAACTTTAATGACTTGGGGTGAGCCAAGAATAGGGCCTCCAAGTGACCCTCTCCACTGAATTTTGCTTGATGAAACCAACCTGAATTACCAAGTTGTTCAAAGAGGACCTCCATAACACTTTTACCCCTTAGTTTTGCTAGCAATTCCTTGCCCTTAGTGTTATAGATTGTTTGGTAATCAAGGTATTTTCCACCGTTGATTTTTCTCAATTTTGTTTTGAGTTGAAGTGTATTGAGCCCATCATTCATGCCTTCTTCTAGATTTTCTAAGGCTACCCCAGGGATTACCCTCAGGTGAGGATGCACTGAGGGGTGTGGAGATAGTTCATGGTTATGTTGATCATTGTTGTAGGAGATTTGCCATAAGGGATCTGCCTTTGTGTGACTAGCATGGATTAAAAACTTTCACAAACCTTCCTTGTGTCAGTTTTCCTTGACCATTTGTTGATTAATTTCCCAGAGTAAAAACCATGTCTATCACAGGCTAAATCCAGATATTTATCACGCTTTGAGTTGAAAACTGCTAGAGCATAACCATTCTTCATTGCCCATGTTTTACAATAATGTTTTTGCCTCTTCCCTAGTAGTAAAAGCTCTCCAAGGAGGTGGGGAAAGTGTATCTGTCTAAGTTAAATATTCATAGTTACAGTCTCATGGTTATATTGATAACATTCCCTCCATCAGTTTCAATCAATTTAAATCAGCCAAAGACCAAAGTAACATAAAATGTTACTCACCACCAGAGGTAGTGCCCATTTGTGACACATTTTTTTCCACAATTTTAACCCTTGATGAGGATGCAATCGGGGCTTCCAACGTTTCATTACACAAATCCTTCTTTTCTGCAGCTTTGTTAATGGCACTAATGTACTCCTTGAACCTGTTCATATTAAAAGGAGGGCTTGCCACTGTGCCCATAGTGCAAAAATAATGCAATTCTCCTTCAGTATTCAATCCAACTTTCAATTGAACAACCACCAAGTTTGCTCACTTTAAAGTTGAGAAAGATAAATTTTGTGGGACATATTCTTGCAGTTTCCTATTGTGCCACTTGAATTTTGCTGGATTTCACTTTTATTTAACTTTAGTGTCACTTTATGATTTCTAGATGTGGAACAACAGTCCCACATAGTAAGTGTTGATCCCAAATTTGGGTTGATGGAACCCAGATGTGGTCCAGGGGGTCCCAAAAAGTTTGGCAGAACCCCGGGGGGCCATGTACCCCCCAACACCGCTCAAAACTTTGGTTTACAGGGGTACAAGGCTCAAAACTGCCGTTTAAGGCGTTAAAAAACCCAAATATGCCGTGTACAGGGGGTATAGGGCCCCCCGGGGGTCGCGCGTGTTTGAGATTACCCCTTGGGCGTGTTTAGACGCGTGTTTTTTCGCGGAAGCGTGTTTTGGATGCGTGTATGGGCCCCAACGCGTCCATTGGGCCATGTAGGGCCCTACGCAACTCCCACACGACTGGGAGTTGTGAATTTGACTTCACACTTTTTCATTTTTTGTATTTTTATATAGTTTATTTTAGTCTTTAGTTTTTCAGTTTTTTTTTTTTATTTTTGACCCACAATGCTTGTATTTTTGTGGCACCAAACAAAAATTCATTCAAGTCTTTTACAAACCCATACAACTCAAATGTAGTCGTGTGTGGTGCCACACAATATTGAACCGTTTTGTGGAGGATACAAGACTATTCAAGTCATTTGGAGGCTAAAAAACTCCATCAGAATTGTTTAGCCTGCCACACAGCCCATTTGAGTTGTGTACACAATGCAAATGAGTTTTGAATTTAAAATTACCCTTACTATAATCATGCCAATTGGTGTGCTTTCCCATCCAGGGAAGGCATGCAGCCTTCTGAAGTTTTCCAGGGGTGCATGGGGTAGTAAAACACATCATTTGATGGTGTTTTTGGAACCCAAAGGCCTTTAAATATTATTCCAGGACCTGGGGGCTAAATTGAGGCTGCAGAACCCCTGAAGATTCTGCATGGGATAGAGTATTTTGGAGTATCAAAATATGGACACCAACAGAATAAATTTAATATGTAAAAATGCCATAGATATCAGTTTCCTGCGCAGAATGTAAATCTGATCTCAGATTTGAAAAATATATTCATCAAATGTAAGAAAAATGAGAGGAAGAATCATATTTCATTTTATTTGAAAAAATGGTTTATTTCCAGCGGAATTTAAAGAACTTTGTACCAAACTTAAAAAAAATCAAAAAAATGCTACATATACCTATATCATGCTTGCAATTCAAATATTACTAAATATCAAAACAAAAATATAATCAAGTAAATTAATAATTATGAAAAGAAACTCAAAAAAATACTTCTTTGAATAGAATTGAAGAACTGTGATGGAATATAAATACCTTTCACCAAGCATAAAGGATATTAGAAAAATGATCCAGATATCTATTTTTAAATTGGAGTTAAATTATGTTAAAAAATTTCTAAAAAATTCATCAAGTAAAAAGATAAAAACATTTAATTGAAAAAATTGATTTTTTTGAATAAGAATTGAAATTTTAAGTGAGATTTAAATTCCTTACCAAAAACAAAAAAGAAAACAGGAAAATTCTATATAGGGAGGTGAAAAATTCACAACCCTGGGTTAAAAATGGGCATGAAACACCATTCACAACCCATACAAGTTATGTAAATCTGTTCAAAACTCAAAGAGTTACAAACAAGATTGCTTATGACTTGTGCAACTTCCCAGGCATTTTTTTTTCATTTTTTCAATTTTTTTTTTTGGTTTTTGTTTTTTTTGTTTTCTTGGTTTTTTTTTCAATTTTTTCTTTTTTTCTTTTTTCTTTTTTCTTTTTTCTTTTTTCTTTTTTCTTTTTTCTTTTTTCTTTTTTCTTTTTTCTTTTTTCTTTTTTCTTTTTTCTTTTTTCTTTTTTCTTTTTTCTTTTTTCTTTTTTCTTTTTTCTTTTTTCTTTTTTCTTTTTTCTTTTTTCTTTTTTCTTTTTTCTTTTTTCTTTTTTCTTTTTTCTTTTTTCTTTTTTCTTTTTTCTTTTTTCTTTTTTCTTTTTTCTTTTTTCTTTTTTCTTTTTTCTTTTTTCTTTTTTCGTTTTTCTTTTTTCTTTTTTCTTTTTTCTTTTTTCTTTTTTCTTTTTTCTTTTTCCTTTTTCCTTTTTTCTTTTTTCTTTTTTCTTTTTTCTTTTTTCTTTTTTATTTTTTCTTTTTTATTTTTTATTTTTTCTTTTTTCTTTTTTTTTTGTCTTCCTTTTCCCCCTTTTTTTGAATTTATTTGTTCAGTTTTATTTATTTAATCTTAATTTTATTTGTTTTTATTTTTTTGGATTCCATGCAATGCCATACACTCTTTGACCTCTGGTTCTTTCTAAACCTGCTATTGTTCTGAAATTCCAATGCTTCTCACAAAACACTCAAAATGTTATACAAAAATTTAATCCCTTCTTGATCCCCACACCAAGCGCAGTAGGTGCCTGGGAGGGATCAAGATGGAAGGAGATGTTTTTAAAAACATAATGAGAGGAGGCAAGCCAAGGGCTCAAATGAGAGATTCCAAAATCTCTTTGGAAGTGGATGAAGAATGGTTTAATGAAAAGGTGGTGTGCTCTCAACAAAAACTGCAACCTTTGGATTTGTACCCTGCTATTGCCGCTTCAAAAAAAATAATACTAAAAAACCCTTCACTGAAGAGTTTGGAAAATGCAAACAGAAAATTGAAAATTTCAATTTCTTCACCTCTGGAAAAGTGGCTGTTCTTGACCACTCCAATCACCACTCTCTGGTTGCAATAATCAAATTTTTTCCCTTTGAAAGAACTCTCAGAACAAGATCAGAAGGACATGAACTTTGCAAGCACTTTCCTTCACTGATCCAAAAAAAATTTCAATACTGTTGGCCCCTCAAAATCTTGGGGTGGAAAAATGTGGGCAATTGAATGGAAAAAATTGATGCAACATTCTGAATTATTTGGAATATCTTTGACAAAAGCAGCTATTCAATTTTCCCCTGAAGAGTACACTCTCCTCAACCTTAAGTTAGACAAAGTCTCTCAAATTTTACCCCGAATGTTCTGAAAATTAGCCAGACTGGAAAATGATTCCAACCATCAAAAAATGTTGGAAAAAAATATCCCCTCTTTCTCTTCATTTCAATTTGCATCCTGGCTCACTCCTTTTTAATTTTCTCCACATATCACTTTCACTTCATATTCCTACTACAATTCTCCCACATTGACAAAGGTGAAATCACTTCCTATTTCTTTTTAACAGTGGTTCAAACCAAACCATCAAATGGAAAAATTATCAACAACAAGGAAAAATATCAAGTATCTCATTGCCAATTAATTTTTCCTGAATTGGGTTTTTACATTGACTTCAAATAAAAAGGTATTGTTAAAATGGTTTTTGCAGAAAATAAGTAAAAGCACTGTACTTTTCCTGATGTGGAGACTGCCACTCATACAAGAATGGCCATGTCAATGAAAATCAACAAAACCACTCAAAACACTTGCAGGGACTTGAAAAGCGGACAAATATACTATAGAAAAAAAATATAAATAAAAATAAAAAATATTTCTCCATTGGTGGCGTTGAAAATTGTCTCAAACATTGTTGTATTTGAAAATAATTTTTTTGTTTTTATTTTTAAAATTTTTATCAATGTGAATATTTTACAAGCCAAGCAATTGAATAATTTGCTGTATTTCTTCCATTGTCCTACTGCTACCAATACAAGCCATGGCTATTGATAACCCATCTTTTTTTCCATAATTAGTTTTTACCTTTCCTTTTTCAGTCTCTCTTACTGTCAATCCTTCTCATTTTCCCCTTTTTGAAACTCCTGCTCTGTCTGTTTCAATTTCCACCCAGAATCCAATTTCTGTTGATGAGTCAAAATATTGGCTTTATGATTTTGAAAATCAATAGCCAGTTGAAAATACCACTTCCCCTTTTCAAATTAAAGTTTTTCAGATTGAATTTGTGATTTAACTGTTTTTTGGAGGGGAATAATAATGAGCTTGAGTTTGAAATTGAGGATATTAAATATTTTAACCTACTTGAATCTCCCTTCTCCATGATATCTTAAAAGCTGGAAAAATTGGAAGTTTTTCTCCTCTTTTGATGGCCATTGGGGGCCTTTTGCTTTCCCTTTAAAGAGGGGGTTTGTGTGGGAAAATCATCACTCTCATTTGAAGGCAATGTGGGAGGCCCCATTGGCTTGAGTGTTTGGCCATTCAGGAATGGATGTTGCTGTTTTTTTACAATCTAAATCAGTCATGATTAACCTGACAGAAGAGAAAAGAACTTGATTCCTTACTTGAAAAGATTTTGATTTTAATGGTGATAGTGGAATGACTTGCTTCTCATTTGCCAGGTTGTTAAGTTCTTTCACCCCAGGAAGAGAGAAATCCAAAGAAGGAAGTGAGAAGTCCAAGGAAGTGTTTGAATCATTGATCAATGAAAATTTAGACATGATTGGAGCTGCTTGTTTTGGAATATAATCCTCCACATCCAATTGGGGACACTCATAAATTTTGTTGGGATCATCATTGCTAGGCTGAGCATCCACAGCCAAGTCCTCAGCATCTATTGAATTGAATTTTTGGGTGTAAAAAGCAGCTAAAGGGGTGATTTTGGACTTCTTTCCAAATATTTCATCCATGTTAATATAAAAAGCGTAAATGGAGTCAAACTTATCAACCACAAAGGTGATTCCCTTGGCTTTAGACAAGTTGGTGATACCAAAGCCAGTGGAGATTAACATTGAGTGGGCCTTTTTATACTTGGATAAATATTTCTTTAATTTATCCCGCATCTGTTTGGTTGAAAGATCCAGCCTACCTTCTGTTTTATCCTTCATTTCATTGGCCATCAGG
This sequence comes from Puccinia polysora, assembly GCA_025617555.3. NCBI lineage: Eukaryota > Fungi > Basidiomycota > Pucciniomycetes > Pucciniales > Pucciniaceae > Puccinia > Puccinia polysora. Next base: position 12,980,826 of record CM062624.1, on the reverse strand, counting down.
AGATAACCATTAAAATCACAGGATGGAGGTTTTACAACTCCTGATTGGTTTTCAGATCCAAAGCAAGTGTCATAGTTGGAGGGAATTTTCAGCCAGTTTACCAGGATGATTTGAGCAGCTCTCTTCAGCTGCCTTGAGCCTTTGGAAGCTGATGGGGTAGGATTGTTTGATTTAGAGTTCCATGGGGATTTTTGCTTTGGTCCGTTGGATTTTTGTGTGGACTTGCAGGGGGAGGTTTGCTGAGGGGCAATTTAAAAAGAGTAAGAGGGATGAAGCAATGAAGCAAAGAGATTTCGGAAGTGATGGGAGCAATAGAGTGATGAGAGTGATGATGAGAGTTAGGATTTGATGAAAGAAATAAAGTGATGAGAGCAATGAAGTGACAAGAGCAAGAAAGCAATGAGAGTTAGGATGTGATGAAAGTGATTAATTAATGAGAGTGATGAAGTGATCAGGATAGCAATGAAGAGATGAGATTGATGAAGTGATTAGATTGATGAATGTAATTTTCTGGATGAGGTTGGAGGTAGAATTCTTTGGTTGAGGTTGGAGTTTGAAACTGATGTGGAATGATTGTGGTTGAGGCGGTGAAAGCCTTTAAATACTTTATTTGAAAAAACTCATTTATTTTCAGGTAACTCTGAAATTTCTGATGTGAAATAAGTGGGTTTTTTGATTTTGAATGGCGGTTCTGAAATTGAAGATTTGGATTGGAACGTGCCGTTAAGAAATGGCCGGTTTGGTTAACTCTGATATGCCCTATTATTTCAAAAAATCATAAAGAAATGATACATACCTAGAATTTCTATGTGAAAGCTGGCATACATGTGGGAGTGAAGGCATGGAATTCCTTTGAATTTTTTGTTGAATAGAAGAATCATTGTGAATCCTGTCAGATCATGGGGTATAGCTTTAGGAAGTTTGATTGGATTTGTAATATTATTGATATTCAGGATATCTCTTTTGGCCTTGAGTAGTATACCTTGAGTGCCTGTGGGAAAAAGAATAATTTTAATTTTTTTGTTCAATGTAAGAGTTTTCAATCTGATATGGTTGAAGGCCTTGGGAATATTTCAGTGGCTCTTTGTTTTTTAATTATTTGGGAAATCATGTGGATATTGATGAAAAGCAGAGTTTTTGGTTTAGCCAAGAGGATCATAGTATCTACCCAAAGAACTTCCAGAAGGATTTTGGTAATTGGATTCAGAGGTTGGGAATTTTGTTTAAGGTGGATGATGAACATCTTGATAAATATTGGGGATATTATGGGCTTATTAATTTTTAATACTTGAATACCCAAAGGGATTGAAATATTATTGATTTTAAACACTATCACCCCAAAAAATTGGATTTCACTTAGCTTCAAGTGACATGATGGAATATCCATCTGAAGAAGTCCCCATGCTTGATTTGAACCTATATCAATTCTTAAAGAAAGCTCTTGGTTCACAGAAATTTTGCACAATGGTGCACAGTGGCGGTTAAAACGCAAAGATACTCTACAAAATGCACAGTGAATTTTAAAATTTTAATTTGCTGTTCACAATGCCCAGAAACTGTGAAAAATTCCCAGAAACTGTGAAAAATGATACAGATTAACTGTTCTCATATCACAGTGATTGTGCATCACAAGGCACAGAAATGGTTCAAAATAATGCAAATTCACTTTGCAAAGTGTATATCAACTGTTACAAGTCTACATTAAGTGTGTAGTAGGGCTTGGCTGCAGCTTGACCAAAGTTTTGTCAGAAGCTCATCCTGAGATTGGTCATTGGTTGAGCAAGAGCTCCTTCAATTTATTTTGGTTTATTAATTAGACTTTTGTGAGATGAATATCTTCTTATCTTTATTTAATCATCATTGGCATTGGATTTTTTGGGGTTATTCAATTGTTAATATTTTAATTTTGTATTATTTGAGTGGGTAAAAGGGCTGTGGTAAGAGAACAGTGATGGATATCTGTAGGTTGAGTCATGAAAGAATTATTTCAGAGCCTGAAACTGAAACACTTGAAAAAGGCATGAAAAAAGATGAGAAACCAGTTCAAAAATTGATATTATTATCAAATTTTTTTGTTAAATGTTTCAAAAAATTCAAAAAACTTTGAATAATGAAGCACTATATCATTTCATTTTTTTCAAACATTTATAAACTCATAAAGAAAAAAGTTCAAAAAAATTGAAAAATAAATAATTAATTGAAACATTTGGAGATCTGTGAGAACTGGGAAGAGCCACAGTTCCCTTAGATTTTTCCAAAAAAAATAAATAAAACAATATGAAAATGGAAATATATAATAAAGAAAAAAAATTTTTTTGGGGAGGGTTTTCACCAAATCAGCCAATTCTGGGAGAGTTTGAAACCTTTAGTGCCCCAGAAGTTTTGTTGAAACCAGCATGGGGTGGTGTGTTTCCATTAAAACTCAGGTAGTTTCAATGGTTCTTCTCAAAAAAACTGGCACTGGGTGGTTTTGGTGTGGCCATTGAAACCAGAAAACCAGGGGCAGTTTCAAACTCCTGGGCTGCTGGAAGGTCCATCCCCCCCCCCTCTGGCATGTCAAGGGGGGGGGGGGGACACACCACTTTCCCATGAAATTGAGTGGGGTAACAGGCTTCCAAGACATGGCATGGGATAAAATTCCACCAGGCCATGGCATGTAATAAAATGCATTCCTGGCATGGGAAAAAATTTCAGGTGAAGTGGTTATGGTAATTTTCTTACTATAATCATGCCAATGGTGCCTTTTGGAATGATCTTAGCAGAAAAATTACTAAAATGATGCCTTTGGCATGATTTTAGCAATTTTGGATGTGTGAATTTATCCCGGGCTATTAACCATTTCACAGTATTTACAGAAAGATGTATGGAACTTGAGATATTTTTAGGATAATTAGGCAACATTGAAATAAAAAAAAGTTGATTGAGGAAAGGAATTCCTTGAGATATCATTCCAGAAAGCAATTTTTGATTCAATTATTTATGGACATTTTATGGATATTGTCACTCACCTCCATCACCAGGTATTTCCAACTTTTTCTTGAAGTGTTTAAGAAATTGAGTTACCTATTTTAATATTCAAGGATAAATTGATGGACAAATTTTTCCAGTCTGTTTTATAGTCATGTACCTACCTCAACAATGCTCTGGTTTTTTTATTGTAGAAGCTATATTAATAGTTTTTTCATGTTGAACTTCCCATGAAGAGAATTTTTTTGAATCCAGATTCCTTCATATAGAATTTCAAATAACTACAGAGTTTTTCAGAATTATCTCATTTCTGCTTGACTTGAAACTGCTTTTGATAACATCAATATCTCTTATGAAAAAAAAAATAAAAATTCTTTCTGATAAAATTTTAGAAAGATGAAGGTAAAATCATGGTTCCACCATGATTACCTATTCAATTATTTCATATTATGCAAGAGTATAGCTAAAATAACATTAATAAGAGAATAAATCAAGTAATTTTCAGAATATTAAAAGGTCTAAGATTTGATCCTTTCCAAAGGAAAACCTGATGATTTATTTTCATTTTCAATATCATTAATCCCCCAAAAATAGGAGTGCATTAGTAAGTTGGCATAATAATCAGCACATATCTCTTGCTTTAACATAGAAATAAGAATTTTTATAGAATACCAAGACAGTACAAGATTTATCCAATATATTTGTACCTAAAATTGATTTCAAAACTTACAAATAATCATTAAAAAATCAAAATACATTCTCAAATAATTCCAAACTATGTATATATCAGCAGGCACTCTCTCTTTATGTTTGTGTCCTGAATTATTTGCCTGATTGTTTGTTATTACTCCCTCTATTAAGGCTTCATCCACTTTTATCAAATGATTTATCCAAATTCATAAATAACTTTCTCACCTTGATAATTACCCATTCAGTTTCCCCTTTGAATCAGATGACTATTTCTGTATTATACAAAAGTTGGTATTAATTAGAAAAAATTATATTTGTGCAGTTATGCCTATTTAAGATTTTCTTATGAGCCTCAGATAATCTAAGTTTAATTTTTCCATACATACCCCCTGTGGCCTTTCAGAGTTCTAGAAATCAATCAACACACATGATCAATTTTCCTAAAGAAGCCAGTGAATTGACAGCTACTTTAAAATTATGATACCTTGTTTCAGTGTTTTATCCCAAATCATTTGGGTTGAAATCAAACCTGAGCTTATGAGCCCCAATTACTTTTTCAAATATCCATAATTATCACTGTTTTCTCTGGAAAATACCTGAATTAAAACTTGGCCAAACTACCCAAATGTGTTTGTTTCTTCATTTGAATTTAATATGAAATAAATTTCAGCCTCCTTTAGAACCTTCAACATAAGTTATCATTTATGTTTGAGAATTGATTTCTTAGAATGTTTTATTTATATTTCTTATCATTGCACTTCAATCTGAAGAATGATATCCATCTTTTTATTTTAAATACATTACCGCTAGTAGCTAGGCGGAAATTTTGAGACCTTGGGATCTAGGAGGCTTCAAAATTGGGGCTTGAATGGATTATAGGAGTCAGAACCTTAGTCATAGCTCTAAGGCAGATGAAAGGAAGGGGGAAAATGAAATGTCCCAAATTGTTCATGGCAGCTATCTTGAAGATTGAGGGGATTTCAAAACAGCCATACATCTAGAGGTGAGTTAGTAAATTACTGAAAGCCTTTTTTTTCAATGTTAAATTTTATGGGGGAAGATGCTTGAGTATGTCTTTGTGATTATCTTGGGTGTATTTACAATAATGCCGTATTTCCAATTGGGTTCGGGCCACAGCCAAAAGAGACATTTTTGGCACCCTGGAGTAATAATTCAATAAAAAGTCCATCAATCACTCAAACCATGATTTATGTAGTTGCCTGTTTTTAAGTTTGTTAAGTTGAATCTATTCCTTGAGTTACTTACAAGGTCTCTGGAAATTGGGATCCTTGTCGGAATCCCATCTGCAGATGTAAAGTTCCGGATCTACAGAACCCGGTCTCAAGCCCTTGACGACTGAGAGCGGTTGAAGGTGAGATCAATTGTTCCATTCCTGCAGTTTTGGAGATCCACAGAGGCAAACGAGCAGAAGACGACGTACTCATTGTGCCGTGATCGTTGTGGGCTAGATAACTCACTGGGGTGATACTTGGTATTGGCACAGGAGCTGCTGCAAACTTCACACATTCTTTCAACTCGATCGTCGATGCTTATTGCCATTCCAAACCGAACCACCAAATAAAATAAAGTTCAATGAAATTTTAGGCTTATTTTTTCAGCGTATCCTCTTTGGGGCAAGCGGGAAACGCATTCTCGAGGCAAATGTGACCTACCAGGTGGGGAATTCCGATTGGTAGCGGGATTTTCTTTGTAGCATTCGGCCTGAGGGCAGTAGTAAGTAAGATTGGTGAAACTTCTGCATGCTTTTGTAAGGCGTAAGATTATCAGTCCCGGGTGCATCTTTCCATCGGAATACAGGAAAACCACTGCGACGGGTAGGGTGAAATTGAGAATGTTATCATACTTACAAACCCATCCTTTCTGTGTTTGTGGATTGGCAGTGCCCCAGCTTTTACCGCATCGTACAGGATCCCGAGCCTGTTCATTGTCTTTGTGGTCACCATTGCGTCGTGGATCTGGTCCTTGCAGGATCTGTCTGGGGACCAATTTATGGCGTGGCAGTTCGAAGAGTTGAACGAGTTGAAGACAGAGGGTAGTCAAAAAGCTGATGATGAAAAGTGACTTTCGAATCGAAATTTTTAGCGACATTGCCAATAAACTATTTCTGGAGCCCTGAGTTGGTGCGGACATGCAGAGCTTTCCAACTTGAGAGCTCCGACATTTCTTGCAGACGTCTTTTGGATCCTTCATCAGAGGCATAGGTATACCGGGGATAAGTATTCTCACGAAAACACATTCCGATGTTTCTTCCTACCGCTCAGTTTGCAACAGTGTGCCCTGGTTGCCTAGCGACGATTTGTTGACTTTCAACAACTCTTCCATCACATTCTTGATGGTGACGGGCACATACTTGGAGATTCAAAATGGCGGAGACATATAATTTGCAAGAGTGGCGTGTCAATGGTGCCACCACCCCTTTTCCCTGGTGCGCCACTTAATAAAACCCCGCAACGAGCAATCAGAAGTTGTTCTGATCTGAGTTGCTCTACGACAAACCTAAGGCTGTGACTCGGGGCTTCGGGCGGGGTATGAGCCTCATCCCGAACCCCAGACCCTGAACATGCCACGGAATGCCCGGAAGGGTGAATTGCATTTATGGTCACCTCCTTTGTTCATTCTGTCAAGAATCGTACCCACAGGAGCTGCGGAACTTAGAGGGAAAGCCGTGGAGGAAGGAAATCATGCATATGCATGTAAGGAAGGGAACGCGTGTTGTACTTAAATAGAGAACAATTGGGCTTCCTCTTGTTCTCCTTCTTTCTCTCCACATCATCTATGGTCCATCTTTTCATCACCTGAGGGTGATTCTCCTGGTCTTTGCTCCTCCTCCAATCCATCCATTCCTCATTGTTGCGTTGTCTCAGATATTCACCCTCACGAGTTCTCTCAAAGGTTCAGCAATTTTGTTCTCATTTGGGATCTCCTGTTTTTCCGTTTCTTTCTTATTCTTTGCTTGTTCAGAAATCTAATCCTGATCATCTATGGTCCATCTTTTCATCACCCTCAGGTGATTCTCCTGGTCTTTGCTCCTCCTCCAATCCATCCATTCCTCCTTGTTGCGTTGTCTCAGATATTCACCCTTGCGGGTTCTCTCAAAGATCACAACAGGTTATGAGCCCAGCAATCCAAAACGCATCTCAACTCTGATCCAAATCAATCTACCATCCTGGAACCCTCCCAGCGCATCACTCTACCATTGCCCTCTCCCTCTCCAACCATCTCTTGTAATTACAACACAACTGAGGAAAACTCCTTGTATTAATCTTCCACACTTTCTAACTCCACTGAAACCATCCTAAATCAGCTAACTTCCTTGGAACCTCTCTCAAAACTCAAGATGAGTGACACTCCTACAAGAACCAACATTCCCAAACTCACGGGACCCAACTTCCCTAGCTGGAGAAATGCCATCATTACCCAATTAGGCTTCAAAGACCTTGACAACTTAATCAAAGAAAAACCTCTGGTCAACCCAAACCCACAAGAACAACTTAGACTCAAACAAGCCACTACCTTCATACAAATGCACCTTGATCATCAAAATTACACAATGTTTGTGGACAATCTTTACAAATATCTGCCCAAAAACCTATGGGAGGCCATCTGTTCACAATAGGCAACAAAATCCATGGAGAACATCTCCAACAACATTGGAAAAATGCACAACATCAACTTCTCCTCTGGAAAACTCACCAGGGAAATCAAAAAATTCAGGGAACTCTTCCAACTGCTCCAAGAAGTGTCCTCAGGAAAGTTTGACAGACACACCTTGGAGGCAATGTGGAGCTATCACATCCTTGAACAACTGCCTGACACCTACCATGTTTTTAAATCACTCCAGTACTCTCAATTCAAAGATACGGACAAGATTGAATTCTGCAGTCTACAAGCTGATCTTGAAACCAAACTAAGAAGGCAGGACAACTCTTCCTCATCCAACACTGCCTTACTGGTGAAAGCCCCTACTGGGACCAGAGCCAGTCAAAGTTGCAAAGAAGTTTGCAAACCAATTAGACAACACTACTGCTTGGATGGAAAGCACAAACCTCTTGCCACCCACTCAGAAGATAAATGCCACCAACTGCATCCAGAACAAGCCATAGCATACTATAAAAGTCTGATTGAGAAGCAAACCCCCAGAAAGAATGAAGGCGATTGCACTCACTGCCTATCATCCACGTTGCTACCCAACTCCGTAATACTGGAAATCAGCGCATCTGGAAACTACCTGAAGGACAAAAAATACTTTTCCACCTACTCTGCATGCTACAATTTACTATTTTCCACCAATGGATCAAGCATAAAGGTGATTGGATGGGGGAAGTCCCTGATAAAACTCAAAAATGGAGACCTAGACATTGAGAAAGCTTTCCATGCACCAACCCTCTCTCACTTGCTGGTACTGCTCTAAATGTATTTCAAACTTGGGTACTCTCTCTCTTCTGAGGGTGGAGCATTCAAGTGCAACAAAGGAGACAAAAAAATCTTCACGGGAAGCATTGTAGAAAACTCACTAGTACTTCACCCCTAAATCAATCAATCCCCAATCCCTAACCTCCACGCCCAGCGCAACATGTTTACACCAAACTTCAAAAGTACTTGGACACCTTGTTCCAAACTGAACAACTGGATCAGTTGCAGTGTAGCTCTAGTGGAATTTCTAAAATGCACTGCCAACCCTTCTTGGGAAGCCTCCTTGACCTACCATCAAACTGGAAGTGATTCACATGGACCTGTGCGGACCAATGAACCCGGCATCAAGAGGGGGAAATAAGTATTTTCTAAAAATTGTCAATGGTTTCTCCAAATATCAATCTCTCTTCACTATGTAAAAAAAATTGCAAACGTTCAAACTCCTCCAACACTTCCTCAAACTAGCCAAAACTCAATCCAGCAAGACTATCAAGTTTACCATTTCAGACAATGGCAGTGAATTTGTCAATCACTTGTTTTGCAATCTAATGCTCTCCAAGGGAATCACTCGCCTAACAATGGCTCCATACACTCCTCAAAAAAAGTCATTTGCCAAACAAGGGAATTGAATTACTATAGAAAAGGCACAAACTATGCTGCTTGAATGTTGACTACCTCTATATTGGTGGGGGGAAGTAGTAAGTACTTCAGTCTAACTAGAGAATAGCTCAACTGATTTCTCAATAGGAATGAATACTCCCTATGAACTATGGTTTGAGAAACCAGCTGAAGTTTCCCGTTTGAAACCCTTTGGTTGCGGAGTAATTCTTTTCACCAAGAAGAGGAATCAAGAGTCAAAATTCTCCCCATCCAGGTTAGAATGCATCTTTCTTGGGTATGAAAAAGTTCACCATTTTTACCATGTGTGAGATCCAGTTGCAGAAAAAATACATCACTCACACCATGTTTGATTTAAGACCAACACTTTTCCTTATAACAAGATCAAATGCCTAGTCCAAACCTCTGCTTCAGACTCAACTTTGTTGTTTTTATCACCTTCCTTATTCTTTCTTTCTCACTCTCCCTCTCATTCTTCTCCAATTGCTTCTGTTCCTGCTTCACACATTTCTCCTCCATCTCCCACCCCAAATCTGTCTCTTCATTTTTATCCTTGTCACACTCCCTATTCTCCATCTAACATCTCCACCACTGCAGCAGAATCATGCCCTCCTCCTGTTGAAGCAACTACATCTTCCACCTCTTCCAACCAAAACAAACACATCTCACCAACTGAATGTGAGGATTCCCCCATCAACCCTCCAATCAAGGGATACTCCTATTTCCCTGCACAGAAACCACCCAAGACCTCTGGTGGTGCAAACAGCCAATATCTCAGGTTTTCAAAGCATTTGCCATTCCCCTCCCTCCCACTACGCTTCACTGCAATAACCAGGAAAATATTGACCTCATCCTCAACCCCTATATACCAACATTGGTCTGGTAAACCAAACCTGTCATATTTCCATCAGACCCATTTTTTTGTTCTTTTTTATCAAATTAACCTCAAAAATTAATTCCAAAACCCTCATAAACTATACCCTCAAATCAAACCAACCTCAAAGCCCAAATTCATCACCAGATAACCCATTTCAACCATATCAAACACCTGTCACAAACAAGCCAACACCTGGAACAGACTGGATTATGTCATGGGAAGAAATAAATAAAATTTTAATTGAACATCTAATGGCAAAAATATTATGCTTAAAATAACCACACAACAAAAACAACATACCCATACCTGCAGGAATTAAACCATACCAGTAACAATGTTGCACTACAACCAATACTATGAATCCAAGTAAAACTACCTTCCTGGATCATTAATTAAAGTTCAGGTAATCTGAAACGCCATCTCAAGCACTCTGATATTCATTTTTCCATCATTCCAACCATAAAACACACATATACACACCAACAGAAGTAGGGGCTCATGCAGCCAATTATGTCTCAATTCTCACCAACCAGCGAAATAAAAACTCAGTAAAATGAACTTTCTGGAACTTTCACCATCAGATAAGGCCTCTGAACCGTCCTCTGAAGCACTCTGATACTCAGTTTTCCACCAATCCAACCATACAACCCTCATACATGCACCAACAAAAGTAGGGGCTCATGCAGCCAAGTATTTCTCAATTCTCACCAACCAGCAATAACATCTCAGTACACATGACCTTTCTGGAACTTTCACCACCAGATAGGGCCTCTAAACTGTCCTCTGAAGCACTCTGATACCCATTTTGCCTCCATATCAACCACACAACACCTGCAACCCACACTCTCAAGTCACCCAAGGGAGCATGCAGTAAAACAGCATACCTCATATCTCTACAGCTAATTCCATTGAAACAGCGTTCAGGTAGTTCCTACAACCTTTTATGCATGATAAGGACTCAGAATGTTTCTCAGAAAAAACCCAAAAAGTAGTGTTTCACCACCTTGAACACACAAGTTATACAATTTTAGTTACCAAAGAGGGCTTGCAGCTACCAAGTATGTTTAATGCTTTTCCCAACCAGCAAAACTAACTCAAGCTGCAGGGAACTTTTGCATAATTGTTTATGCAAGATAAGCACCAAGAAGCGTCCATAACTCACAAATCTTAGCCTGTTCCTCATATTTTTTCCTGTCTATCAAAATTTATACTATAAAATACAGCTATCTCTTGGCTTGTTTCACATATTTTCTCACCAGCATTGTTGCCTCATGTGACTGTATCCTCCTGTGCTTCAAAATTTCAGAGAGAGGATCAGAAAAGTCCTCAAGGGAGCCCTGAGCATTCTATGAGGAAGTATTTGTCTTTTTAAGGGGTGCTCTTTTTCCCTATCCAAGTTGTCTAGCATGGCATCTGCCCCTATAGCATGGCATCTGCCCCTACAGCATGGCATCTGCCCCTATGATATATGACCCCTAAGATCTATGGCCTCTGCCTGATCAGTACCAGCTTTTCAGTGACCCAGAATCAAGTTAAAAGGAAATAAAGGATCATACCCGAAATTATCATTGAACATTTGAGCCAACCCCAGGTGTTTTTGAAGAAGGGTTCTTCAGAAGAGACCTGTTACTCAGCACCTATTATTAAGAGGAAAAACCCTGTTTGTTAAATCATTAAATTTATAAAAGGAGGAGCACAACAGAAAAATAAAACAATCATTTTTTCCCGCCCAGCTCCCTGTGGGAAAACCCACTTTTGGGTCCTCCAACTGGTTAAACACCTTTTAGTCAACCCTTAAATCCTTTAATCGGAATTTGGAAAAATAGTCAGAAAAAGTAGAAAATTCTTGATTATTAATTGGTGGAAGCTTGGGAATAAGCCAATATAACTTTCAATAGTCTTGGAATTAATCAAAAATCTCTATTGATAATTAATCTAGGTCTGATTAGAGACCTATTTTAAGTCTCAAAGAAAACCAGCCATTAATTATAAAAATTATTGTGCAGACTTATTATAATTCAGAAGGGCAGTTAATTTAAAACCATCTTATCTTAACTCTATCTATTCAGGAGTGGTATTAAACTAAATTCCCCTTCTGGTGACTTCCAGAAAGCTATTTGCTAAATAATACCATTATCCCTAGGATTCTCTACCTTGGAAAAGGCAAATTGACATTCAACAGCATGTGCATGGTAATGACTTCAAGCTGTCCTACATTGCCACCAAGCTCAACCTGGCCAATCCTCCAACCAATCTGGTATCCCCCAAAAAGATAAATGACTGTTGTGGCAGATTTCAAATTACAACATGAGGCAATTCCCAATCAAGCATGGGGGCATGTAAATAATTGTACCCACAGGATCTGGGGAACTTAGAGGGAAAGGTGTGGAGGAAGGAAATCATGCATATGCATGTAAGGAAGTGAATGTGTGTTGTACTTAAATAGAGAAAAATTGTGTTTCATATTGTTCTCCTTCTTTCTCTCCTCATCATCTATGGTCCATCTTTTCATCACCTGAGGGTGATTCTCCTGTTCTTTGCTTCTCCTCCAATCCATCCATTCCTCATTGTTGCGTTGTCTCAGATATTCAACCTCACAGGTTCTCTCAAAGGTGATTCTCCTTGTCTTTTCTCCTCCTCCAATCCATCCATTCCTCCTTGTTGTGTTGTCCCAGATATTCAACCTCACAGGTTCTCTCAAAGATCACAAAAAGTTCCTCTATATCATTATCATCACCAAAGTTTTTTACCCTATATAAAACCCTTTTGGTCAGTCCACAAAGATTGGGTTGCGTTGGATCAAACAAGGGTGGACCCAACCCTTATTATGCGGGGATCTGTGGAAGGGACAATATTGGTGGGACCTGGCCCAATCCAGCTTAACCCGCTCCCCAACACCTTGAAGACAATTGTGCGGGCCCAATTTATTGCAAAAAGGGTGCAAAATTGGCTTGTTCCTCAACAACTTGTCAAATTTGTTCAGGATATTGTCTAGAAAGTGGTAAATGCCTCAAAGCATGGCAGTTTTTTGGTGACCAAAAATTCCCCAGGGCTTTGGGGAATCTTGACAAGCCATCCAAAAACCCAGCCCTGGGGCATGCCAATGGGTTACAGCCTTATAAAAACCTAATGAAATCACGCAAAAAAATCAGAATTAATTCTGATGGGAGTTGCTTTATGGCAACCAATCAGGGTGCTTATCAGGTTGGGCCCACCTCTTTTAGGCAAGCCAAAAAACAGCCAGTTTTCTTTTGGGCTTCAAAAGACAGGGTAAAACCAGACGTTTTCTGGGACCAAGCCTGGCCCAAGCCCAAATTAGCGGGATTTTTGTTGGTTTGGGCTAGTTAGCAGGCCCCCCCTTTTTTTTTTTTTTTTTTTTTGCTTGAAAGCCAATAAGAATACTTTCACATAGCAGAACAAAATCTTTTAAAAAAGAAGAAACAACTTCCAATCATAAAAATATGGTGGTATTAAAGAAAAAAAAATAGTTTTTGAATGAAGAAGAGCCAAGAAAAAATAGTTATATTCAATTTTTCATCCAATCTTGAGTAAAAATTGGGGCTTAAAGGACCTCTGGAGCTAATTTGGTTCTGAAGTTGTCCAGAACACAACCACTGGTAGAGAATGCCTAAAAAAGTAAAACTAAAAATAAAATCACACATAATTTAATAAGAGAAGACGATGAATTCTGACTGATTCTGATGCAACAGAGGTCTTTGGAACCATCAACATTGTCTTTGCTAAACAGCATAATGTTAGAAATTGACATGAATGTTATTTCCACCAGTTGTGTAATTTGAGTTGAGAATTGCTTTCTGGTATGAGAATCAAAGGTTCATGAAGGTAACAGTCCAATTCAGCCAGAGGAGTATTTGATTGAGATTGTTTATTTTTTTCAAAAACCTGTGGAAACCATCTAAATTTGAATTTCTAAAGGAAGTTTCAACAGTTCCACTAGGAGTAAAGGATTTTTTTCAATTGATGATTTGGGAGAAGAAGAATCAAGCAATAAAAATATTGCTATTCTGAGATCTTGTATGTAATCATGTACTGATTCAATAGTCATACTCCTTGAAATAGTGTATTGTATGTATTTTCACTTATAGCTGGGATAAAAACAATTGCAAGAGCTAGAAATTAATTTATGTTGAACCAGTACTTGAAGAAATTGTTCATCATGGGATGAACCATTGAGGTAATATGGCTGATTTCCAACTTCTTGAGATGAAACTTCCAGATGATATTCTATGTCTTTCAAAGTAAGAAAATTCAAGTTGGAAGTTGGATATTTTTTACCAGAAATTTCATAATTTTTGGTTGTTGAAAATTTCAAAGAAGTCCTTCTTCAATCCAAGTTCAAGGCATTCAGTCTCAGAAAGGCAGTCTAAAAATTGTGAGTTTGAGATCTAATGATGCCAAAATGGTGATTTGTATGGGAATGAAGGAGATATCATTTCATAGCTTGAGTTCCATTTTGTTGGGACATCACTAATAGGTTCCTTCAATTTTTATTGTGAGAGGCCAGAAATACCCATGGAATGCTCAAAATGTTGTTGTATTGATTGGGAAACTTTGACAAACTTGATGCTGGATCTGAGTTTTTTGATAGCATCAAAAGAACAATTAAATCCATCTTTGACAATAAGTTTAAGGATATGGGCTTCAAATTGAAAATGAAGACACTTTCAACCCAAATCCAATGCATTTTTTGGAATTTCAAGAAGCATATTGCATAATCAATTGATTGCACTATGATTAGAGCAGGCATTATCAGCAGTAAGAAATGAACATTTATCCATCAAATTCCAATCATGAAGGGTCTGGGATAATTTTTCATTGATTGCAATTCAGGTAAGTGGGGCTGAAAGTTTTTGGAATGATAAGCTTTTCATGTTGAGCTGCCAATTATTATGTACAAATTGAACTTTTACCGCCATGTAGCCATCATTTTGAGGGGATGTCCACAAATCTGTTGTAAGTACAATTTTTTATACTTGCCCCAACTTGGTATGGATTTTTTCCTTGAGGCAATTATGTACTTCCATCACATCACTTCAAACAGTTTATAAACTGATTGGTTGAAATAACGGTTGTACTTTTACTAAAAAATTTCTGAATCCTTAATTCTCAATTGTTCATGCTTGGCCATTGGGAAGGGATATTCATGCTGAAAAATAATCTGCACCATTGCCAATCTTGCAGTCTTTTGTTCAAAATTCCACTTGAAACCTTCCCTTTTTCAGGATTCAATAGTTTTTGTATGAATGGTCCAGATGCATAACCTATTTGTGACAATCTATCAGAATGATGAAGAAGGTGAGTTGTTCCTGATTGTCCTGTTCCTGATAGGGAAGCCTTGCAATATTTGCAAATAAACCTTAACTTACCTGAAATGTCAAGGGTTCTTTGATTAGAACAAGTTAAACAGGAATGCCTTGAGCAAAATCCATACTTACCTGTTTCTTTCCGCTCAAAGGATTTCCAGATTTTTCTGGTTATTTGCCTTTGTTTACTTGATTTTTAATAATCAAGGATTGCAAAATTTTCCTCCTTGTTGGTAATCAAAGGCATTTTAGTTGATTTTGATGTGGCAAAGACACAGCTTGGTTGATTGAACTTGGAAGCAGGGTCAATATCTCAAACAACTGTATGAAAGAATACCAATTTTGTTGCAGCACTAATTTATGAATCATGAAGCCCCTACGGCTACACAAGAAACACTTACCAAATTTGAAGTCTTGGTTTCAACCACCTGGAGGCAGTTGGGCCACTTCTCCACTCCCCACATACAAATGTGACACCATACAACAGGTTTTTCTTCTCTTAATTTAACAATCAAAGCCTCAACACCCCCCATCAAAGGCTCAAAACCACCCTTTATATCTAGTAAGGCGCCCACAAAGCAGCCCAAATCTAAACCTTCTGACCAAATCCAACCAAAAAAATACTGCTGGAACTTCAAAATTTGGTTTTCTTCCTAGGGGTTAGCCCAAACCCAGCCTCCAAACCAACAGGTACATGCCAGCCTGGGATGATAGGCACCCTGAGAAGCAAACCTGGGCATGAAATAACAGAGAGGCACAGAAGAAGAATAAAAAGACTTTGAAAATGACAACACAAACCATTACATTGAAGTATAACCACCTAAAAAAGCCCCACAACAAACAACAGAAGTTTTTCTGATGGGAGTTGCTTTATAGCAACAAGCCCAGGGCAAAAAGTAACAGAGAGGCGCACCAAACAAGAATGAAACTTTTAAAAGTATATAAGGGCTGAGTAGAAAAAAACCAAAAACACCGTCATCCCGGGAAACTTAAAAATTAAGAGCATCCACAACTGTCTTGGTAAGTCGACTAATTAGCTAAGTTTACCAAGCAGAAGCTGCAATTGCGTCCTAAATAGGACATTTCTAAGAAGAAACCTCCATAAGTTTGGTCAAAAATTGATAAATTTCCAAAAGATTATGGAGTTTGCTTACCCCAACCCTTGCCAGGATTTACAACACTCTCCATAGCTCCACCACATCCACATCATCCACCATCATAAAGCACACCATTGTCCATCATCATCAAATTCACCATCAAAGTATCCACACCAGGTTTGTACCATATCCCCTTCCCCTCCCTCTTGCCCCTCCCTATCTAATATTCCTATAATTATCCCTCCCCCTAAAATATTCCTACAATGGTCCCTTCCCCCCATCCATATCCCTTTTTCAAACAAAAATCTCCTTCAAAAAAATCCTCTCACACATCCCCTTTGCCTCTCCCTACCTCCCATTTATTATTTATTATTTATTATTTATTATTTATTATTTATTATTTATTATTTATTATTTATTATTTATTATTTATTATTTATTATTTATTATTTATTATTTATTATTTATTATTTATTATTTATTATTTATTATTTATTATTTATTATTTATTATTTATTATTTATTATTTATTATTTATTATTTATTATTTATTATTTATTATTTATTATTTATTATTTATTATTTATTATTTATTATTTATTATTTATTATTTATTATTTATTATTTATTATTTATTATTTATTATTTATTATTTATTATTTATTATTTATTATTTATTATTTATTATTTATTATTTATTATTTATTATTTATTATTTATTATTTATTATTTATTATTTATTATTTATTATTTATTATTTATTATTTATTATTTATTATTTATTATTTATTATTTATTATTTATTATTTATTATTTATTATTTATTATTTATTATTTATTATTTATTATTTATTATTTATTATTTATTATTTATTATTTATTATTTATTATTTATTATTTATTATTTATTATTTATTATTTATTATTTATTATTTATTATTTATTATTTATTATTTATTATTTATTATTTATTATTTATTATTTATTATTTATTATTTATTATTTATTATTTATTATTTATTATTTATTATTTATTATTTATTATTTATTATTTATTATTTATTATTTATTATTTATTATTTATTATTTATTATTTATTATTTATTATTTATTATTTATTATTTATTATTTATTATTTATTATTTATTATTTATTATTTATTATTTATTATTTATTATTTATTATTTATTATTTATTATTTATTATTTATTATTTATTATTTATTATTTATTATTTATTATTTATTATTTATTATTTATTATTTATTATTTATTATTTATTATTTATTATTTATTATTTATTATTTATTATTTATTATTTATTATTTATTATTTATTATTTATTATTTATTATTTATTATTTATTATTTATTATTTATTATTTATTATTTATTATTTATTATTTATTATTTATTATTTATTATTTATTATTTATTATTTATTATTTATTATTTATTATTTATTATTTATTATTTATTATTTATTATTTATTATTTATTATTTATTATTTATTATTTATTATTTATTATTTATTATTTATTATTTATTATTTATTATTTATTATTTATTATTTATTATTTATTATTTATTATTTATTATTTATTATTTATTATTTATTATTTATTATTTATTATTTATTATTTATTATTTATTATTTATTATTTATTATTTATTATTTATTATTTATTATTTATTATTTATTATTTATTATTTATTATTTATTATTTATTATTTATTATTTATTATTTATTATTTATTATTTATTATTTATTATTTATTATTTATTATTTATTATTTATTATTTATTATTTATTATTTATTATTTATTATTTATTATTTATTATTTATTATCTGTTATTTATTATTTATTATTTATTATTTATTATTTATTATTTATAATCTATAATCTATTATTTATTATCCATTATTTATTATGTAGTAGATGCTACACATCTTGATTTTAGTTTTATAGAATGCCACACAACTCAAATGGGACATGTAGCATGCCACACAGCCCACATTTTAGTCGTGTAGCATGCCACATGGCCCATTTGAGTTGTGTAGCATGCCACACGGCTCATTTGAGTCATGTAGGGTGCCACACAGCCCATTGAGTTGTGTACACGACTTAAAGAGTTGTGAATTTAACATTACCCTTCAACAAAACCCAAATATGGGAGCTTTGGGCGGATGCAAACAGGTGTGGGGGGCTCTGAGTAGCGCGCGCGGAAGCTTGTGACATGAGAAGGGAAAACATGGATGGACGTAATGGCAGGGAGATTGCTAGGGTTGTTCTCAGTTGTTTCAGTACCAAGGTGAGGGTTGAGGGGGAGGTCCTTAAAAGGGTGCCACACAGCCCATTGAGTTGTGTACACAACTCAAAGAGTTGTGAATTTAACATTAACCTTCAACAAAACCCAAATATGGGAGCTTTGGGCGGATGCAAAAAGGTGTGGGGGGTTCTGAGTAGCGCGCGCGGAAGGTTGTGACATGAGAAGGAAAAACATGGATGGACGTAATGGCAGGCAGATTGCTAGGGTTGTTCTCAGTTGTTTCAGTACCAAGGTGAGGGTTGAGGGGGAGGTCCTTAAAACTCACTCTCAACTCAGAATTCTAGATATATCATAGCACATTTGAGACTGATAAAATATGGAGGTGAATTTAAGGATAACAGAAAGGATAGAACCAGGCTAGAGACAAGAAGATTTAGACAAGGTAGTGGTTGGAGATGAGAAATCAGCACAAAAAAGAACATGAGGCACACCTAGATTCTTATGATGGATGAAGAAATCAAGCAGGACAAGGAAAATGAATACTAGGCAGACAATGGAGGTCTGAGAACAGCAGAGTGAGATCAGATTGAGTTATAAGGCCCAAGGTCAGCAGTTGAGATTTTCTTCCTCAACAAATATGACAGAGAGCTTAGTAGCTTGAGGGAGACTTAGGTGTTTGAGTTACCAAGCAGTTGAGTGGTTGAAGGATTCCATTGGAGGTCAAGTAGTTGCAAGTAAGGATTGAAGGGTTGGGAAGTAGTTCAGTAGTTGAGAGTTAGGAAAGGAACAAATATGAAAAGAAATAGAAAGCAAGAAAAGAGGTGGATAAAGAAAGGAGGTAGATAATGCAACTAAGTGGAAGGGGAAAGGTTGGTAAGGGCTGAGGTATTTGGTTCTGGAGAGTGAGAAAGGTGATGGTGAGGAGGACCATCAAATTTTTGGATGGTGTTTTAAGGAGGAGATGTGACAGGGCAGTGAAAGGTACAGAACAGCTACTTGGCAGAACGGAAGGCATCAGTTCATTCCAACAGAGACCAGCTCCATAGGCTTGAAGGAAGTAAGACAGTTTCTCAATCTATTTTTCTATCTATCCCTCTCTATCTCTCACAGGTTTCTCGTTGAACACTGTGCTCAGCTCCTTAAAGACACAAGGGACCAATCACTTCCAAATCTTGGGGACAACGTAGGGATATTCATCTCTTTTTTCCACACCGCCAAATTTAAAAAAAAGTTTTTGGTACCCCATGACAAAGAGTGCAATAAATTCTCCAAATCCCTGTCATTGATGGCTACTACTAAGGATATTATATTGCGCCAGAAGAAAATTGATGACCAAAAAAATTTGGATTGGGGAAAGGCTTTATAAACTTGAATTCAATAAGACTGAAATTGCAGGAAAAATAATGATCTTGAAGTCAAGAAGACTGATATCAAGCAAACAAGTTAAGGCCTTGAAGTGAAGAAGAATGACTTGAAGTTAGCCATGGTTCAGTTACACGTGATAATTCAGCCTCAAAGTAGTTTCCTAGATGATGATAGTGAGAAATTCCTGAGGCTACTGAAGAAGAAAATTCAACTTCAACTTGAGCCCTAAGAATCTGTTGTACAATTATACAGCCCTAAGTCAACCAAAAGCCTACCAGAAAATAACCCAATGAGGACCCAACAATGACGTCCCCACTGAAACCTAAAATCCTCAACTATGATTATCCTTGATCTAGGTTTCTAGTGCATTGTACCTACAGACTTATTAACCTCCTGTTGTACCAGTCTCTTCTCCTTTCTTTCTTCATCATCATTGTACCTTGTTCAGGTACTTCTTCCTTTCTTCTCTTCTTTTCTCCTTTGGTCCCAGGACCTGTGCCTCACTCAACTCCACTTGCTGGATACTTTCTACAGGTATGCTCTCATTTCTCATTCACTCTCATTTTCTTGTTATGCTGTCTCTCCGTTTCCTCAGCCTGTTTTTGTCTGCTTGCTATCTGGAATTAAACTCACTCATTGTTGTCTCCTTTCTTTCTTAATCATCATTTTACCTTGTTCAGGTACTTCTTCCTTTCTTCTTGTCTTGTCTCCTTTGGTCTCAGGACCTGTGCCTCACTCAAATCCACTCGCTGGATACTCTCTACAGGTTATGAGCCCAGTAAAACACCAGCTGTGAGCACAATAGGAAAAGGAGCGTTCAGAAGATCCAGAATACCTGAACTGTGTCCCAATCCAATTCAAACCCTGACAGCTCAACATACACCCCTCCATCACCCCTTTCTACCTTGTCTAGCAACAACTTGCATTCCTCTTGCAACTAAAGTTGATCATCCAGAGACACCATTCAAAACAAACTCACCGGGCAAACTCCTGGAAACTCATACCTCACTCACTTTCCTATCATGGCAAACCCAGCAGAATCCCGTGGTATACTCTGTGAAAAACTCTTGGGACCGGGAAACTTCTCCAGCTGGCAAAATAAAATTCTCACTGGTCTGGGATACAAGTACCTTGGGGGTGGTACTCAAAACCTCAGAAGTCATTTCTCCTGAAGTAAAGCTGAAAAAAAACAAGCCACTACCTTCATTCAGTTACACCTTGATCAGCAGAAATTAACCCGCTTTGTCAAAAAACCATCCATCTACCAACCCAAGGAGCTCTGGGACTCTATCTGCGACCACTATGCCACCAAATCCCTCAAGAATGTAGTCAACTTGATGGGCCGCCTCTACAACACCCCTCTTTCCAATGGAGACCTGCAAGAATCCCATAAAAAATTCCGCAAAACCTTCCAATTACTCTTGGAAGTCTCATTTGAAAACCTAGACTCTTCCACCATTGAAACATTATGGGCCATCATCATCCTAAAGCAACTCCCTCCTTCCTTTGCGGTTATGCAATCCCTTCAATGTTCTCAATACAAAGGCAAACAAGCAAAAATCCCCATGGACACATTCCTCTCCAACCTAGAGCTGGAAATCAAACAACAATTTGATTCCCACAAGATCACCCAAGTTTCCGCTTTCAATGTCTCTCAAAGTCAACCTTTAAACTCCTCCAAAAATAAAGCTCAAAAACAAAGTCCTTTCTGCAAAAATGGAACTCACAATCCAAAAACAACCCACTGCGCTAAACAATGCCACCAGCTCCACCATGAAATTGCCCTTGCTTATCACCAGGCCGCCCTCAGTAGAATTCAAGGCAAAAGGCAACCCGGAAAGGCAAACCTCAGCCTCCAATATGTTAACCCCAATATTTTTATCCTTGACAGCGGTGCATTGGGCCATTACCTCAAACATCACAACTTTTTCATTAACTTTCACCAATTCCCTTCCACTCTCTACTGTGACAACCAAGGAGCTATAGCTCTTGCAGAAAATCCCATCTATCAACATTTTACCCGTCATATTGATGTACGCCTCCAGTGGATACGGCATAACATTAACAACAAGGATTTTATTCTCACTTACGTCCCCACTTCTGACAATGTGGCTGATGCCCTCACCAAAATAATTTTACCCCACCTCCACACCAAGTTCTTTCAGCTTGCTACTATTGCAGAGGAAGCTGCAAAAGTAACAAAAATAACATAAAAATAAGAATATTAAAATTAACTTAAGAAGGAGTAGGAAATCCATTTATATTACTGCAGAAATCGATTTTTTACCCAAAATTAGGTAGGGTCACTCACTGACCCCACCCTTGAAATCCAACTCCTTATACTTTTAAATAATTAAGAAAGAAAATACCAAAATATCATGGCACCACTACCGGAATTTTTGGCCAATTAAATATTTCACATATATTGTCACGTAAAGGTTTTAAACCTAAAATTCATTCAGAATCGAGGTGTTGTGTATATTTTAGGAGTTACACATGGAAATGTGTTCTGTCACAATTCCTGCACAAAGCCTCCACAATCAATACACCTGCGCGCGTACCCTGACAAGCCGTGTACACAGCCCTGGGCCTCTGAAAGGTACGCAGCCATGGGACTATGGGCTGACAGAGTGACAGGCGGCCTGAGAAGCCTAGGTACCACGTAAATATGCTAAAACCTACATGGGAACATTCTAAATATGTAATAAATGTTCCCATAGATAGTAGATAATCTAAAAATGCATAAAAATATATAAAATTACCTAAATAACCTTTATACGTATTTTTTATTAAATATAATTAAAAATACCAAGAATGTCAAAAATAAGATAATTACTATTTGCAAAAACATATTAAAATACTTTAATATACAATTGTGAGAACTTCAAGGCATCAGTAATTTTGTGAAATACTAAGTAATTTAATGATGTAAAAGTATTGCATGAATTCTCATGACTTATATTTTCATGTAATTATTTTTAGTAAATCAACTGAAATTCAAAAATAAGGAGTAAAATAAATATAATGACTTTACTCCAATTATTTAATAAATAATGAGAACTCACCTGACATCAGATTATCCATAAGAATGTCTATTAAAAGAATTATTAACTTAATGTGAACATTCACTAAGGATAATTATTTAAATAATAAATAATATGGACAGATTAGTGTTATTCACATGTCCAAAAATCACTTAAAAGGTAGAATAATTCCCATACCTTGTGGAATTAGATGTTACCCGTGCTAAAGAACTAAGAAATGCTGACAGTCTACCACTGGTTATCTTGCTAGCCTTGGTTTCCGTCCCTTTGAGCCCCTTTATCCCTCAGAAGGACAATATTGGGACTCAAAAAGCTATAAATAAAGAGCTTTTTTGAGGATATTGATACCCAGAGACCCAGTTATATTTAAATCCATACACCATGCAAAGGTAATCAAATACTTATAACAGATAAGTAAGTGATTTATGGCTTTATTCTGATCAATAATATCTGTCCCCAAACCCTTTTTATCAATTTAAACTGCTGAAAAACCTTTTAACCCCAGTAACAGGTTTAACCCATCAGTGCAGGTCCCAAACAGGTACCTAAAGGATTTAATAATATACAAGTGAGTCTTATTATCCTTTTTCTGTCTTGGTTGCTTGGTTACAAAGCCCTGTCACTCCACCATCTATTTTATATACATCTTATCCTTGAGCAATATATCCTTTAAGAATATAAATTAAAGGGTCCAAAGTAACCAGGTATATGTGTTTTTAAAGTGAATTCCCTGAAGATAGGTTTTAAAGATCCCCAATATTATTGTGGCCCCTGCTTTAATTTATTTAATAATCAATTTATTAATATTGATTTATAATATTAAACCATATCCAAAACAACCAACCTTGCAATAGCTTTATCCAAATATTTTACGGATTTTTGCTTCATTTATTGAATAATATACTTATTATTTATTCTATCACCTGTGGTAGCTAAAGGATAGCAAGGATCTTGGCATCCAGGAGGCTGAAAAGTTAATTGATGACAATCGTGTCTTTCCACTTGAAGCAGATTAGCAAGCAAGGGGGGGTGTACAATTATACAGCCCTAAGTCAACCAACAACCAACCAGACAATGACCCAATGAAGACCCAACAATGACGTCCCCACTGAAAGCTAAAATCCTCCACTATAATTATCCTTGATCTAGGTTTCCAGAGTGTTGTACCTACAGACTTATTAACCTCCTGTTGTACCAGTCTCTTCTCCTTACTCATTGTTGTCTCCTTTCTTTCATCATCATCATTGTACCTCATTCAAGTACTTCTTACTTTCTTCTCTTCTTATCTCCTTTGGTACCAGGACCTGTGCCTCACTCAACTCCAATCCCTGGATACTCTCTACAGGTCTGCTCTCATTTCTCATTCACTCTCATTAACTTTTTAATCTGTCTCTCTGTTTCCTTAGCCTGTTTTTTTGTGCTTGCTATCTGAAATTCAACTCACTCATTGTTGTCTCCTTTCTTTCTTCATCATCATTGCACCTTTTTCAGGTACTTATTCCTTTCTTCTTTTCTAATCTCCTTTGGTCCCAGGAACTGTGCCTCATTCAACTCAACTCTCTGTATACTCTCTACATCTGTCCATTCCAAAATGTCTGATGGGTCTATATTTTTTTTTGTGATAAATTTTATTTTACACATTCCATATGATAATTTTTTTTTGTTTCCTTCAAATTACTTGAAAATTTTTCTTTTATACTTTTTTCTTCTGGTGTAATATCTTTTTAAGTATTTCCCACCTCCAATGGAATGGAAGAAAACTCCAAGTTGTCAAAATTGAGATTCATGTTTTGTTTTATTCTTTTTGTTGATATTTTGACTGCTAAAAATTAGAAAAGAAAACAATGTTAAATGCTATTCAACAATTTTTAGAAAACAAAAAACAATCAAGCATCAAGTTTGAATTGAAAAAAAGTAAAGAATGTTAAATTTAGTCCCCTCTTCAGCCATTTAGACAATTCAAATCATTCATAAGCTGGAAAGTTAGATTATAATCATGAAGATAATGAAGATTTTGAGCATAAGTTTTAAAAGTATGAAACAAATAAGGATCATGGATTCCAGGTGTTATAGTAGTGTTGAAGGTTTGAGAGTATGATTAAGAATTGAAAAAAGGATCACATGGTGATCTCTACTCTACAATGATGTTATGGAGGATAATACAGCACTTCATTATCTTCAAAATATCATTACTCATCCATAATCTGCTGGGCTTGCTGATATTTGAAAAACTTTTCTTCAGTACTGCAAAATCACATTCAATATCCTTCCTTGCACCTTCTTGGAGTGAGTTGAAGTGTTTGGTTGCATCATTTTGAGCGGTTCTGAAGGGCTTGATAAAAAATGGCCAGTTTGGATATATTCCGCCTGCAAAATAATATCCATAGGAATGTTTGTTTTTGTTAAATTCAAACATAAAACCAGATGATGATCATTTAATTATAAAAAATACATAAAATTAAATAAGACACAGCACATCAGCCTCCACTGGAACGGATAGTAAAAAGTTTAAAATGTTTTTGAAATCCATACCAGTAAGGAGTTCATCAAATGTATGAATATTTTGAACAAAATTTAAATCATTATGAGTCCCAGGAGATCCAAAAAAGCAATTCCACATGCAAAATTTGAGGGATGCTAATGCTTCCAAAAACATATTGGGAAAAAATTTTTTCCCTTCATATTGACCAGCCCAAGCTTGAGGAAAATATTGCAAATCCAAGTGCACTCCATGAATAATTCAACAACAGCCAGGGAAACCACAATCCTCATACTCATTCATGATGAATTTGAGCTCATCATCAGTTGAACCATGTAGATATTCTTTCACATGAAATTCAACTATATCATTGGAAAATTTATTCACAGTTTCAAATGTGGTGGTTTCTCCAATAAAGACATATGAATCATTATAATAAGCAGGAAAACCATAAGTAATTGACAAATAAAACTTGTAAGTTTGTGGTGAAGGGACAGGCCAATCTTCCCACAAAAAACCTTCAAGATAAAAAAAAAAAAAAAACAATCAGGATCCATCATGAATTATTAAAATTGAAAAATTCTTATACAATAGTTGAAAATATCACTCATTGTTTCCAATATTGTTCATGGGCTCCCAATTCAATTACTAGCCTCTCAAACAGAATCATAATCACTCTGAACCTCCTTTGACACATATGTTCAGGGTATTATGCACATTGGTTAAAGTAGTCCTCCATTATCTTCTTGTGGCCTTGCACACTTTCATGGTTAATGCTAGGTTGGTTGGTTTTCTTTTTCTGTTTTTTGAGTTGATGCATGCCATCTTCAATTTAAAGGAAAATGTTTTTTTGAGAAAAGTTTAGTGGTATGGGTGTTGCCAGGCTCTTGTGGAATTTCCAGTGGAAATTCATTTTGTGTCATGGCGTGTTGTTTCTGGTGAAGGAAAGGAGATGAAAAAGGTATGTCAATGGTGTCAATAGCGTGGAGAGTGGTGGATAAATAAAATTTTGGGGGACTCTTGTGCATGTATATTTATATTTCCACCTTCATACAAATTTGACTTGTTGAATTTTGGTGGCAAGCGGTTTTCAAGGGGTGGAAATTTGTGGGTCAAAATTTGTGAGCTATCCTTAGAAACCACAATTAAGTATACCTGTTTTTATTGGGCTCTATTGCTATTTTTTTGTCCAAGAAAGGGCTCAGCTAATAAGAGTGTACAAATGAAAAATTGTAGATTCAGTCAGGGATAATTGGATTTCAGCCAAGTTGATACTATAATGAATAAATTCTTATAAAGATTAAATAAACCATAATATTGAACAACATAAAAGCATATATTAGAACAATCTTTATTTAATTAGACTGCACAGCAAGACATATTTTCAGAAAATAAAAGGCTCCTTTTGGCAGCTGGAGTGTAACTTTCCCTGCTGCACCAAAAGAATGTTACACCCTGTATGTCCCAGATGTGACATACAGGGCTGTTTGACAAAGTGTAAGTGTAAGTGTGCATTGCCATGCACACTGTAAATTTCAGTCCACACTTCTTCTGGGGCCAGAAATACAGGGTCAACCCTCTATATCTGGCCCTCACTAGCCCTCCACCCTCCACCCTCCACCCAATATTGTGAGTCATTTGTTTTTGATTTTTTTTTCTTTACTCATTGATAAATTTGGTTTTCATGGAATTAAACCTCTACCTGCAACCAAACACCACCACCAACACCACCTATATCCCAATTGAAATGGAACCAAATGAATGAACAAAAACTTGTGCAAGCTTGTAAGAAGCATAATAGATTGCATCCAAGCACCCTCAATGGTTGCAAGGATAGTATTTGGAGGGGATTTTTGAAGAAGCTTGAAGTGAATGAGGAACCTGGAACAAATATAAAGAATGGATTGGAATGCCAGTCTGGCTTCAAATTTCTCAAGCCCCAGCATGGCAAGGTCAAGCAATTACACAATCTCAGTGGGGCCAGGTGGGATCATGTCACTAAATCCATTGAGCTTCCAGATGTTATGGTCTTTTATTTTTTTTATTATAGTTTGAGGGCAGAAAGAAAAGCTTTGAAAATGGAGAGGTACTCTATTCCCCCTCTAAAATACAATGGATTCTTTACTGGATGGAAAGTAAGCCATTGGGTTTTCAAGTACAGAATCAGACAACCCCTCAAGCCAGTCTCTATCATTGGGAACCCCGCACTCATCCAATGATGAAGGTTCATTGTTCAAAACTCAAGGAAAAACAGTCAAAAAAATTGACATGGCCAATGAAACAACCCAGATTATCAACAGAACCCTAAAATTTATCCAAGGAAAATTATTGGGCTTGAGAGGATTTTCAAATGCAAATCAGGCCCTTCAAATGATTCAGCCCTATCCCTGTGCAAAGTGATGGGTGCCAGAAAGGCATTTGGGTTGAGTCAAGATTTTTCCAAGTTTTACCTAGCCTTGGCCCCTGATCTTCATATCAAATGGGCCAGGGAATCTGATCTCAAGAATTAAAAAAAGTTCTTGATTATTTCCTTTGAAAGCAAGGTTCTTTTTTTTGCCTTCTGCAACATTTTTTTCCCTCTCAAATAAAATAATTTATTTATTTTTTTTTCTTCTGAAAGAATCTTTTCTTGTATTTTTTTATTTTTTCAATTTTTTTATTTTTTTAAATTTAAATTTTTTTATTTTTTTTATTTTTTTATTTTTTTATTTTTTTTATTTTTTTGATTTTTTATTTTTTTATTTTTTTATTTTTTTATTTTTTTATTTTTTTATTTTTTTATTTTTTTATTTTTTTTATTTTTTTATTTTTTTATTTTTTTTATTTTTTTTATTTTTTTATTTTTTTATTTTTTTATTTTTTTTTATTTTTTATTTTTTTATTTTTTTATTTTTTTATTTTTTTATTTTTTTATTTTTTTTTTTTTTATTTTTTTATTTTTTTATTTTTTTATTTTTTTATTTTTTTATTTTTTTATTTTTTTATTTTTTTATTTTTTTATTTTTTTATTTTTTTATTTTTTTATTTTTTTATTTTTTTATTTTTTTATTTTTTTATTTTTTTATTTTTTTATTTTTTTATTTTTTTATTTTTTTATTTTTTTATTTTTTTATTTTTTTATTTTTTTATTTTATTTTTTTATTTTTTTATTTTTTTATTTTTTTATTTTTTTATTTTTTTATTTTTTTATTTTTTTATTTTTTTATTTTTTTATTTTTTTATTTTTTTATTTTTTTATTTTTTTATTTTTTTATTTTTTTATTTTTTTATTTTTTTATTTTTTTATTTTTTTATTTTTTTTATTTTTTTATTTTTTTATTTTTTTATTTTTTTATTTTTTTATTTTTTTATTTTTTTATTTTTTTATTTTTTTATTTTTTTATTTTTTTATTTTTTTATTTTTTTATTTTTTTATTTTTTTATTTTTTTATTTTTTTATTTTTTTATTTTTTTATTTTTTTATTTTTTTATTTTTTTATTTTTTTATTTTTTTATTTTTTTATTTTTTTATTTTTTTATTTTTTTATTTTTTTATTTTTTTATTTTTTTATTTTTTTATTTTTTTATTTTTTTATTTTTTTATTTTTTTATTTTTTTATTTTTTTATTTTTTTATTTTTTTATTTTTTTATTTTTTTATTTTTTAATTTTTTAATTTTTTTATTTTTTTATTTTTTTATTTTTTTATTTTTTTATTTTTTTATTTTTTTATTTTTTATTTTTTTATTTTTTTATTTTTTTATTTTTTTATTTTTTAATTTTTAATTTTTTTTTATTGAGGTGTGGAGATAGTTGATGTTTATGTTGATAATTTCTTTAGGAGATTTGCCACAAGGGTTCTGCCTCTGTGTGACTTGCACAGATTAAAAACTGGCACCCAACCTTCCTTGTGTGAGTTTTCCTTGACTGTTTGGTGAGCAATTTCCCAGAGTAGGAACCATGTCTATCACAGGCTAAATTTAAATATTTATCATGCTTTGAGTTTAAAACTGTCAAAGCGCAACCATGCTTCATTGCCAATTTTCAACAATAGTTTTGTGCCTCTTCCCTAGTAGAAAAGGCTCTCACAGGAGGTGGGTCAAGTGGATCTGGCACCAATTAAATTTTCATATCATAGTTACATAGTTAAATTATTGGTTTCCATCAAATCAAATCTGGCAAAGGCCAGAGTAACATAAAATTTTACTCACCGCCAGAGTTCATGTCCATTTGTGAACCATTTTGCTCCTAAATTTTAAACCTAGATGAGGATGCGATTGGGGCTTCCAATGTTTCATTACACAAATCCTTCTTTTCCGCAGCTTTTTTAATGGAACTATCAATGTATTCCTTCAACGCAGCCATTTCATAAACAGGAGGGCTTGCCACTATTCCCAAAATTCAAGAAAATGCAATGTTATTTCAGTATTCAATCCAAATTTCAATTAAATAACTACAAAGTTGTCTCAATTTTGATTTGAGAAATATCAAATTAACTAATGGGAAGTAAAAATTTACTTTTCTGTTTTCCAACGGGTGGCTTGAGATATTAACTTGTGGGAAAGGGAAAATTTCACAGATTTCTTCAAGGCAATGATTGTGTTTGCAGTTTCACTTTAGGGTTCACTTTATGATTGCTATGTGTGGTCCAACAGTCCCACATGGTATGTGCTGATCCCAAATTTGGGTTGATGGGACCAAAATATGGTCCAGGGGGTACCAAACATTTTGGAATAACCCCCAGGGGGTTTTGTACCCCTATCCACGTGTTGAAATGGTCATGTATGGGGATACACAACCAAAAAAGCTGTTTATGGGGGTATACAACCCCCCAGGGGTTGCGCGTGTTTGGATCAACGTTTTCAAGTTGTGTCTTGGGGTTGAGCGCGTTTGGAGCAACCCATTTAATGCATTTATGGGCCCCCACACGTTGAATGGGCCGCATAGGGCCCTACAAAACTCCCAAACAACTGAGGGTTGTGAATTTAACATCACCATTTTTTAGACCTCAAAATTCTTAACTCAAATCACCATGATTATACCCCTTTTGGGGGTAGTTTTGCATTTTTTAGATTATCTACATAAATGATCTGATATTCAACATGATTTTTAATGATTTAATTCATCCTCCTAATCTCCTGGGTAGGCAAAATAATCAGCTCAATCATAAAATCACCTCTCAACATCCAGAATTGTGGTGTGCCACACCACACCCATCATCACCAATCATTACAATGCAACACCAATCAACCATTTACAGATCTCTACTCACCACAATTCAGCTAATCTGATTCAAAAATCCACTTCCACTAAATCAAAACCACTGGATCCAAAAATTCAATCAAAAATAAAAAAATAACTCCTAAACAATTTTTCAGAGACTCCTTTGGAATGGGGATAAGTTGAGCAAATAGCGTTCTGGCAGTAACTTGAGGGGAAATTTAGTACTACAACTATTAGTATGATAGAGGAATAATAAGGGTAGTTTTGAATTTACTTCCCCTCTCAGTAATATAGTGAGTCCTACAAAAATAAAATAAAAGAGATTTGTGGCTGATTTTCAGATAGATTTCCTACAATAGTAGTCTCTATTAATCCTAGGATCAATATGTTCAAGCTTGATAGGCAAGAAGTGGTGGAGCAGATGGGTGACTTTGAGGATAGAAGCTGAGTAAAGGAATAACCTTTCATCTTTTTTAATACTTTATTTATTTTATCTTTTTTTATTGGCTAATGATGGATACTCCTTTGATGCTACTGGCAATGATTTATAAGATTGAATTTTTTCAGCCTATAATTGGTAAGTACTGGTGTTGGATGATAATGGTATGGATGGATGATGATGATGATTATGGGAAAGGTGTGTGATGATGGTAGCATTGAGAGATGATGATGATATGATTGATGGATGATCATGATGGAATTTGAGTGATGGTTATGATGAGTGATGATGATTATGTTCAATGTAGGTTATGATGATGTTCAGGGTTATGGTTTTATGGTTTATTATGGTGTAGATTGATGATGTTCATAGGTATAGGAGAATGGTTAATGATGCCGGTGATGGGTGATGGTCAGAATTATGCAGTAGGGTGGTGATTCATGTGATGGTTTGATATTTCCTATAAGTTTTGGTTAATTTTGACAAGCATTGATATCCTTTAAAAGGGGTTAAAAGTCCTCATTGTAGCACAAACACCCAACATACTATACATATGGAAATCTTAGATGGTTGTGAGAGAAAATGCGAGAATGCTGATTTTAAGGAAAGAGTGAGTATATAAAAGCCAATGGCAAAGTCAAAAATTTATTTTGGAGCCTCAAAAACTGAAAAATGGATAGATTTTTCCAATGGGACAAAAATAATGCAAAGTACCATGTAATAATCTTGAACTCAGAAAAAGATTCACAAATATATGAAATTAAATAGCTGAGGAAACAATATTCAGGTGGAAATCTTGGTCCTTATAAGGTAACCAGAGGTCACTAGATACAACCTGATTTAGATTTGTCTAAAGGTAGGGATAAATGATGCAATGAATGAGAGGAATGGACTGGGTAAACAAAATAAATAGTGTAGTTTCTCCAAGTTTATAGGATAAGTGAGGAAAATAGACATTGCAAGTACATAGACATAGTGGGAGAATCAATGAAATATGAGAGACTTTAATAGTAATGAAAATGGATGGATATATTAATGCAGGGTGTGAGACTAGTCCTTAAGCAGACATTTCAAATGATGTGACTTCCTATACAACATGCAAGCAGTTATTACTAGCATGACCAAGAATTGGATTTCTAAGTCCAAAGATGCAATTAGCAAAGTTGATTGGATGGCCAACTGATCATTGGGTGGGACTGCAAGTATTGCAGGGATAGACTGAGTTTCCAAATTTGGTAGATCACTTCTGTATAAGATGGAGGTAGTAGGCAGATGTGCTAATAATAAGGTGTTTGCTTGTCTCATACTTATAGACTGAGTTAAATGGTAATGAGGAATAGGATAGCTCAAATGTATGATGTAGAAAATAACCCTTGAACTTGGAGCATGAATTTTTCCTGGTTATAAAAACTGAAATCTCCTGCAAGCATTCCATAAATTTCCCATCACTTCTTGAGTCTTTACCATTTATTTGATACCCTTACAGACTATTAATTTGATTTCAATTTTATATTAAAATGTAGGCCTCTATTTTTTTTATAACTTTATTTGCCGCAACAATTGATGTATACCTAGTACTGTTGCTCCAGGTATTCAACACAAATTTGAGCGTCCTCAAATTTGCAAGGTGGCCTGCTAGTTTTTCCTTAGTGATTTGCCATTTGAGAATCCAATAGCATCCACAAGAAATTTTTGCATTAATTGTTTGGTTCCTAGGGTTAGTTATCGGATAATTTGTTTACCAGAAGTTGAATTTCTTGGGGAGAAATCCTGAGGTAAGCAAGGATTTAGAAATTTAATAATAAAAATAGGATAAAAACTCACAAACAATTTTTTCTCTCTAGTGTCTTGCTCCACCCTTCTCATCCCTCCTAGCCTGCTCCACCCTTCTCATCCCTCCTAGCCTGCTCCACCCTTCTCATCCCTCCTAGCCTGGCCGCGCCACCAGTGCAAAATCTCCAAATTTGAAGCCTTGTCATTTTCACGACTTGCCTCTTGATTGTTCTCTCCTGATTAAAATTCCTCCAGATCATCCTCATCCTTTCCTCATCCTCTTCTCTTCCTCATCCTCATCCTTTCCCTCATCTCTTCCTCATCCTCATCCCCACCGCTTCCGCATTCTTCCTTCATTCCAAATCACTCTCCCTGCTCACTCATTCCAATCTCCGCTGTTGCTCCTCCCATCCTTCCTCCTATCCACTTCCTCCATTCTCCTTCCCTCATTCCTCTCCAACTTTCCAATACCTCTCACTCAACGCTCTCTTCTTCACAAATTTCCTATTGCCATCTTCTCGTCATCTCCTCCTTGGTAAACCGACCCACTTCCTTGAATTGCTAGCCACCATCTCCCACCTTGCTCCTTGACTTCTCCTGCGCTCAATCATCAACTTGACTCAATCACCACCCTAATCTTGCCTCAAAGTCACAAGATTCCCTAAAAGCCTAAAGTTGATCAGATGTGAGGCTCACACCTACTGTTGCAACCATTTCCTTATTCTCATCATTCTCTATTCTACTGTCACAGAATCTGATCTTGTCTCCGCTGCTCCTCTCATTATTACCTGTCACTCCTTAGTCCCTAGTCTCAAGTCAAAGGGATCCTGGGTAAGGTTCTCTTGACTTGTTCTTTTGATTTCTTTGAACTTCAGAATAACACTTTTGATCCTGTCAGGCCATTGGTCTTATTTTGCAATACAGTCAGAAATTGGTTTCAGCTAAACACGGTTAAAAGCCAAAAAATCCATTGACTTGCTTGCTGACCAATCAAAGGACCAATGGATACCTCTCAATCCCTGCTCAAGATCTTGAAGGACTCTATCCCCAGTCTATCCAATTCCAACTTCTCCCTATGGAGGTCCAAGATCCAAACAATCCTTTCTCTCAAGGGCATCTCACACTGGTTGTACTCATCTGAACCCAACAAATGTACCCCCAAAGTCAATCTTGAAATTGTTGGATACATTCTTGCCAAGCTGGATAATCAAACCTACATCAACTGTGTGAAAGATCATCACCTCTCAAATGGAATCAAGCTGTGGAAGTCAATAAATGAATACTATTCCTTGTCCCAAACCGCCAACCGCTCCAGGGTTTTCTTTAACTTCCTCAATCTCCAATTTGACCCTGAACAAGTAGATAAATTTATCACCAACGCCAGAGCCTCCCTTCTCCAAATAGCCAAAATTGGGATCCAAATGGACAATGATATCTTCACCTACCTTCTACTTTATAAATTCCCTCCTCAGCTGGAACACCTCAAAACAACCATTACGCACTCGCTAGGTGACGCAAAAATTGACGCCAACTTGGTCCTCTGGCATCTCAATCAGGTCAAAAATGAAGTGGTAGCTGCATTGCACGCCTCGGCACTGGTAACTAGGACCAAGGTCATCAAGTGCCAAGAAACATGGCATAACCCTCAAGCCAATCACTATCAAAGCAAATTCTGGTGGCTGTACACACACTTGCAACCAAATTCATGCGGCTCCCAGAACACAGGAGCAACAACCAACTCCCTGGCATCTCAACCTCCATAATTCCCTCTGCGCATCTAGCCTACAACTTTGCCATGGTAATGTCACCAACCCTCAGCCGTGAACAAATACTGCTCGACTCTGGAGCTTCAAATTGCATGTTCAACAATGTGAACTTCTTCTCAAGTCTCATTCCTGACAATACCAAGATACAAACTGGCAATCCCAACGCCCCCATCTCCTCCTTGGGAGTTGGTGTTGCAAGTCTGAACACTCAACTAGCAACACTCAATCTCCAGAACTCCCTCTTTGTTCCTAATCTAGCCGTAAACCTTGTTGCCCTTGGTAAGCTCATTCAAAAGGGCTTTTCACTGACTCTCCTGTCCCCAAACAGATTTGCTGTTGTCTACAAACAGCAGCAAATACTCTCTGGAGAAATAGAGGACAATCTCTTCTTCATTGACAACAAACTGGACCACCCTAACTCCATTGCTTATATGTTTGTATCTCTATCTATGATTCACAAACGGTTCTGTCATCCCCATCAAGAAAAAAACCTTCTTTTATCCAAGGATTTACCCAACCTGAAATTGGATCAAATCAATTTTTTTTCTTGCGCAAAGGCCAAAATACATCAAAAACCATTTCTCAAACACCTGCCCTCAAGCACAAACTCCTTTGATCTCATTCATGCCAATGTGTGCGGTCCCATCAATCCTCCTTCCTTGACTGGGTGCAGATACTTCCTACTTCTCACCAACAATTGGTCCAAATTCAAGACCTGTGTGCCTATTTGATTGAAGTTGGACGTGACCAAAAAAGTGATCAAGTTTATCAAGCTCCATGCGAATCAGAAGGGAAAAATTTTAAAATAATTCCACTCTGATAATCAAGGAGATTTTGTCAACCATTGCCTCAGTAATTTCTTCACCAAAAATGGAATCAAGCACTCAACGTTGGAACCGTACACCCCTCAGCACAATCCCGTTGCCAAAATGAGAAATAGCACTCTCTTAGAAGCCCCAAGAACCACAATGATTGATATGAACATACCCAAGTTTCTGTGGGATGAAATTCTCATCAGCGTTTGCTCCATTCTCAACTTCCATCCATCCTCCAAATCCAAAACCTCCGCTCACCAATTATGGACCGGCCACCCTCCTAAGACCCATCTCATTAGGATCCTTGGCTCTAAAACCATTGTACTCAATCAAGCCTTGTCTCCTGGAAAGTTTGACAAGAAAGGAATGGACGGAATCTTGGTTGGGTTTGATTTCGACCTAAGTTCCTATTGAATCTACTGCCCCGATCCCAAAAACATTGTTTGTTTAAAACATGTCAAAATTTTTTAAAACTCCCCTCTTTCCTTTACTCTCTCAGATGATTCTTCAATTTCCAATAACTGATTTGATCCCCTTCTAACTGATGATTCTTTACTCATTGATACTCTCAACTCCAATCTCCCGGCCATCTTACCCTTCAATAATCCTCTCAATGATCTTCTTGATGATCAAAATCACATTTCTCCAAACCAGAAATTCCCCACTCCTAAATCTCTTCCAACAAATCCTCCTAACCTCTCTCAGCCAAATGATGCCCAATCTAATCCTACCAACTCCAACTCCAATAATGATGACTCCAACATGGCTGCTCAACTCCAAGTTGAATCATCTCTCAACCCTTGAGATTGTTCCACCCTACAGAAACCTCAACAATACAGCTTCATAGCAAGGACCTTTCCCAAAAGCTACCATGAAGCCACCCACTGTGATGATAAAGAAAAATGGATGGCCTCAATGCAGTCCAAACTCAACGGAATCAATCTTATGAAATTCTGGGAGGGCTGTCACTCTCTTCCCAATGGTAAAATAGCCCTGTCAACTGTGTGGGTCTACCAAATCAAAGACAATCCTGACAAAAAAGGAGTCTCATTCAAATCTTGAATCTGCATTCAGGGATTCAAACAGGTTTAATTCTTCAACTATGGTCAAACCTATGCTCCAACGGGCTCCATCACCACACTTTGGGTCCTGTTAGCATATGCTCTACATCACAAGCTCACTCTCTGGCAAATGGACATCAAATCTGCCTTCCTTCATGCTCCACTGGACAAGGAACTCTTCATCAAGGCTCCCTTAGGATACAATACTCCTTTCCCTTACTTCAAGCTCAACAAGGCTCTTTATGGTCTGAAGCAAGCACCTAAAAGCTGGTATGACACCCTCAAAAGCTGGCTCCTCAAGGAAAATTTCACAACATTGAGTGCCAACCTTTGTCTTCACATAAATACAGCTACTAATGTTCACGTGTTTGTATACTTTGATGATCTATTGATAGTTGGTAACTCTGTTGAATTCAGAAATCGCCTAAAAGCTCAGTTCAAGATCTCCCAAGACGGTCCCCTGAGCAAGATCCTAGGAAATCAACTTGTGAATACCAAAGATGGACTCAGGCTTCTGCAGTCCAATCACATTAACACTGCACTCTGTGAGCTAGGCCTCATCAATTGCAAACCAATCAGCACACCCTTCACACCCAACATCAAACTTATATCCGCCACCAATGAAGAACATCAAGACTTCCTCAAACTTAAAATCAATTATCAATTTTCCACCGGTTTTTTTAACTTCATTGCCAGCCAAACACAACCCAACCTAGCCTATGCTGTCTCCAATCTCTCTTGGTTCAATAATAAACCCGGAATTCCTCATTGGATTGAATCCAAACATGCCTGGAGGTACCTAAGTACTTCAAAACACTTAGCTCTCCACCTTCAGAACTCCTCTTTTGAATATGACATTGAAGTTTTCAGCAATTCAGATGGCAGCAACAATCCCAAATCTTGAAGAAGTCATACAGGCTATTTAATTCTCCTTTACGGCTGTCTGTTTTAATGGCACAGTATGCTCCAACCAACCATTGCCCTTTCCTCCACCAAAGGAGAACTCAAAGCTCTCGTCCTGGCCACGCAAGAGAAGTTGTGGCTGTCACAATTAATCACGGAAATAAATCCAAACTTGAAATTAACTCACTGCTCTTTTGTTGACAACAAAGCCTTGAATGACCTAGTAAATCAAGAATCTCATCACAGAGCTCTCAAACATGTCAACACTCAGATCAATTGGTTGCAAGAGCAACGCGACAGCCACTACCTCATCACTCATCTCATCCCTTCAAATCAAATGCTAGCCGATTCACTAACAAAAGCCGCCCTTTGTTCCACCGTTTCCAATCTTACCTCAATCACCATGTCACCTCACATCTGATCACGGTGGTGTGTCATGCTCCACCCTTCTCATCCCTCCTAGCCCGGCCGCGCCACCTGTGCAAAATCTCCAAATTTGAAGCCTTGTCATTTTCACAACTTGCCTCTTGATTTTTCTCTCCTGATTCACATTCCTCCAGATCATCCTCTTCTCTTCCTCTTCCTCATCCGTTCCCTCATCTCTTCCTCATTCTCATCCCCACCGTTTCTGCATTCTTCCTTCATTCCCAATCACTCTCCCTGCTCACTCATTCCAATCTCTGCTGTTGCTCCTCCCATCCTTCCTCCTATCCACTTCCTCCATTCTCCTTCCCTCATTCCTCTCCAACTTTCCAATACCTCTCACTTGACGCTCTCTTCTTCACAAATTGCCTATTTCCATCTTCTCATCATCTCCTCCTTGGTAAACCTACCCACTTCCTCAAATCGCTAGCCACCATCTCCCCCCTTGCTCCTTGACTTCTCCTGCGCTCAATTATCAACTCGACTCAATCACCACCCTAATCTCGCCTCAAAGTCACAAGATTCCCTAAAAGCCTAAAGTTGATCAGATGTGAGGCTCACACCTACTGTTGCAACCATTTCCTTATTCTCATCATTCTCTATTCTACTGTCACAGAATCTGATCTTGTCTCCGCTGCTCCTCTCATTATTACCTGTCACTCCTTAGTCCCTAGTCTTAAGTCAAAGGATCCCGGGTAAGGTTCTCTTGACTTGTTCTTTTGATTGCTTTGAACTTCAGAATAACACTTGTGATCCTGTCAGGCCATTTGTATTATTTTGCAATACAGTCAGAACTTGGTTTCAGCTTAACATCTAGTAATACCAAAATTCTAGAGGTAAACTAAAAACCACCACCACCACCACTACTACCACCACCACCACCACCATCACCATATTTTGGACCACCAACAAGGGGGAGATGATCCAAGTTTGGATAAATGTGGAATTTGAAGTGATTGTATTTGAAGAAGCAGAAGAAGAGAAAAATGAAAAACAGAGGAAGGAAGAAGAATGGGAAGGGAGGAAATGGAACGGGAAAATGGAATGGAGGGGAATAGAAAAAAAGCAGTTGGGTTGGAAGGTTGGAGGGAAGGAGCCAAGGCTTCCAAATGGATTCCAATAAAAACTGATTCAAGGCAATTAAGCAGAGATATAGGCAAGGGGTCTTCCTTGCAGTTCCAACTAAATAGGCCATATGAGGAGTTGATGGAGGAGAATGGCTGGTATTTAAAAACAAAAAGGGCCCAAACTGCAAATTTCAAGGCAATCTTTGAGGAAGCATTTTTTGCACAGGTGAAAATTATTCAAAGAATTTCAATGTTAATAAACAAAGAGGATAGGGAGCATTTTATTGTCAATTTTACACAATTTAAAAAAGAGTTGGAAAAAATTGGAGGAAAAATTGAAAGATAATTTAAATTATAAGATATATGTATCTCTTTTTTTACTTATTATTATAATTCTTTTTTTTTAATTATTATTATAATTTTTTTTACTTATTATTATAATTCTTTTTTTTACTTATTATTATAATTATTTATTTTTTTTGTGATTTTTATTTTAAATTTATGGTTCTTGAAAGGAAAATTTAGAAAAGAAAAGAAAGAGAAGAAATATGGAATTGAAGCCTAAATGAAGATAGTAAGGTGAA
Source organism: Puccinia polysora (assembly GCA_025617555.3). Taxonomy (NCBI): domain Eukaryota; kingdom Fungi; phylum Basidiomycota; class Pucciniomycetes; order Pucciniales; family Pucciniaceae; genus Puccinia; species Puccinia polysora. The sequence goes on along the minus strand of CM062624.1, from coordinate 12,941,627 downwards.
AGGTAAATAGGAGGATTTTAAATTAAATTGGTGTGAATGAAAAACAAAGAAGGTTGAGATTGAGTTGGGAGAATGAGAATGGATTGGGTTGGATTGGAATGAATCTTGATTGGAAGGGGATTGGATGGAGTTAAGATTGGAAAATTTTTCAAGGGAAGGTCACATGAAAATCTCAAACCAGATCTAGAGAGTTGCAAAGTTGATGGCCTGGTTCCCAAGAGGTGCAATCCTTTTTGTAACAGAAGGCAGTCCATTTCAAAAGGTATTGAAGTTTCCTTTTGTGTAAGATGAAATCCAGAATATGGCTTACTTCCCACTCTTGATAATATTGAACATTTACAGGCTCTGGAGGTGTATGAGTCTTTCCTAGTTATAGGACTCAAGATGGCCCTAGGAGAACCACATGAAAGCCTGGATGGATACCTTTGCATTTTGCAGTTAATGAAAGTTTAAAAATCTTTGGGGATATAAGCAATTTGAATTTGAAGGGGCCAAGTTTATTTTGGGATATTTTTTGGTTTTGAAGGGCACTGAAAATGTTGCAAGCATTGAGCCATACATGACCTTCTACTTCAATGGTTGGTTCCATAGTGAAAATTTAGTCAGCTTGTTCCTCGTGGCATTTTTTGCTGCCTTGAGGTTGGTTTGGAGTTGAAGTTGAAGGGATTGAATGAAATTAAAATAATCAGTAGCTGTTTTAAAAGGTGCTACTTAAATAGATTCAAAAGTCTGATTCCTTCCATAAAGAATTTGAAAGGGTGACTGTTTGGTGGAAAAAATTATTGCAGTTGTTGCATGGGGATTTGGCCAGTGGAGGTCATTTTGACCAGTTGTCCTGCTGATACAAGATGTACATTCCAATATACTTTTCAAGGATCTGATTAATGTTTTTGGTCTGTCCATCTGTTGTGGGGTGGTAGGCCATTGATAAGCTGTGAGTAATCTTCAGATGATGGGAAGGCAAGGTACAAAAGCTAGATACAAACAGGGATCCAAGATCTCTAACTATATTAATAGGGAGACCATGCTTCAAGAAGAAATTTTCTGTGAAGAGATCAGATAGGTCTTCTGAAGAGGGTGAGACAGTACGGCAAATAAATACAGCCATATTTGAGAAGCAATCTACTACAACTAAGATAGCATCATAACCACTAGAAATCAGTAATTTCAAAACAAAATCAATAGAAATAAAGTGCCAAAGAATAGGCAAGATTGGAAGTGGCTGAAGCAGACCATACTATCAGTGATTCAAGCACTTGAAAAAATTGAAATCATAGCATGCACTAAGATAGTCTTTTACTTCCTTAGTCATACCAGGCCAATAAAAGTCTTGTGCAATCAAGTGGTATGTTTTATCTTGACCAGAATGACCAGCAAGCAGAGATTCATTCCAAGACTCAAAGATATCTAACTTAATTCAAGGTTTGTTGGGTATTACTATACAATATTTATGAACTAAATAACCATTTTCATCAATACTGTAACCACTTGTTGGTGAAGGGGAATTCCGGCAAAGTTTTTTACATTGGGGGTCTTTGAGTTGGGCCCATCAAAGCTTAGAGGCTTTGTCTCAAGTATTGGTAATAATTGAACTAAGTTAAAAAGAAGACTGATTTGAGAAAGGTGTCCCAAGGTTTTCAGAGTTATTATTGGGAAAGGTGCTCCCCCCCTTGGGTAAACATTGTCCCAATTTTATAAATCATCAGGGACTACCCCCTTTTTCCCAGTGCGCTATGTGATTGTAAAGTTGAACTTGGAGAGGTGTTTGGACCATTTTTCTTGTCTGAATGTAAGGAATATTGTGATCATGAAATACTAAAGAGAATTTTTTTCATTTAATTAAAAATGCTTCATCACACTCAAAAGGTATGAAAACCATTTCTTCAATAAATAAACAATTTTGATAAGTTCCTTGTCAAAAATCTCACAGTTAAGCTCTGCTGCAAGCATCTTGCAAGAATCAATGGGTACAGGATGAAAACCATTGGAGGAAGAAGAAAACTGAAAGATTAAGCCTGCAATATCATAGTTGCTTGTGTTGGTTTCAAAAATAGTTCAAGCTAGTTCATTAAATTGAGTGAATATTGGAGCAGTGGTAAAATATTTTTTCAGAGCATCAAAATCCAAGGCATCTTGTTCAGTAAAAAACAAATGAGTGTCTTTATGAAGTAGATCAGTAAGATTAATGGTCTTCCTGGTGTAATTCTCAATGAAAATTCTATAAAAATTACTGAATCCTAAGAAAACTTGTAAAGATTTGACTGAAGTAGGTGCGGTCCAGTCCAATTTGTGTTGGATTTTGGCTGGGTCCATGGATACTCCTTTTCGCAAAACTACAGCACCTAGAAACTGGAGTCAATGAGTGTGGAATTTGAAATTGGATGGTTTTTAAAGCAGCTTATTTTTCCAAAGTTGCTTTAGCACCTCTTTCAAATTTGCAATTCAATCTTTGAGATTCCTTGATTAGACTAGTATATCATCAAGATTCAACTCAATTTATTTCTCTAAAAGATCTGAAAAAACGCCATTAACAAAATTTTGAAGAGTGGAAGGAGCTCTGCAGAGGCCAAAGGGCATAATTTTATACCCATAAATTCAAAAACAGGCTCTCATTGCAGTCAGATACTCAGTTACTTTTGCAATTCAAATCAAGTTCAAGGCATCCCAAAGGTCTAACTTTGAGAAATAAGTAGCTCCATGGAAGAGAGTAAGAAGTTGCAACATAGGCTGTACTGGATAGGCATTCTTCTGTGTAACCTGATTCAGTTTCCTGGAGTCAACAGAAAGTTGAAGGCAACAATATTTTTTGGGCACAAACAGTACCGTAAAGCCTGTGTATGAATTGCTTAGTCAAATAAATCCTTTTGATACATTTTCCACAATGTATTCTTGAAGCATGTTCAATTCCTGATTCAAGAGATAGTAAACTGGTTGGGGCGCCAGAGTTTTTCCAGAAAGATTGATCTGATTATCATATGAATTGGAAGGAGGTAGCTTATCTGCCTTCACAGCTGAAAATACATCAGCAAATTCATGATAAACTAAAGTTAAAGACTCTCAAATGATTTCTAAATCTTCAATCTTGCAATAATCTTTGAGCACAGATTTCAAAGTATTAGCATGGTTCAAGAGGATTAAGTAGCTCAGAATACACCTTTTGGAAGGCTCATGCTTCTCCTTGAAGAATAAATAAATCTTTAAGTTTTTTAATTAAGCAATAACTCCTAAATCTAACAACAGAACTTTGGAATGGAAGTCAGGATATTGCAAATCTCCTGGTGGAAAAGTGTCATCAAGCTCAATGACAGTTTCAGGTAGGCTTTTTGATTCCTGGTTGATGGAATGGATATTTTCTTGAAATTGCAAGGCTTGAAGGTTAATTTCTCCTTCTTGAATATTCACATCCAGATTCCAATATACTAGATTGGTATCATCCATTCCAGGGATGTCCAAGATAAATAATTTCCATTTGAAGCTGGGGATACTGGAAAATGCAAAATTCCACTTTGTCTTATGAGAAACCCAATGAGGCTGTTCAGATGCACTACTTACTAAATGGATGGGTAATTTTTCTGCCTTGGAACACATAGGATTTTTTGAAGTGGAAAAAGTCTGACTTACAAAAGAAACATTAGCACTGGATTAAAAGAGTACACAATTAGGTGTGTTGTTGGAATAGAAAAGAAAAAATATTTAGCTTGTAGTGTTAGAAGTCTCACAATTTCAATGATTAACTTGCAAATATTTAGATAATGTGTAGTCTTCCTTGCAATTATCAGAAAAACTACCAGCTACTTTTTTGGCACCTTAGCTGCTTCACATGCTAGCCTCTTTGCAAAATTATTCACATCATGCTTTCCTCTGCAATAAATACCTTACCCATCCTTTTCCCTCCTCTTCAATTCCTTCTTCCAGAGCATCCCAGCTTCTTTGTCCAAGAATCTTGGGTTTTTGATGATGAATTACTGTGAAAGACTTGAATGAATTAAGAACCAAGAGGGCTGAATCATAAAAGAAATCATTTAAGAATAAAACAAAGCTCTTAAAGAAAAATAGTGAAGAAAAAGAAAGATTAAAGGAAGAAAAACAAACATTGAGCAACGGTGTAGAATTGAGAACTTGACAAGTTTGAGAGTGTGAGTGTTTGAGGAAGAGAGGTGAAGGTGACGATAAAAGACTTGAAAGAGAAAGTTATTATAAGTAAATTGATGTGAGTTGAATGGCAGACGAGGCGGGTTGAGTTCTTACCAGTCAGAACTTGACAAGCTGGAGGATTTGATTAAGAGAATTGATGAAGAGATAATAGTCAAGTCATGGTTAAGAAAGAATTAAGATAGAAGGAAAGAGTGAGGATGACGAGAAGAGAGCGCTGAAGGATGAAGGAAAAGATTCAAGTCGGAGAGGTTGTTGCTGAGGGACGATTGATTAAGTTGAGTCAAAGGAGTGGTTCTGGAAGGATGAGGAGGAGAGCCTCCGTGAAGCTTCCTTAAGTATCGTAGATGAGAGGATTGTGAGAAGAGAAAGATCGAGCAACACAAATGTGAAATATGGAAGTTGAAAAGTGACAGTGGTCAGAGACCCGCGGATGTGACACTTAACCATTGACTCTTGACAGGGACAGATCGTGAACAGAGACTGAAGGAAATGAAAATAAAAAAAGGGATAAAGAAAAAGAAGGAATACGAGGGAAGGTGATTTGTAGTGCTTTATTTGACACCCCCCGTGACTGGTAAGACTGACACCCGATTAGTAAAGGAAGGATTTATAAGAAGAAGTAGAGAGGTTAGAGAGTTAAGAGGAAGGGCTTTGGTAAGACCGTCGGCATTCATGTTGGTAGCGGAGATAAGTTCAATAGATAGATTTTTGAGTTTCAATTCCTCTCAAAGAGCTTTTGTTTTTATGTCTATGTGGCGGGTTTTAGAATTGCAGCCAAATTTCTTGAGTTTGTTGTCGAGACCCTTATTGTCAATGAAGTGTTTGCTGGAAGAGATTTTTGATTTCCATAGTTCAGCCACAAGTCCTTTCATCCAAATAGCTTCAAGAAACAAAACGACAAGAGGATTAAGTTCGGCTTTGGTAGTAGAGTGAGTGACATTTTTTTGACGGTAGCTGCTCCAGGAGATAAGTGAGTTAAAGAGAAGAGATAGATGACCGGATTGAGATTGCCTGGTCTCTAAGTCATCACTCCAGGAGGCATTGCTATAGCACTGAATTTGAAGATTGGTGTGGTTGACTTGTAGAGTGATTTTGAGATCCTTTGTTGCCTTTAGGTATTTCCAACATTGTTTAACCTCTCTCCAATGTTGCATTCCGGGTTTTTTGCAGAACCGGGCAAGACTCAAGACGGCAAAGCTGAGGTCGGGACAAGTTAAACAGGCTATTTAATTCATAAAGAAAACTGCAGAACAATAATTGATATTCAATGCTTTGAACTCTTTGTGTTCTTCATCGCTAGCAGTGGTTAGATTGATGTTTGCAGTTAGAGGGATAGAAGCTGGTTTGCAGTTGAGCATATTTAATTCTTCAAGTCCGTGCTCTATATGTTTAGGTTGAGAAAGTAGGATTTTATTATTGGTTGGTTTGTATTTCATTCCAAGAATCGTGTTAGGTTCATGGTGATTGGAATTAGGGAATCTAGTTAGAAATTTCTTTTTGAAGTTGTCCCCAAGACCGACCAGGATGAGGTTGTCTACATGAAAGAACAGGACAGAATTCAAAGCTGAATGAATGTAGAGACATGGATCAGAGATTGATTTGTGAAATCCTTGCTCTCGAATCCACGACGTAAAAGTGTGAAACCAATTAGCAGGGGCTTGTTTTAATCCGTAAAGAGATTTTCGAAGAATAAGATATTTGGACTTGCGGTTTGAGCCTTTTGGTCTTTTGATGATTAATTTGTCAGATAGCAGCGCGTGAAGGAAGGCGCTCTTTACATCGAATTGGGAGATCGGAAGAGAATGGTACAAACCGAAGAGAAGAGTGATGCAAAGGGATGCAGATTTACCAGTGGGTGAGAAGGTGTCTTGAAAATCAATACCGTAGATCTGATCGAAACCCTGAACGCAGAGCCTACTTTTATAGACCAATGGATCTCCATGGCAGTTGTCCTTGAGACAATACACCCATGTAGTGTTGAGAGGATTCACTGGATTGGGACCGTCGTAATCATCCCACAAATTGAGTGCCTCAATACCGTTAAGTTCAACATCCATAGAGGTTTCCCATTTTGGGCTGTCGGTACATGTTTTTGCCTGTTCATAAGTTCTGGGAACGTAATAGTGGTGGTAGCCATATTGTTGAGGAGGATTCAAACTAGAGCGATCGCGAAGACTATATTTGGGAACCAATTGTTGCGCAAGTTCGTCAGAGGAAATAGATTCGGAATCGGAAGATGATTTGTCGCGCAGGTTGGGTGACGGAATTGGAGGAGGAGAATGATCGAGTATAGGGGAAGCAGGTGGGGAGACGGAGACAGGGGAAGTCAAAGAAGGAGGAACATTTGGGATCTCAAAGAGATCATCGTCGAGTTTGACTATTAGATGATCTTCGACAGCCTTGGAGTTTGGGGAAACCTGGGAAGAATTGTTAGTTTTGAGAAAACGGACATGTTTAGAAGAAATGATAGAGCTATCAGGTTTAAGAATTCGGAATGACAGGAAACTTGGGTTGTAACCAACAAGGATACCAGGAAGTCCGCAATCCTTAAATTTCTCGCCTCAATTAATTTTGTGGTTGAGATAGACTAACTTAGATCATATAGGATGGAAGTAATTGGTGGGAAGAGATTTATTTGTGAAGAGAAAATAAGGAGAAGGGGAATTTGTTGTTTTTGGAATTTGATTTAGAGAAAGACAGGCGGCCTTAGCAACTTTGGCCCAAAGATCAAGAGGAAGATTCGAGCTTTGGAGAATGGCTCTCATAGATTCGGTAAGAGTCCATTTAGCTCTTTCAACCTTTCCGTTGTGTTCGTGATGATAAGGCTCTGTGATTAGATGTTGAATCAAGTTGGTGTTGAAATAACTTTTGAGTTTGGAAGAGGTAAATTCTCCGCCGCCATTGGTGAAGATGGTAGCTGGAAAACAATCGCGTTTCTGCCTTTCGTGATTAAGGATAACTTTCAGCTTTAGAAAAGCGTCTGACTTATATTGAAGTGGAATAGCAGAAATATATCCCAAAAAGTTATTGACTACAGTCATAATGTAGTTCATGTTGTTTCAAGAAGGTGGAGATATGGGACCAATTAATTCAATGTGGATTTGTTTGAACGGTTTAGAAGCAAGTCTTGAAGTGTTTTTGAAGGAGGTTTTTGCAATTTTGGAGAAGACACAATCTTTGGACTGAAATTCTGAGAGGGTTTTGGAGTTTAAAGATGGAAAAAGATTCTTGAGGCGAGGAGGACTAACGTGCCCAAAGGATTGGTGTAGGGATTTGATGTGAGATGAGTCCGAGTCCTGTAGTGAGAGATGACAAAATTTTGAATTGTGACCAATTCAAGAGGGTGGATTAAGAAGAAATAAGTTTTCTTTAATGAATCCAGAAAAGTCTTGCTGAGAGCCAGCATAGAGGACAAATCGATTATTGGAAGAAGAGAAGGAGCAGTTTTTGGAGGAGATAAGCTTGCCGGGACTGATTAAGTTAACCACTAGATCTTGGACGTATAGACAATTGTTGAGAGTGATAGAGGAACCTTTCCACCATAGCTGGACAACACCTTTACCCTTAATGGGCATTCTGGCTCCTTCTTTTCCGGTTTTGATGAAGTCTTTGGGAATCTGTTCGTCCAGTTTAGTGAAGAAAAGTTTGGAGTTGAACATATGACTAGAGGCACCTGAGTCCATGATGATGCGATTTGACGGATTAATTTCTTTGATCCAAGTAGTGATAAGAGCCAAGTAGTGGGCGACTTCTTTAGATTTGGATTGAGAATTGAGTTGAGCTCTCCATTGTATCTGAGATTCTTTCCACCAGTCTGGGGCTAGATGCTTGTGTAGATGCCAGCATTTGTTTTCGGGGTGATCTGGGGATTGTGGATTATGATAACCCCTTTGGCATCGGAATTCGACAGGTACGAATTTCTTGATAGGTTTGGAAGAAAGGAGAGCAGTGTCATTGAGTTTAGGTTCCTTGTGTTTAACCTTAGTCTCATTATCTAGCTGTGTGAGGTGATTAATGACGTGATCCATGGTGATGACTTTGTCCGAGTGCATTATTTGTTGGCATAAGGAATGCAGAGAGGGTGGAAATTTAAAGAGAATGAGATAGGCAAGAATATTTTCTGGAAGATCTATTCCTACTTCAATCATTTTCTTAAGAGATACTTTTGTCTCGGTGATGAAGAGATTGATAGCTTTGGGTTTGAATTGTTGGTAAAGGAATTGGTTGAAGATGCGGGCTCTATTTGCGGTTTGAGAGGAAGCAAAGCGTTCTTTAATAGTTTTCCAGAGTAGTCGAGCTGAAGAGATGTTCGCCGTATTGACTACGTTGTTATGAGTAACTGAATCTATTTGAGAGATTAGAATTACTCGCGTCTCCATATCATCAACCGGACTCAGGCTTTTTGAATCATCTTCAAGAGCCTCCTTGATGCCTTTGAGTTCAAGAAGCATGGACATTTTGTCCTTCCAAATTGAGTAGTTTTTGTCAGAAAGGATTGGAACGGCTTCAAGGGCGTCTTTGAGGATAATTTGTCAAAATCCATTGTTGCTGGATCCCTCCATTGTTTCGATTAGTTTTGTCGGACGGACCTTTGGCTTTTAACTGTGATGAATTACTGTGAAAGACTTGAATGAATTAAGAACCAAGAGGGCTGAATCATGAAAGAAATTATTTAAGAATAAAACAAAGATCTTAAAGAAAAATAGTGAAGAAAAAGAAAGATTAAGGGAAGAAAAATAAACATCAAGCAACGGTGTAGAATTGAGAACTTGAAAAGTTCATAAACATTGAGCAACGGTGTAGAATTGAGAACTTGAAAAGTTTGAGAGTGTGAGTGTTTGAGGAAGAGAGGTGAAGGTGATAATAAAAGACTTGAAAGAGAAAGTTATTATAAGTAAATTGATGTGAGTTGAATGGCAGACAAGGCGGGTTGAGTTCTTACCAGTCAGAACTTGACAAGCTGGAGGATTTGATTAAGAGAATTGATGAAGAGATAATAGTCGAGTCATGGTTAAGAAAGAATTAGGAGAGAAGGAAAGAGTGAGGATGACGAGAAGAGAGCGCTGAAGGATGAAGGAAAAGATTCAAGTCGGAGAGGTTGTTGCTGAGGGACAATCGATTAAGTTGAGTTGAAGGAGTGGTTCTGGAAGTATGAGGAGGAGAGCCTCCGCAAAGCCTCATTAAGTATTGTAGATGAGAGGATTGTGAGAAGAGAAAGATTGAGCAACACAAATGTGAAATATGGAAGTTGACAAGTGACAGTGGTCAGAGACCCGCGGATGTGACACTTAACCATTGACTCTTGACAGGGACAGATTGTGAACAGAGACTGAAGGAAATGAAAATAAAAAAAGGGATAAAGAAAAAGAAGGAATACAAGGGAAGGTGATTTGTAGTGCTTTATTTGACATTTGACAGCAGGTTGTGCCTTATGGTTGGAGTTTGGATTTGGATTTTGTTTAGAGTTCTTTGGGTTCTTTGAGTGTTGCTTTGAGATTTTTCCCCCTTTGGAGACAAGGCTGGTGATCCATGATTGTCTTTCTGAGAGCTCTTATTATTTTTATAGCCATTATCAAGCTTGATAACCCAATCTTTTAACTTCTGAAGGGAGGTTGTCTTATGAACCCCAACTGTAAGCTTTTTGACTTGAGGTAGCAGTAAACACTTTCAAAAATGAAATAAAAAGCCATTTTGTTCCATTGGGTACAAGATTGCAAATTTCAAAATTGAGAAATATAAAGAGATTCATACTATTCTCCTTCATTACCAGGCCATTGAGTTTTTACTTTGTATTTTTCAATTCATTGGAGTTGCCAAAAAGGGGAAGATTTGTTTCTCAAACTTGTCCCATTTTTTAAGAATAAAGTTTGTAATTTTAATGGATATTAGTCCAAGTCACATTTCAAACCACTGCAAGGCCCTACCTCCTACAAATGAAATTTTTCATGAAATTGTGTCTGTTGGAGGGAATTTTTTTGGGCTTGTTTGAAAAGATGATTTTAAAAGACTGTATATAGGATATAAGATTATGTGAATGATTTTCTGTGAAGTGATCAGGCTGCTTCATTCCCAGAGAGCAAAAGCTGGGACCACTCATGCTAGGTTGCAATGCATTCTGGTCAAGAGCATGGATCAGAGAAGAGACAAGGGTTGTATCCTCCAACTCAGGAGCATTACTGCAAACCCTTTTCCTACCACAAGCCAAAGTTTCATCAGAAAAATCTTTTGAATCCTTTATGTTTTGGAGAGGGTTGTTCATGGCTACAGATCAATTATGATAATTGAGTTGATTTTTGAGAGGCTTAACAAAAGGAGATTTAGAAGAAGGAATGGGATCAAAGGTTTTTTGTTCCTGTGGGGCTCTGGATCTCCCTACCATATTGATATCTTCATTATAAGGGGTTAGGGAAGAATTCCTGGTTGATCAAGTATGTGAAATCAAGAAAGAAGTATATTGGAGGTGGAAAATACAATAGAGTAAGTTGAGTTAGTTAGTTTACTATCACACAACCACCCCACATACAATAGGCCAATTTTTATGGCTGTGAGTGCAAATGGGAGAGTTCTGATTGCAAGGGAGGAGCAAGTATAGAAAAGACAGCTGCAAATTTCAAAAATTTAATTTGGAGCCTCAAAAACTGAAAGAGGGATTTTTATTCCAATGGGAGGAAACTAAGGCAAATTCCCATGTTATAATTTTGACCTCAGCAAAAGATGAAAGAATGTATGAACTTAACTAAATGAGGAAAAAATCTTGAGGAAGACTGCATTGTTATTATAAGTTAAACATTTTTCACTAGATACAACCTGATGGAAATTTTCTACATCTAGGGAGCAATGATGCAAGTAATGACAGGAATGAAATTATTAAAAGAAATACATAGTATAGTTTGTCGAAGTTTGTAGGGTAAGTGCAAAAAATAGACAATGAAAGTAAATAGATGTAGCAGGATAATGGATGACATTCAAAAGACTTTGAGAGTAATAAAAATGGACAGATATAGTCATGCATGGTGTGGGAATAGTCCTTAAGCATAAATTTCAACTAATTTGACTTCCTATACAACATGCAAGCATTTATTACTAGTGTGCCAAGAATGGAATAGCTAATTCCAAAGATGGAAGAAGCAAGGTTGATTGGATGTTCAACTGATCATTTTGTGGGACTGCAAGGAATTCAGGGATAGAATTATTTGCCAAAGTTGTTGGATCCTTCTTTATAAGCTGGAGGTAGTAAGCTGAGGTGCTAGTAATAATGTTTTTGCTTGTGTCACGCGTATAGACTGAGGTAGACAGTACCAAAGAATAAGATAGTTTGAATGGATTATATAGATGATAACCCTTGAACATGACGCATGACACTTGTAAGGGTTTTTTATTGTTGATAATGGTTGATTTCCTTTGAAAAGGGTTTGATATCCTTTATAAGGGGTTACCACCGCAGGCTGGGTGCCTGGGGGAATGGGGGGAAATTGCTGGAGGGAGGCCCTCTTTTTATAGACATCAGGGGGTGTTCCACCTGTCAAAAAATCTGTGATGGGTGGTGAAATGTTTTACACTGCCTCTTGTGTGTTTATTGGTCATCGGCTTGGTTCTGCATGAATTATCTTGCATATATTGCTTCTGAAAACTGCTAAATGAGGTTTTTTGGTGCTGTATGCTGTGTATTGCATATATTAAATCTGTATACTGCTGGAGGAATTTGTTCTGCATGCAGTGTCTTGCATATATTACTTATTTATACTGCTTTGGTATTTTGTTTGGTTCTGCATGCAGTTTATTTCATATATTACTTCTGTATACTTCTGCAGGAGTTTGTTTGGTTCTGTATGCACTGTCTTTCATTCACTACTTCTGTATACATCTGCAGAAAATTGGTTGTTGTATGATTTGTACTTTATGTGGTATGCATTTGAAGGCTTCCAGAGTATGTCCATCTCTTTCACTGATCTGTGACACCTGATTGGGATATGGGTAGGTCAGTTTTGATTTGAAATTTATCTTCTACTCAATGAGAGATAGAGGGGTACGTTGGCTGATTGACTATGGGTTAATTTTGGCTTAGAATCCATTTTTAAGGTTAGATTGAGGATTGAAGTTCTTCTTATTCTAAAAAAGTGAGTCTGATGGCTATAGGTTAGGCTTTTGCCTACCACATCCCCCCCAAATTAATTCTGTCCACTGAATTTTTGAATATAGACATCAGACTCCACATGCCCTTCTTCTTCTTCTTATTTTTCCTTGATCCAAAATGAAATAATCATATTTGAAATAATTCAAAAACAAAATAATCCCAGCCAACCAAGTTGGCCCTGTTGACTATCTTTCTGATTAATCTTCAAATCTTCTTCTCTCCATTCATTCTTGATTTATAAATTTAGAAATTCAAATTATAGTTGATCCTTTCCATTTATCTAGATTCTTGCTTTATCTCTGTTTTCTCCTTTGAAAATGACCGGCTTTGCATCATTATTCAACATTTCTTTCCCTTCTCCATACTCCTATATGATATGGTACCTCCTGTAAAAGGACAAATACCCCAGTAACGTTTTGTAAATTTGAATTTTCTTTTTCTTTCACCAATCCTATGTTCCTGTGAGTTCAAAGAAATATTCCTCCTAATTGTTTTAGAAAAACTTGATTCCCTGTTTGCATCTATTCAAATCTGGTAGATTCCTTTTGCTTGGTAGACCCAATATGATTTCTTCATTCTGAATTTTCTGGTGAAAGATGAATTATCCCTTTTTACTAGTTACCTTGACACATTGTGAGATATTGAATTGGGTCCAATTGTAATTGAAGCCAATCTTGATTTCTTGAGGTCTCTCCTTCTTCCTATTATTCCTTGTCCTAAGGAACTAGATGTTTCATTTGTTATATTTTATTTTCTGTCAGCTTCCTTATTCCAGGAACGTTTCAGTTCTTTAGCTACAGAAAGTGATGCAGTGGAAGAAAAATATTATTTTTTAAAAAAAACATGGTTAAGAATTCAAAATAATAAATATTATAGGAGTACGTGCAAGGTTTATATGGTTTGGTTACAGAGGCTTTCAATATGTTATAAAAGAGGAGCCACAGTCTTATAAAAAATGGGTTTCATTAACACCTCTATTCATGAGATCAAACTTTAACCTTGTACCCTGGAACAATGAGTTCCTTATGACTATAAAAAAAGGGGTAAAACCCAATTGAATGGTTGATATGGCTGTTCTATTGTAGCACACAAGCCAAAGCAGAGAGAAATAACTTGCCACTTTGAGAATTAACTTTCTGGTTACCTGCAGAGGTTCACAGTTGAAAGGTTTCAGATCAAAGGTTGGGGGTTTATTTATTTGTCTTCAATGAAAACAGAAATATTGGTTTTTCAGAAATAATACTAATAGGGTGTATCAAATTCAGCCAAACCCTCCATTTTTAATGGCAGTTTTCAACCTAAATCCGCCATTTCAAACCCGCCATTGAAAATCAAAAAAAAACCACTTATTTCACATCAGAAATTTCAGAGTTACCAGAAAATAAATGGGCTTTTTAAAATAAATTTTTTCAAGGCTTTCACCGCCTCAAACACACGTCATCCCACATCATCACCCCTGGTTTCAACCTTTAACCTCATCCAAAAAACTCTACCTCCAACCTCATTGGAAAAATTTGATTCATCAATCTCATCTCTTCCTATCTTCTTTTCTTCATCACTTCATCACTCTCATTCCTTCATCACTCTCATCTATTCCTATCCTCTTTACTTCATCACTCTCATCCCCTCATCACTTCATCACTCTCACCACTTTAACTCTCTCATCACTTTATTGCTTTCATCAAATACATCCTCTAATTGCTTCATCCCTTCTTTCATCACATCCTAAATCTCATTTATTCATCACTTCATCCCCACTTTCATCACATTTCTTTATTGCTTTATCCCTTCATCCCCCTTACTATATTTAAATGGACCCTCAGAAAACCTGCGCCTACGATTCCTCTAAACAATCCAATGGACAAAAGCAATCATCCCCAAGGAACTCAGAATCCAACAATCCACACCCATCAGCTTCCAAAGGCTCAAGCCAGCTCAATTAATCTGATCACATCATCCTGTTAAACTGGCTCAAAATTCCCTCCAACTATGACGCTTGCTTTGGATCCAAAAATGAAACACAAGTTGGCCAGCCTCCATCCTCTAAGGTTAATGGTCATCTCCTGATGGCCAATGAACTGAAGAATCAAACCAAAGGTAGGCTGTATCTTTCATCCAAACAGATGGGGAAGCAACTCAAGAATTATTGATCCAAGTTCCAAAAAGCCCACTCAATTTCAATCTCCACTGGCTTTGGTATCACCAACTTTAATAAGGCCAAGGGAACCAACTTGGTGATTGATAAGTTGGACTCCATTTCTCCTTTTTATATTCAAATGGATGAAATCTTTTTAAAGAAGGCCAATATCACCCCTTTAGCCGCTTTTGATTCCCAAAAATCAGATTCAGTTGATGCTGAGGACCTGGCTGTGGATTCTCAGCCTAGCAACAATGATCCCAACAAAACATATGAGTGGCCCCAAGCTGATGTGGAGGAGGATATTCCAACAGAAAAAGCTCCAATCATGTCTACATCAGCATTTATCAACAATTAAAACCCTTCCTTGGAGACCTCACTTCATTCTTTCAATTTCTCTCTTCCTGGGGTGGAAGAACTAGACAACTTGGCTGATGAGGAGAATCTTATTCCTGTATTTGAATTGCCATCAACATCTGCTCAAGTAAGTAACCAGGTTCTTTTCTCTTCTGTTGGTTTAATCATGACTGATTTAGATGGTAAAAAACAGCCTCATCCATTCCTGAATGGCCAAACACTCAAGCCAATGGGGGCTCCCACATCCTCTTCAAATGAGAGTAATAACATTCCCACAAAAACCTCCTTGGTAAAGGGAAAGCAAAAGACCTCCAATTTGATCAACATCAACCCCAATAGCCATCAAAAGAGGAGAAACACTTCAAGTTTTTCTGGCTTTGAGGATATCATGGAGAAGGGAGATTCAAGTAAGTGCATTGATTTATTTTCCTTGCTTTCAAAATCAAGCTCATTTGTATTCCCCTTCTCCAAAAAACAGTGAAATAAAAAATTGAATGCAAAAAATTTCAATTTGAAAAGGAGAAGTGGGATTGTAAACTGGCTATGGATTTTCAAAGGCAGAAAGATGAGATTTGGACTCATCAACAAAATTTGTATACTGAGTGGCAACTAAAACAGGCTGAGCTGGAGTTTTGAAAAGAGTAGAAGTAGAAGGATTGAAGGGAAGAGAAACTTAAAAAGGAGAGGTAAAGGCTAGCCACAGACAAAAAACATAGGTTATTGGTAGCCATGGCATGTATTGGTAGCAGTAGAACTGTGGATGAAATTAACAAAATCACTCAATTTCTTGGCTTGTAATTAAATTTACTTTGATAAAAATATTGTTAAAAAAATATTTTTGATTACAACAACCTTTTAGACTGTTTTCAACACCACCAATAAACAAATATTATTTATTTTGATTTATATTTTTTTTTAGAATAAATTTGTCCACTTTTCAAGTCCCTGCAAGTTTTTTTAGTTGATTCAATTTGATAAAAATAGGCAAATGCTAAATTTGCAACATCACAAGCACTACAGAAATAATTTTACCATCATTTCATTAAACCATAAAAATGAACATTTCTCAAAATAAAAGACTTACTCTCTTTGGGCTTGTTGGTCCCCTTTCAATCCTTTCTTCAGTCTTTTCCTCTTAATATGGGATTCAGATGATAAGCCATCCTTGCACTGCATAAATAATTTTCCCATCAGTTCATTAAACCATAAAAATGAACATTTCTTACTCAAAATAAAAGAATTACTGTGTTTGGTCTTTTTTTTCCCTCTTAATTTCTCTTTCAACATGTTCAAATTTTAAAATCTCACAATGGGTTGCTTTCAATTTTGGTCAACCATGACTTGACCTTAACACCTTTGGCTCAATCCCTTGCTTGGCAATCAAAGCAGCTGTATTCTCAAGCATTGACCTTAGAATATCCAACCTCACTTCTTTAGGTTGTTCCCTATACACAGAGTTCCACTTTTTAAACATTTCAGATTCTTCATCAAGCCCCAGATCTGTTTCAAACTTTCAAAAACCAAAAGAATTATCAATTTTTTAATACATTAATTAATCTTTCAATCCAATGATTAATCTGTCAATCCAATGATTGTTACCCTTCAAAAAACCCCACTTACTTCATTTGAAGGGTTATAGCCTAACTTCCACTGAGGATGAACATCCTCAGGCACAATGGATCCTCTTTATGCTAGTATTTCACCTAAAATTTGGGTACAAGTTAAGCCCATTGTTTTTGAATATGAATTTTAGAACAACTTTCCACCATGTTTGGGCTTCAACTTCTCAAATAATTCCCCGATGAGTTTAATTGCCTCAATTGACAATTTGTAACACAAAGGTAAAAGTTCTCTTGGAAGACCTGTTCCCAACTTTATTTGAGAGTTTTTAAGTGCTGCATGGACTGATTGTATTTGAATTTCAATATTTCCTTCAAGTTGTTTCCACAAATCCAAAATGTTCCCCAAAGATACCACAAGTAACTTTTTGCAAGAAGAATGGGCGCCTTCTACCCAAGATGTTGGTTTATTTCAAAAGTCTGGGTGGACACAAGTACAACCCGTTAAAAAAATCTCTTTGATAGCGAAAATATCCTTTTCCATATATTTGAGTACATCCTTGTAGTGTGGTGGTTATTTATAGACATGTAGGCAAGTGGTCTCACCACTGGACATTCAACATGGAGTGGCTCAGTGTGGGTGGAACTCCGCAGTACAATAGGCACAGAGAAGCACCTTGGTGGACTGTCTATTCTGGATTAAAATAGCTGAGGTCTCATCATTTTTGTGGTACGCACTTTTTGCGGGCACAGTGACAAGAATGGGCAAGATTTTTTGCCTTTTGCAGACATCAGGCAGTTGAACATAACTTTCCCTCAGCGGGGGTGGGTTTACTAATGCGGAATCAAGTGATCAAAGCTAAGAAGTCCTGATTAGGCCAATTATGGGATATGCACTGATATTGCGGAGTGCCGTGTGGCAATGAACCCTAAAGCTGAGGAGGCCGCATGCCGATTGTTGGGGATTTGTAGCTATTTTGCATGCGGGATTGGGAGTGATCCACAAGGGAAGATTGACAAGGATCTGTTGTTAGTTATGCATTGGCGCAACTCAACTGTTAGGGGGAATTGGCAACAGTATCATCAAATATACTGCAAATCATTGGATTGGGTAAGGATTGGACTATTATTAAGGAGAATTGGTGAAAAGACATGGAGGCGGTGGGGAAAAGGGGCCTTTCATTAGTAGTTCATGTTCCTTTTTTGGATTAGCAAAGGCGGTTCAGTGTGGAATGCACGGAGACAATTGGGGTCTTTCATTTGCGCTTGAATTCTTCTTTTATATATATAAGGAAGCTTTTCTTTAATTGTAGGAGGAGGGGATTTTACCATTATTGGAGATTATTATGGCAAATTATAGTTTTATTATTTTCTTCTGTTACTTTGGAGTGTAGTTACCAGAAAGAGTTCTTGGAGTTCATATTTAGGGAAATATTTCAAGTGCGGAGCTCATCAGGCAGTCCATCTTGTTTATTTACTATTATTTTATCGCAAGTTAGCTTTAGTGGTTTCCTGCTCAATTTCAGAAGCGGAGTTTGATTAGGAATTGCAGAGGTACAGGAGTGTGACTCAAAGGCTAGTGGGCTTTCTGGAACTTGGAGCAAGATTTTTGCGGAGACATTTATATCGCTGCGGGGAATTGACCAAACACACAATCTCTTTGTACAAATTTGGGGTCTGGCGGGCAAAGTCCTTTCTCTGTTATAATACCTTGTAATGTCTGTGGAGATATAACTTCTTTTAGTATTATTCTTTTGTTTATATATAAGATTTAGGGGATGGGGAAGCTCAGATCACTGGAGCAGCGTGGAAGGTCTGGTCTTGGAGGCCTTTGTCTGGGGTGGTCCAGGTCCCTTAGGAGATATTTATTTGCAGATTTTGGAGCCTTTTCTTTGTCTCAGTTTTTATTTGTCTTATTCTCAGATTTGGAGGGGTTCTCACTAGGGGTTGCGGAGTTTCTATTGTTTTTGTTTCTCATTTTTGTAGGATGGTGCAGGGAATAAAGAGGATTCCTTTCTTGAGCGGTGTAAGACTCCGAAAGGGTGCTAGGCTGTGGCAGTTCTGTGGAGGAGAAAGGTGCTGTTTAGGATGCTCTCCTGATTGTTACAAAAACATTTAAATGTAACCAAGATCAACGTCCAGAACCTGGTAAATGATGGACCAAAGAGTAAAGGATAAAGGTGATAGTAGTTGGTATCTGGGAAAACAACACTATCTGAGGCAAGATGATGCCCGGGAAAACTTGAATAGAAGAAGTCAAGGATTGTTCAGAGTTCAACAGGACAAGGCAATTGTAAGTAACAATGCCCACAAGCTAATAGCTCTGGTTTTCAGCAGAAGCTTAGGAAAGATCAACTCAATCCCAAACAACCTCCATGTTCTCAATGAACCTGCCCAACTCTCCGCAGGCAAGCGCTTGAAGGGTACCAGATAACTGTGGGTGGCTGCACAAGACAAAGCTAATTGTTTTGATGACGCTCTAGAAGCAAAACAATAACTGATTTGAACAAGAATAACCCAACACATCTCAAGGGACTCAAGAATAGCGTGGCGCAATTCAACTTCAAAAGAAAGGAAGGGAGGTTTAACACTCCAGGTTTTAAGCTTAATAAAACCTCTTCAGTCAAAAGTGACTGGTTCCAGAAAGACAATCAAAGTATGACCAGGACCAGTATGGTTGGATAAAGGGATCAGGAGTGGTTTAACACACTCAAGAATTCAATCATTGTAATTCTTCTTCAACCAGCAAGGCTATTGGTTGATGATAAAGATCAAGGATCAGGATTTGAGTATGGAGGCTCAAGGATCAAGGGGCAATCATGAATATACCCAGAATTCAGTTCTCAGATAAAGGGGAATGAGACCCCACAGATGATGTATTTCAGGATAATAGTGATTATGATTCTCCCTGGTAAGGTACCATATCCTACCCCCCCCCAAAAGGCAGGGGAGAGCCCCTCCTTTTATTGGCATGAGGCCCTGTTTGACTATGTACAAGTGGTTCTACAAATAGAGGGGATTTTTTTTTGTTGATTTCAGATGATCAGAAAAATTGATCACACGGGCCAGTGGAAATCCGGCCTCCCTGACTGGGGTGGGATCTTTCTCATCCCTTCACCTCTCTTGCATCCGTCTGCGGACAGGCGCGCGCGACAACACCGGAATCACCCACCCCTCACCCAAAGGTGGAAGGGGTGGGAAAGAAAATGAACCAGACCGCCCGCGGATGTCCACAGACGGTAGACAACGCTTTCCCACCCCCACCCAAAGATGGAAGGGGGTGCAAATGGTGATGGATTGGTGTTGGCTGATTTGCGGACCAAGGGGGATTGGGTTGAGGATCGAATGATTGGGATGGTTGGGATCACCAAGAGAAAAGTTAGAAGGGGTTGTCAAGTTGGATTGAGAGATGGAGGTGGATGATTGAGAAGTGATGGAGCAACTGATGATAGGAGAGGTGATGTAGACACTTGTGAGGCTTTTGTTGATAGGAGATGATATTGGATCGGGCTTGGGTTTGGAGATGGATTTGGCTGTCTTCAGAGTGGATGAGGAAGAGGATGACAAAGAAGTTGGGACTGGAGGAGGAGGAGGAGGCATTTGAGCGTATGGGGGGGCAGAGGATGAATGGATGATGATGTCTGTGGGGATATCTCGGCCCGCACGTTTGACCAAAAGCAAGGGGGGAACAAAGAGAGAAGGAATCAAACGCAATGCCTAGGTGATGAGACCAAGAGAGGCCTTTCCTAGACCACTGGGACAGAGGAATGCTTGGCAGGATGAGGAAATTGCAGGAGTGATACTGATACATAAAAATTCCGATTTTTTTTTTCTTTTGATTTCAGATGACACCTAAATAAAAGAATTGTAAAAAAAATTTTGAATTTTCTGCATCTGGTCCAGGGTTTCCAGATTTGGTCACCACATCTCTCCCCAACTTACAGACTGTCCCTATTCTGTATCTGAGCGTGATGTCATAAAAAAGAAAGGAAAGATGATTGAACACAAGAAATGGCCATTTGATCTTGAGGGCAATTGAAATGAATATCTTGATCCATCCAAAGAAAATCCTAGGTTTTACTGCAATAAAATGAAGAAGGCGTCCCAGGCGCTCACGTATGTGGCATACAGTGGATTTTCACAACAAAACGCAGCAGATGACCCTGGTGGTGCACAATTGGGAAGACTTACTTCCAATTGAAGTTGCCTCCACAACAATGAAATTTCTTGAACCAATCAGCAGAGAACCTTCTGGCCATCTGAGTACCATCCAGTTCCTCCAAAACATATGATCCACCTCTGACTTGACAGATCACTCAATAAGGCCCATTCCAGCAATTGGAAAAAAGCTTTCCCAACTGAGTTTCCAAGGATCAATTATAAGCTAAAACTAGATCACCAGAATTCAAGGGATCCCTGACTTGATTGGAATGCTTATCCTCCCAATACTGGACTGAGTTTTCCCTTGAATCCATCATTTTCTGATAACCTTTGTCACAAACTACTTCACTTTTCTCCAGTTGCTTGGATCTGGAAACTAATAGATCAGTGGTGGAAGAAACCTTTTCCCAAGAAATACCTAAGAAAGATTCCATTTCCAGATCAAGAGGAAGGACAGCCCTTTGACCAAAGAGGATTTCTTGAGGTGAGTAGCCAGTGGTTTGTTTAGTTGAAATTTGATCAGAGAAGAGGACCAGAGGAAGAAATTTGCAACAATTCTTTCCACTTTCACCAGCAAACTTGACAAGAGCAGCCTTCAAAGGGGCATGGCCTCTTTCCACCATGCCTTTTCCTTCAGGATAATAAGGAGTGGTCACCCTGTGTTGACCAGGAAGCGCTTGGATCATTTTGGCCATTTTTCCACCAAACTCAGAGCCACCATCAGTTGAATAAAATTGAGCCAAGCCATAAAGCATTGTCCAAGTCTCATAAAGGAAGGCTGCTACTGATTCAGAGCTGAGGTTCTTAAAACATTTTGCTTCAAACCATCCAGAAAAATCATCTCTAGCCACAATGAGGTACTTAGCTCCACCAGCCTCAATGTGAACCACATCCATAGCAATCCTTCCAAAGACAGTGGAATCTCCAGTGGGATAACAAATTTCAGCCGGGCGCCTAAGATCACGTTTCTGACATACTTCACAACTCTTGCACAATTGAGAGACTGATTTCTTCAAAGATGGCCACCAGAATCATTTGGATATACGCCAATAGGTTTTGGTTTCCCCGCAATGCCCAAGGCCTTCATAGAGAATTTTGAGGATTGAATCTTGTTTAGAGGGGATAGTGACAACAATAAGAGCACAAGTATTGCCTCTTTTCATAAGCCTAGTACCTTGGACAAAGAAATTGGAGGACTTCCTTTTGAGTGATTGAAAATCTTTAGCAGAGATATCAGGAGGCCTTTGGAGAGTGGAAAGGTACTGCTCTAATTTTAGCCAGAAACCTTGTTGGAAGCCAGAATAATCTTGGGAGAAAAAGGTGAAGACTGGAAAAATTAAAGGCTCCTCCTCATCAAAGTCCACTCAAACATCCAATTCTTCATCTCCAAGGGGGCCTCAAGATAAACCATCAGGCATGGTGAAGGATTTTCCAGGACTATGAACAATATCAAAAGAGAAAAGTTGGATAAAGGCCACCCAACAAGTCATAGGAGCATTTGGGAGGCTGGGGGCATTGATCATTTAAATGATTGATTGTGCCTCAACTTGTAACTCAAATTGTTGACCCCAGAGGACAGTTTGAAGTTTCTTCAACATTTGAGCCACGCCACAGAGTTCCAGTTTTGGTTGTGAGTACCTGGATTCTACATCTGAAAATAACAAGGATTCAAAGAGAGCAGGAAAGTCCCAACCATTTTCATCTTCCTGAGTGAGAACAGCCCCAAAAGATTGATAACTAGAATCAACAGCCAATTTGGTCTTGCCAGCTCCAGGTCCATAGGCAATCTTTTTCAAGACTATGTCTTTGCCAACCATCATTTTAAGTAGCTGAAAAGAATGTTCACAATCTTGGGTCCATATCCACTCAGCATCTTTTCTGGTCAGGCAACGTAGAGGATCACAGATTTTGGATGGAGATTGGATAAAGATTTGAACATAAGTAACAACACCTAGAAAACCCCTGACTTCAGTTGGATTGATGGGGGTAGGCCAAGAGAGGATTTTGTTAACTTTGGATAGAGCCATCCTTCTTCCTTCCTTGAATACCACATGACCAACAATTTCCAGAGCAGGGACACAGTCAGCCAATTTGGATCTGGAGACAGTGAGGCCAGATTCTTTGATTCGGAACAAGATCCTTTCCAAAGTGGTCGCATATTCCCAGATAAATTGATCAATTCCTGAGTGCCAAGGTAAAAGCTCATTGTTATAATCAGAAACTGGTCCTTTAATTCCGCCATTGTCAATAAAGATACCAGAATGATCAGGGATTTCATCCTGGAGGATCCAAACCATCTGAGCCTGATAGACTGCAACCAAGTTGGTAGCACCTTGAGGCAATTGAGTAAGTTGGAAACAACCAAGGGGAGTATCAAATGTAGTGAGAGGGCAAGAAATTGGATGTAAGGACCATTTTTCATAGCCACCCATAATGTCACCTAGACCATAGTAAGTTCTCCCAGAGAAGGATTCAACAAATTCTTCAGTAGCAGGGGGAATACCAGAGTCTTTAATAGTAACCTTATTTTAAGGCTGGAGATCATGAACTATTCTAAGTTTACCATTACTTTTAAGGACACAGAAAACAGGACTGGAATAAATAGAAGTTGACTTTTTGTATAAACTGGTTTGGACTTGTTCCCGGAACAACTTGATGAATTTGTCAAATTTGGCAGCAGGGATTGGGATCTTTTTCTTTTGCCAGGGATCATGTTCTACTACAGGAATGAAATAAGGTAGACCATAGGACTCTTTCAAGAGAACTCTCTCTTCTTCACAGAAAGCAATAGCTTTTTCCCCAAGAGCCAAGACATTTTTTATCAAATACAACTCATCAGGTAGAAGCCATCCATCTGGTCCAAAGTTGACAACTCCCAGACGTTCTTCAGTGACACAGCCAGAGGGGATGAATGGACAAGTGAGAGATTGAGGTAAACCACAGTAAGGATTGCAAGATAGAGGAGGATGCCTAAGAGGAGGGTTGAGATTGAGAGTCATTGGTTGGTTGACTGGTTGGATTTTCCTAGAAACTGGTTTATATTTGGAGGCAAAAGAGAGCAGTTCATGTTTTTGCCAAGAGTTTACCAGAGAGATCTGACTACAAGGATTGAGACCAAGTTCTAACGCCTTCCAAGTTTGATGTTCCGCAATGTTTTTGAAAGGTGCCTTTTCCATCAAAGAAGTCCCAGGAGATAATACATTGCTCACATGTTTGGAACAAGGTAGGGTTTTGAAAATTATAGTAGTAGGATATCCTGGTGGTGCACAATGGGAGGACTTACTTCTACCCCAATTTGCCTCCACTGAAGCTCATATTCTTCCATACCAAAGCCACCAAAAATAGGATTGAGATTGGGATCTAGTTTAGACTCATTGCGGAGATTCAAACTGGAACTGAGAGAAGATTGATTAGGAATAAGAGTACAAGGAAAAGAAGAAACAACAGATGAAGAAGAAATATTTTTGGATTTTTCCATTTTGATTTGTTTTTGATTTTTGATATTTTTGAGATCAGAAGAAAACGTTGAAAAGAAAGAGAAATAAGCCTCTGGGATGAGAGTTGACCCTTGAGTTGAAGTTTGAGGCTGAAAAGAACTACAACCATTAGTAGGATCAACTACTCCCATAAAAAATGAGAGGAACTAGAATTATCCTTCTGTTTTCCTTTTAGAGATGACTTAGGAAAATGACCAGGGAAATCTCTTTCCCAGCAACCAGAATCCAAAGAACAAAGAGGAACCTCAATTTTTCTACCATCATAGTCAGGGAGGAGGACTCTCTCCCCAACTTTATTGGAAAACATAAGATTTGCTCCAAAATTGATTAAGAAAGGTTGACCCAAGATCATAGGTCCATCCAAGCCTGTGATCCAGAAATGAAAAGTTCCCACAATGTTTTGGCCAATCCGGACTGGAACATATTCAACAATTCCAACCAATTTGCAAGACTGGTTTCCTATTCCATACACTGAAGAGTTGAAGCTGACCCTAGGGCTGATTTTAAGTTTGCAGGCCATAGCATCTGAGATCAAGTTGAGCTGAGAGCCAGAGTCAACAAGGAGTGAGACCGTTTTTGCTGATTCACCAAGATAGCAGGGAAGAAAACCAAGAGGAAAAGAGTAAAGACTAGACTCAGGAGAGGAATCTGTTCCACCAGAATCCTCCATCAAAGTTCCAGAGGAGACCATGAGTTCTTCAGGACCAATCTCCACACGTTGACAAGAAACCCATTTCTTCATTCCTTCAGCAACAGATGGAGAGATTGACAGGAGTTCAGCCACAGATAGATCAGGAATTTTAAGATCAGAAATTTTCTTTAATACCCCTTCCACAGCATTGGGGTGATCTTTGGAAATTTCCCTCTCAAACCAAACTTTGCGCTGGGTGGAGGGAGGAAGATTGGGTGAAGCAGGAACAGGATCAGGGGATTGAGGAGGTTTAATAGATGAGGGATGAGGATCAGTGTGATCTTGAGACCTTTCCATGAGTGGTTCTTTTTCCACCTCCATGCCTTCTACATCAGAAGAGGGCTCAGGTGAGGATCATTGTTTGTGTTGTTTTTGGAGGATTGAGGTTGGCAAGGAAGGAGCTTTATGAGGTTTTGGAACCTCATGTTGCTTCCTACCTGGATTGGATGGGTAAGTACCAACCAGAGAGGAGGAGGAAATAGCTGGGGGATACCAGGGTTGAAGAGTACCACAAGAAGATTGGAAATCCACAGAAGCCAAGGATGCCTTCATAGAAGGGGGTGGCTGGTAAGAGGCCACCACATGACAAATAGGGTGAGATGAATCAAAGGGGATTAGGGCACCATTAGGAAGGAAAAATTTATTCCCTTTTTGCTCTACCAATTTCTTGTCTTTGTCCTTCTGGAGTTTGAGACATTGAATGGTTCCATGGCCTTCCCTGTGGCAATAATAGCAGACTAGATTATTTTTAGGAAAAGCACTAGAAGGTTTAGGAACAACAAGGGAGGAAATCTTTTGATCCATTTTGTTCTCAAAGGCTTTGAGAAGTTTAGAGATCTTGTCCATTGTAGCGGTTTCTTGGTTAGGCTGAGGGTTCTTGGGCCTGCGATCAGATTCCATTTTATTCATAATCTCATTTGCCTCTTTGAAAGAGGGAGCATGAACTGGTTCAGTGGTTTTAGACTTTTCAAAATTGAGTGCTTTTTGACCTTTCATAACTTTATCAGCCACTTCCCTAAGGATAAGAAAAGCAGGGAGCTTGAATCAATTATCCCTGGTAGTGATCATGGATCCAGACTCGACCAGTTTGTCCTTGATCCTTTCCTGCACTCCAAGAGAAAAAGATTGGAAAAATTGGACTCAAATTTTGTCCACTGTGTTGATGTGATTGTTTTGGACAAGGTAGGATTGGATGGGGTCCCAAGATTTCCTAAAGGACTGATAATCAGAAGCTGAAGCCACACCACCATTGGAGTTCCACTGGGAGACAAGGTTATCTATATCCTGCAAATTAAATTGTGCTACATCTATTTTTCCCCAATAGGCCAACATTGCTTCCCCCAGGAGGGCCCAGTTATGTTGTTTGAAACCTTCAAATGACTCGATGATTTCCATAACTTCATCAAAGGAGATAAAAAATTGTAACTGGTAGGCCATATCAAATTTGCTAGCCCCTTCCACCAAAGCAGCCATCTCGTAAAAGTCCAAGAAGTGTTCCACATTTGTCCCATTGAATCCTAAGTTCTTGTTCTGGGGCTGGATCTTAACCGTCTTGGGACAAGTAGAAGAGTTTCTGGTAGATTCCATTTTGAAAAAGTTTCCTAAAAGATCCAAGGAGCAGATTTCCAAAGTGGCTCACAAATGTGGCAAGAGTAGGTTTTCTCAAAAAACAACAAGTATCTTGCCCAGATGGTGAACAATTGGGAGGACTTTCTTCTAGAAAAAGTTGACTCCACGGATATAGATGATGATAGGAAAAAGAAAGAGATTGGATTTCAAAGTTGATTATTGTTGGGACTGTAAATCCCAAGGTTTCTGGTTTGATCCTGGCCCGGGGGACCAAATGTAAGAATCCAAAACAGTGCTAGTCCATGGCCGTTCTGTGGAGGGGAAAGGTGCTGTTTAGGCTGCCCTCCTGTGTGTTACAAAAATAATTAAATGTAACCAAGATCAAAGTCCAGAACCTGGTAAATGAGGGACCAAAGAGTAAAGGATAAAGCTGATAGTAGTTGGTAGCTGGGAAAACAACACTATCTGAGGCAAGATGATGCCAGGGAAAACTTGAATAGAAGAAGTAAAGGATTTTTCAGAGTTCAAAAGGAAAAGGCAATTGTAAGTAACAAAGCCCACAAGCTAATAGCTCTGGTTGTCAGCAGAAGCTTAGGAAAGATCAACTCAATCCCAAACAACCTCTAGGTTCTCAATGAACCTTCCCAACTCTCCACAGTCAAGCGCTTGAAGGGTACCAGATAACTGTGGGTGGCTGCACAAGACAAAGCTAATTTTTTTGATGACGCTCTAGAAGCAAAACAATAACTGATTTGAACAAGAATAACCCAACACATCTCAAGGGACTCAAGAATAGCGTGGCGGAATTCAACTTCAAAAGAAATGAAGGGAGGTTTAACACTCCAGGTTTTAAGCTTAATAAAACCTCTTCAGTCAAACGTGACTGGTTCCAGAAAGACAATCAAAGGATGATCAGGACCAGTATGGTTGGATAAAGGGATCAGGAGTGGTGTAACACACTCAAAAATTCAATCAGTGGAATTCTTCTTCAACCAGCAAGGCTATTGGTTGGTGATAAAGATCAAGGATCAGGATTTGATTATGGAGGCTCAAGGATTAAGGGGCAATCATGGATATACCCAGAATTCAGTTCTCAGATAAAGGGGAATGAGACCCCACAGATGATGTATTTCAGGATAATAGTGATTATGATTCTCCCTGGTAAGGTACCATATCCTACCCCCCCCCTCCCAAAAGGCAGGGGAGAGCCCCTCCTTATATGGGCAGGAGGCCCTGTTAGACTATGTACAAGTGATTCTACAAATAGAGCAGATTTTTTTTTTTGATTTCAGATGATCAGAAAAATTGATCATGCGGGCCGGTGGAAATCCGGCCTCCCTGACTGGGGTGGGATCTTTCTCATCCCTTCACCTCTCTTGCCTCCGCGCAACAACACTGGAATCACCCACCCCTCACCCAAAGGGGGAAGGGGTGGGAAAGAAAATGAACCAGACCGCCCGCGGATATCCACAGACGGTAGACAACGCTTTCCCACCCCCACCCAAAGATGGAAGGGGGTGCAAATGGTGACGTATTGGTGTTGGCCAATTCGCAGACTGAGGGGGATCGGGTGGAGGATCAAATGATTGGGATGGTTGGGATCACCAAGAGAAAAGGTAGAAGGGGTTGTCAAATTGGATTGAGAGATGGAGGTGGATGATTGAGAAGTGATGGAGGGACTGATGATAGGAGAGGTGATGTAGACACTTGTGAGGCTTTTGTTGATAGGAGATGAGATTGGATTGTGCTTGGGTTCAGAGATGGATTTGGATTTTGTCTGAGTGGATGAGGAAGAGGATGACAAAGAAGTTGGGACTGGAGGAGGAGGAGGAGGCAGTCAAGCGTATGGGGGGGCAGAGGATGAATGGATGATGATGTCTGTGGGGATATCTTGGGCTGAGCAGGTCTTGGCCCGCGCGTTTGCCCAAAAGGAAGGGGGGAACAAAGAGAGAAGGAATCAAACACAATGCCTAGGTGATGAGACCAAGAGAGGCCTGTCCTAGACCACTGGGACAGATGAATGCTTGGCAGGATGAGTAAATTGGAGGAGTGATACTGATACATAAAAATTCCTATTTTTTTTTTTTTTGATTTCAGATGACACCTAAATAAAAGAATTGTAAAAAAAATTTTGAATTTTGAACATCTGTTCCAGGGTGTCCAGATTTGGTCACCACAGCGGGCCAGGCATCATATTTATTTATTTAGCTATATACAAGATTTAGGGGGCGCGGCAATAATTCTAGAGGAGGGAGCAATCTCAGGAAGAAAGATGACGCAGCAGATCCTGGGGCAGAGCTCACCACCGGCATGATGATGCTTACTGAGGAGCTTGCAAAGCTCTGCAGCTGGGATCCCGACCAAATGTGGGAGGATGGCCAGTATTTGATCATCCAATTTTCAGAGGTACCAGTATATTTTGGCTTCCTCAATTCCTCAGCCGCCTTCTTCATTGTTGTTTTGGATGGCCGTGTGGTACAGAGAGACCAGGCAGAATTGGGTTGACCTAGAAGGGCGGGAGTTGGAGTTCTGTGAGAAGATCAAAAGAGACAAGGTTTGGATTGGAGACAAGTGAGACAGAGATCTTTGGACCGGTGATGGAGGCAACAGTGACTCAGCGTGAGGCATGGGAGCTTTGTTAAGATGAGGAGGGGTCAGGAAAAAAAAACTCACAAGTTATGGGTGGAGAATCAGAGCTAATCGCAATGATCAAGTGCGGGGACTCAACCTCTGCAGGAGGTGTTGTGGTTGGAGGAGACACCGGAGGAGTGGGTGATGGCAGATGGAATAGTGGGACGTTGGGCCCTGTTGTCAGGGTTATCAGAGGTGTAGCTACTTGGACAAAGACAGGAGCCGTGTTGGGCTGGCGTGGTACTTGGCCAATTCTGACATTCAGGATATAGCGTTGGGCCCTGGATTGGGTAGCATCTCCCCATGCGGTGGCAGTAGGGAAGTCCATGCGTCAAGGAGGGGGGGAAAGATGGTTGGTTGCCTCTGAAACAGGAAAAAATGAGGTGGCGCAGTCCATCTCTGGAGTCCAATCTTTGGTCTCAATTGACTGGTCATCATCCACCACAAATTTGGCCATTGGTCTGGGTTGGCGGCATTTGCAACGGGGACCGGAGGAAGAGCAAGGACGGGGCGGAGGGCAAGTCCGCCAGGATCCAGGGGTTGGGGAAACAAACAAGCACCTGCGGTGGCCTAGACAACAGGTGTTGCAGGCTGGGAAACCAGCGGTTTGGGTGCACTTTCTCCGCATTTTTGCGCAGTATTTGCACATTTCCATGGCGGGATTTTTTTACTTTCTTTTGGGGTTTGGAGGGTGTTTGGGAGTTGGGGTTTGGAGGGTTTGGTGGACGTTCCAGTGTTGTGGAGTGCAGAAATCCTGGGGAAAGAATTAAAGTTGTGGGGGATGTGGTGGCTATTTATAGACATGGAGGCAAGTGGGCTCACCGCTGGAAATTTGACTTGGAGAGGCTCAGCTTTGGGTGGAAGTCTGCAGTACAATAGGCACAGAGAAGCACATTGGCAGACTGTCTATTCCGGAGTACAATAGCTGAGGGCTCCGCATTAGTGCGGCATGCGCTTTTTGCAGGCACAATGACAAGAATGGGCTGGAGTTTTTGCCTTTTGCAGACATTGCATGGTCAAACATAACTTTCCCTCTGCAGAGGTGGGTTTACTAATGCAGAAGCAAGTGATCAAAGCTAAGAAGTACAGATTAGGCCAATTATGGGATATGCACTGAGATTGTGGAGCACTGTGTGGCAATGAAGGCTAAAGTTGAGGAGGCAGCATGCAGATTGTTGGTGATTTGTAGTTATGCTGCATGCGGGATTGGGAGTGATCCGCTAGGTAAGATTTACAAGGATCTGTTGTTAGTTATGCATTGGTGTGACTAAACTGTAAGGTGGAATTGGCAACAGGATCATTGAATCCACTGAAAATCATTGGATTGGGTAAGGATTTGACTATTAGTAAGGAGGATCAGTGCAAAAGAATGGAGGCAGTGGGGAAAAGGGGCCTTTCATTAGTAGTTCACATTCTTTTTTTGGAGTAGCCAAGCCGGGTCAGTGCGGAATTCACAGATACAAGTGGGTTCTTTCATTTGGGCTTGCATTCTTTTTTTGTATATATAAGGAAGCTTTTCTTTAGCTGTAGGAGGAGGGTAGTTTACCATTATTGGATATTATCATGGCAAATTATAGTTTTATTCTTTTCTTCTGTTAATTTGGAGTTTAGTTACCAGAAAGAGTTCTCAGAGGTCATCATTAGGGAAACAGTTCAATTGTGGAGCTTGTTGGGGAGTCTGTCTTTTTTTATTTACTGTTATTTCATTGCAAGTTAGCTTTAGTGGTTTCTGGCTTGAGTGCAGAAGCGGAGTTCAATTAGGAATTGCAGAGGTACACAAGCGTGACTCAAGGGCTAGTGATATTTCTGGAACTTGGAGCAATATTATTGCTGAGAACTTTATATTTTTGTGGGGAATTTACCAAAAACACAATCTCTTTCCACAGCAGTCTTTCAAGAAACACTGTATAAAAGTTTCAAAGTAAGCACTCCCTGCAGAGATCAATAGAAGAAGCAATAAATTGGCATACTCTGAGTTCTGCATCATTTTTTTCTGCCTCCCCCTTGGTTTTAGAGGCCCCATACTTGGCCCAAAAAGTCATGAAACTTTTCCATCCTTCATTTTCATTACTGAAGTGCATTTTAAATTTTTCTTGAATGTTTTTAGACAAGTGCCAGGAGCACAACTGTCTGGATGAATCAGGGAAACTTTGTTTAATAAAACAAATAAGATATTTTCATGGTCCATCACAAAGAATTTTGGAAGCCTCTTGGGATCATAAGCCAACTCCTTTTATGCGTTCAAAGCCCAAGTGTAGAAATAATCTTTTTTTTTGTTATAAAAACAAAATCCTTTTTAAAAGTCTTTTTGTTGGAAGTCATTCCTACAACATGAAATATATGGATTTTGTACCTATTTTTTTCATAGGTAAAATCCAACAATGCAATATTATGGAATTTTTTTCAAAGTTTTATAGACTCAGGATGAACCCATAAAAGGGCCTCTAAGTGACCCTCTCCACCAAATTTGGACCTGAAAACCCACTGGGATTCCTGGAGCATTTACAATAGAACATCCATAACACCTTTCCCTTCCAGTTCTGCTTGCTTTACGTCCCGCTTAGTGTTATAGATTGTTCTATTTTCAATGTACTCTCCACCATCAATCTTTCTCAATTTTCTTTTAAGTTGAACCATATTGAGCCCATATTTCATTCCTTCCTTAAGTAGATCTAATTCTTGACCAGAGATTCTTCTCAGTTTAGGATGCACTGAAGGACTTTCAGATGGTTTTTTATTTTGTAGTCTGTTTCTAATGGAGAGATGACACATGGGATCTTCTATTTTCCTACTTGTACGGATCATGAATTGAAACCCAACATTTGTAGTGTGAGTTTGCCTTTGAAATTTGGGAAGGCATGGCCCTTCATAAGCCCCAAATCTGTCACATGCTAGATCTACATATTTATCTATTCTTGACTTGAAAGTTGTCAATGTGTAGCCATGCATGGCTTCCAATTTCTGAGAATAAATCTTGACTTCTTTCCTACTAGCAAAGGCTCTCACAGTAGGAGGGTCAAGCAGCTCTGGCACCATTTATTTTCATTAGTATTTTTCAATCTGAATCTTTCTCAGTCCAATTACATATGAAATGTGACCCACCACCTTCATTAAATTCAAGTTGTGATGGAACATCTTTTTCCAGTTGCAAAGAAACATCTTTTTCCTCAATTGTAACTCTTGATGAGGATTCAATTGGGGCTTCCAATGTTTTCTTTTCAAACTCCCTACCCAAATCCCTAGATTCTACCAATGCTTTGTTAATTATACTTTTAATTAAGTCCTTTAACTTAGCCATGTTGAATCTGGGAGGGATTGTGCCTTCCACTGTTCCCATAAACCATAAAAATTCAACATCAATTTAGTATTAAATGCAATTTTCAATGCAACAACTCCAAAAGTTTGCTCACTTTTGGGTTGAAAAAATTAATTTATGCAACAGGCATGTGTTGTGTGTGTACATGGTTTGTGTCAAGAGTTTTTGCCAATAGGAAGAATTTTTGATTTCCAAGTTTCTTTCTGTGGTAAAATAGTCCCACATAGTATGCCAGATCCCCAAATTTGGGTTCAAAGCACTCACATGTGGTACAGGGGTTCCTAGGTACCCCAAATCCCCACTCAAATGACCCATTTGGGGGAGTAGTAGCCCAAATGGGCCAGGAAAACACGCAGTACCCCTGCTTGAAACTTGGGCATCCCTGGGGGGTTGCCAACCCTCAATTGCCACCCAAAAAAAGTTGAAACTCACCAATTTTGACTCAAAATTGGTTTCAACCCCCCAGGGGATGCACAAGTTGCAAGTGAATTGGATTGCTTCTTGTTGGGCCGTGATTCACTGTTCACAGACCGTATGGTTAGTGATGAGGTTGCAAATTTAACCTTGGCCATAAAAATATTGTCAAAAAAACATTTTTTTTTGATTAAAACAATTTTTGAGACTATTTTTAACAACACCACTAAAAAAATATTTTTTATTTTCATTCATATTTTTTTTCTAGAATATATTTCTCCACTTTTCAGGTCCCTGCAAGTTTTTTGAGTGGTTTTGTTGATTTGCATTAACATTTCCATTCTTGTGTGTGTGGCAGTCTCCACAGCAGGAAAATTACAGTGCTTGCAATGTTTTGCTGCCCAAACCATGTTAAAAATGCCTTTTTTTTTGAAATAAATCACAAAACCCAAGTTGGTAAACACAAACTGGCCATTGGATACTTGATATTGGTCCTCATTGTTGATAAATTGTCCATTTGATTTTTTGTTTGGAACCACCAGTAAAAAGAAATAGGCAGAGACATTGCCTTTGTCAATATGGCAAGAGTTGTAGAATAAATTGGATATGAAAGTAATATGTGGTTAACAGTCAAAAGAAGTGAGGCCAGATCCAAATTCCAACGAAGAGTAGGAGGGGATGTGGTTGTCCTACATTGTTTGAAAGTTTGTTTCAAAGGCCATTCTGGCTGATTTTCTGAACTTTGGCCTAAAATTTGAGAGGCTTTGTCAGCCCAGTGGTTTAAAAAAAACTCTTGAGGGGGATTTTGAACAGCAGCTTTTTTGAAATATTTTCCAAAGAGTTCCAAAGGGTGCATTGATTTTTGCAATCCAATAGCCCTCATCTTCCCACCCCAGATCTTGAGGGACCAAAAGTGTTTAAAAATCTTTTTGATTGGTGAAAGAAAGTGGCAACTTGGTTTATGTCCTTCTTTTCTTCCTCATAGATTTTATTCAAAGGGAAAAATTTTATTATGGCCACCAGAGCCTCACAATCCGATTTCTCATGAACAAAGATTTTTCAAGAGGAGAAGAAATGGAAGTTTTTAATCTTCAGTTTGGCCATTTGAAACTCTTCAGGGGAGGGTTTCTGACAGTTTTTTTTTTCAGAAGTGATGGCAAGATGAAGATCCAAAGTTCATAGTTTTTGCTCTGACCACACTACCGGCTCATTGATCCCACCCTCTTCTTTCTCCAAAGAGATTTTGGAATCTTGGTGTTGATCCCTACTCTTGCCACATCTCTGTATGCTCATCAAATCATTTCCTTCCATCCAAAGCCTTCAATTGTGGTGACGATCAAGAAATGATTCAACTGATTGTATAACATTTTGATTTTAGTGGCAGAATCATTGGACAGCACAAAAAATGGCTGTTGAAGAAGGAGAAAGGGGTGGAACAAACATTTGCATTGCATGAAATCAAAAAAGAAAAAAACTTCATTAGTCCGGTATTATCAACATAGATGATCAACTAACATAGAAAATAAAAAAACAATACTGGTGATTTCTCCTACAAAAAAAAACCATCATTCCCCTTTTTAATCATCAGGGAGGAGGAGGAGGGGGTGAAGGGGGGGGAGGGGGTTGATTTTTTTCCAAACAATCAATTGATCAATCAAATGGCAAACAATCAATTGATTACTTGCAGTTATATTGATTTATCAAATCACAAAAAATTGATAAATTGTTTGTGGTTTGATCAATTTATTGATCATTTTCAGTTTGTTAAAACAATTGATCAATTGTCTGTGGTTTGATCTATCAATCAATTGTTTGCAGTTTGGTCAATTGGTTGTTTGCTGTTTGGTCAATGAAAAGGAGGAGGGGGGTGCTTAACAGAGTTGCCAAGCAAGGAATGAGGAAGGAACAAGCAAGGAACAAGGTTCTAAGAGGAGGGAGAGGAGGGAGTTCAGAACCAATCAATCAAAGAGGAGGAGGGGGGGAGCTTACCTGGGGAGCTGAGCAGAGAACAAGGGTACCTGGACAAGGAGGAGGATGACTGGGTGAACTTGGAGGTGGAGGTGGATGGTGAGGTGGTGGTGGTGGGTGAGGAGGAGGGAGGAGTGGACCGCTGATTTTGTGGGGTGAGGTGGGTGGTTTCAAGGTTTTTTTTCTGTTTTTTGTCTAAGTCCACCAAAAAAAACCTGAGTCAGCCTAGGATTTGAACAACCAAAACCAAAAAAATTCTGTGATGTGATATTTCACCTATTTAAAAACCAAATGCTACTCATCAAATTGAGCCAGTGTGAGGGGTAGAATCCGCTCTCTCAATGCAGAAGATGAGGTACAAGACGAGACCTGTGTGGTAAACCAAACCTGTCATATAGCCATCAGACTAATTTTTTTATTAATTATCATTCCTTTTATCAAAATTAGACTCACAAATCAATTCAAAACCCCTCATAAACTATGCTCTAAACTCAAACCAACCTCAAATCTCAAATCCATCACCAGATAACCAGCTTCAATCATATCCTAAACCTGTCACAAACAACCCAACACCTGGAAAAGGATGGATTTTTTCACAAGGAGTAATAAATAAAATATTAATTGAATATTTCATGGCAAAAGATTTTGATTAAAGTAACCACCCAACAAAACAACATAACCATACCCGCAGGACTTAAACCACACCAGTACCAATGTTACACCACAACCAGTACTATGAAACCAAGTTAAACTACCTTCCTGGATCATTCAGTACAATTCAGGGCCCCTGAACTATCCTCTGAAGCACTCTGATACTCAGTTTGCCACCATTCCAACCTTACAACACACATATACACACCAACAAAAGCAGGGGCTCATGCAGCCAAGTATGTCTCAATTCTCACCCGCCAGCAATAACAACTCAGTACACATCAATTTTCTGGAACTTTCACCACCAGATAAGGCCTCTGAACCGTCCTCTGAAGCACTCTGATACTCATTTTTCCATTTCCACCATATCAACCACAAAACACCTGCAAGCCAAACTCTCAAGTTACCAAAGGGAGCATGCGGTGAAACAGCATATCTCATATCTCTACAACTAATTCCTTTGAAACAGAATGCAGGTGGTTCCTGCAACATTTTATACATGATGAGAGCTCAGAATCCTCCTCAGAAACACTAAAAAAATTATTTTTCCACCACTACAACCATACAAGTTATACAATGTCAGTTAACAAAGAGGGATTGCAGCTACCAAGCATGTTTCATGCTTTTGCCAACCAGCAAAATTAATCCAAGCTGCAGGGAGCTTCTGCATCATTTTTTATACAAGATAAGCACTCAAGAAGATTCCAAAACTCACCAATTTTATCTATTATCTCATATCTTAGCCTTACCATTAAAAATTATGCTAAAAAAATATGGCCATCTCTCAGTCTGATTTACACGTTTTCGCACCAGAATTACCTGTCTCATGTAACTGCACCCTCCTGTGCTTCAAAAGCGCAGATAGAGGCTCAAAAACGCACTCAGGGGATCCCTGAGGTTCCCCTGAGGAATTATTTTTCTATTTAAGGGGGGCTCTTTTGCCCTATCCAAGTTGTCTAGCATGGCATCTGCCCCTGTGATATGTCTGTGCCTATGTTAGCACGGCATCTGCTTAATCCAACACCAGCATTTCAGTGAACCAGAATCAATTTAAAAGGAAATAAAGCATCATACACAAAATTATCATTGACCCTTTGAACCAACCCCAGGTGTTCTTGACAAAGGGTTCTTGAGAC
This sequence comes from Puccinia polysora, assembly GCA_025617555.3. Lineage (NCBI taxonomy): Eukaryota > Fungi > Basidiomycota > Pucciniomycetes > Pucciniales > Pucciniaceae > Puccinia > Puccinia polysora. The sequence goes on along the minus strand of CM062624.1, from coordinate 12,905,251 downwards.
AAGACCTGTTATTCAGCACCTATTATTAAGAAAAAAAAACCTCATTTGTGATTAGTAAATTTATTGAAAAGGAAGAGCACAACAGAAAAACCAACAAAGCATTTTTTCCGCCAAGATCCCTGTGGGAAAACTCATCTTTGGGCCCTTCAACTGGTTAAACACCATTTCAGTCATCCCTTAAATCCTTTCATTGGAATTTGGAAAAATATTCAGGAAAGGTTGAAAATTCTTGATTATACATTGGTGGAAGCTTGCCAATAATCCAATACAAATTTGAATAGTCTTCCAGCTCCTAATAATCTCTATAAATAATTAATCTACATCTTATTAGAGACCTATTTTAATTCTCAAAGCAAACCATCCATTAATTAAAAAAAAATATTGTGCAGACTTATTATAGTTCAGAAGGGCAGGAAATTGAAAACCATCCTAAGTTGCCTCTATCTCTTCAAGATTATTAGTAAAATAAATTCCCCTTCTAGTGACTTCCAGAAAGCTTTTTGCTAAATAATCCCATTATCCCTTGGAGTCTCTACATCCGGATGACTTGAGGAGGATTGGGAATATCTTCTTCAAATATTTTGTCCCATTGATCTTTGATTTTGGCAAGAAAGTTGTGAAGGATTAAACAACTGATAATCCATTTGATGAGGTTCTTCATTTCTTTGGAATTTTGGAGCTGGTTTGAATCTCCCGTAAGCTGGCCCATCTTCCTTTCAGGGTTCCTATGGCATGCTCAATCCAAACTTTTGATTGGGCAAGATAATATTTGAAATCTGTTTTGGCTTGATCATTGGATGAAACATTGTGGTATGCTTGAACCACATATTTACCACTAATATAAGCTGAATCTTCCAGAAGTTATTGATCTTTTTCAAATTAATTCTCTGATTTTTGGGCAATGTGCATCCAATTGAAAACATATGAATTGTGACAAATTAATTCTCTGATTTTTGGGCAATGTGCATCCAATTCAAAACATATGAATTGTGAAAATAAACTGGAAGGCCAGCATGGAGTGATATGAACTTCTTGTTGTTATCACAAACAAGTTGTAGTGCCACAGAGTATCTATACAAAAAGATAAAACATATTTGGTCAGTTTTTTATCAAAATTTTTATCAAAGGCTTTGCAAAAGAAATAAATTGATTGCCTTTTTTCCAATCAAAATAGTTTTTGCCATCTAGCTTGGTTTTTTGAATCTAGGGGATAGTGTTTCCATCAACAAAATCAATGCAATTTGGAAAGCCTTAAGTCTCCATTACTTGAGATATCTCCTTGCATTCTTCTTTGGTTGGCCAACAAAGGACTGAGAAAAGGAAAGATAGGGTAGTAATCATGACTCTTTTGGTGTATAAGTCATTTGTTCCATAATCAATGGAGAATAGAATTTCTAATTGATGAATTTCTGTTCCATTTCCATTTGATCCCAATCTACAAATAGTAACAGCAAGTTGGATTGCTGGATTTCTTTGAGGATTCTGGGGATTTTTCTGGAATATTTGGTTGTCTTCAATCATCTCCAAACATTTTATGAATGAAGAAAATAAAGTTTGGAACAGTTGCTGGAAGCTTAAGTCAGGTATTAGATGAAGCTTTTCCCTTTCATACATGGGTTCTTGGAGAGTGTGTCTTCATTGAACCATTTATTGCCTTTCCAATAGAGAGTTCAAAGCTTACCAAGTTGATTCCAAATTGGATTCTGAATCAGAGTCAAATAATTAAAAAAGTTCAGTCAGCTTTTTTGAATTTTCAAATTGCTGCAGGGAAGTTTGATTGGACATGTTTAGAAATATTGTGATGTGATGTGGGGTTATGAGATGATTATGGGATGTGTGTGATGTGATGGAGATGAGATGTGTATGATGCAATGTAGATGGGATTGGTATGGATTTTCTGAGGTGGAGGTTTGTGTGGGTGTTTTGCATGCAATGGGATGTGTGTGATGTGATGGAGATGAGATTTGTTTGATGCAATGGAGATGGGATTGGTATTGATTTTCTGAGGTGGAGGTGTGGATTGTTTTCTTGCATACAATGGATGGTGGATGGATGATAATGGCTGGTTTGATTTTTGAAACCCATCATTTTCATGAAACAAGCCATTTTCAAATACACCAGTTAGGGGGTCTGTGTATTTCAGAAACCCACCATTAAAAATTGCGGGCTTTTAATGGCGTTTTTTCTAACCTTGATACTCCCTAATATTTGGATTGAAGTCATAAATCACTTTCTTAATCACTTTCTTATACCTTTATCAGCACCTATAAAAAAAACAGTTTCTGATGATAATAAATAGATTCCTGATAAACTGGTGGACAATAAGCCAAATAAGGCGCTGTATAAATACCATTTTGGGGTGAAAAGAGCTTCCTCAGTGCAGATAGAGAGGGTAGGTCTCATAGGCTAAGGCTAGCAAGCCAGCCAGGGCTTGTTTAGAATTTCCTCTTGTTTCTGAAAACCAGCTGATCCTGGATCTGTAGGATCTGTGCATGAATTCAGCTGCAGGATCTGTTATGGGTTTCATTTTTTATTTTACAGATCCTAAATTTGTCTCAATTTTGCTCTACTATTATTTGATTAAAATGATCATTGATGGGTTTTTATTTATTCTTCATTATCTGCTGACCATTTTGGTAATTTTTAATTATTTTTATGTGGAATCCTTGCTATTTCTTTTTATCCAAAAAGCTCTGAATCTTTTGGTTTCACAAAGAGCCTTATTATCTATTTTTCAAATTCATAAACTTTATAATTTTATTTTATGCAATCTTTTTTGAAATTATACATTTTTGTACCTTCCTCCAAGCATATTTTATTTTATTAAATATGCATGCTGGATCCAAGTATGGCAGAGCTTTTACATGCTGTACCTTGTCAATGTGGGAAGGGTTTTTGGATCTGAGGCATGCAGATCTGAAAGAAATATTTAGCAATTTTCAGGATCAATTATTGACCTGAAAATAATATGGTTAGTTTTCTTTTGTCTGTTTTTTTTTCTCTCTTTCTTTTGGACTTATTTTAACATAATTTGGTTGGAACCTGATTTTCTCTGATTTCAGACTCTGAGTAAAAGGAAAGGAAGACCATGAAAAGACCAGGGGAAAAAAGAAACAGGAATCATAGGAAGAGATGATTTTTTCTCAATTTTTTCTTTTTTTTTGGAATTAGGCTAACATTTAATTCTGAACAGGATTAATTTATAACTGAAGAAAAATTGAGTGGAGAAGAACTAACAGATCCTGAAAAATTGGATTCAATCAAATCAAGAAATTTGGTAATTCTTTTGGAGGGGATCAGGATATTTTTTCAAATTTCCATCAATTTTCATATTTTCCTTTGTCAATCAGAGCTCAGGAACCATCATCAATAAGACATTTTTTTCCCATAATTTGATTCCTGGGACATTGAATAGGATCAACAGAAAAAAAACAGAAGAGGCAGATGTAAATTCTTGTGGGCCTCCAGGTAATCTAAAATTTTTTCCCACAGCTACAGATTCTGAAACTGAAAAGGTGAATAAATTTATGAACTAATATTTCTTTATGGTCCATTCATGAAACTGTCATTTTTTTTATGATGATATTCAAGATCACAAAATTTTCTTTTTCATCTTCTGAAAATTTTAAAGTTTTTACTCTTGATAGATTAATTATTAATTGTTTTTTTCATTTCATGTTAAATCATACTCACTTTTTTTCACTTAGTATCCATACAGAAATTTCATTTTCCCCAAGAGAGCCATACCACAAGGTCCACTTGTTCAAGATATGATGAGTGATGGGAACTCTAGGTTTAGATCAGTAGCAGTTAATTTTTGCCATAAATCTGAAGATTGGATTTCACTAAATCAGGGAAGGATCAAGGAAATGGAATCAAACTCTTTCTTCAAGGATGAAAATTTTGTGGATCAAGTATGGGATGAAAATGTTGACAAAGCAGGAAAAATCTTAATCACACTTCTGGACCCACCCCTAAAATTTACTGGTTGAAATTCCCTTGAAATTTTTTTTTCTGGCATACTTATACAAAAGGCAAGTGGTACTCTTATCTAAGTTCATGCAATCAACTTATTTGCCCATCAATTCCCCTCCAACTGCTAATTCCCAAAAATCTCCCATATGTTTAATTATGCTGGAAGATTTTCAGTGCATAGTTCCTTTCCACTATAATTCTGAACTTTGGACAGTTCCCCAATTAGATTGCCTTTGGAAGGATTTAGCTCACAAGTAATCACAGAAATTTGAATATTTGATTCATAATAACTTGGAACTTGGTTTGAAGATTTTCTTACCTCCTAAAAATTATTCACATCCAACAAAGAAATTACTAAAAATTGATATTGATTGAATTATTTTTTTTTATTTGCTGAATTTTTCATATTTTTTTCTTTTATTTATTATTGAATCAATGATTTAGAGCAAAAAAATTCACTTTTGTGTTTTTAAATTATTAATTTTTTGGGAAAAGAAAAGCTAAAAAAAGGGTGATGATAAATTCACAACTCCCAGTTGTGTGGGAGTTGTCTAGGGCCCCACAAAACCCAATCAAAGCTTGGGGGCCCATACAAGCGTCAAATGGGTTGTTCCCAACACAGTTGTTTATCTATTTATTTTTAATCTATCTATCTATTTATTATTTATTCATGTATTTATTTAATTATTTATCTAATTAATCAATTAATTAATTAAGTAATTATTTATTTATGTATGTATTTATTTATTTATTGATTAATTGATTAATTCATTAATCAATCAATTAATTCATTTATCAATTAATTAATTTATTTATTTATTTTAACCAAAAAATCAAAATATCTTGATTTTTTGGTTGATTTCTGTTTTTTTTTTAAAAAATTTTTATTCAATTTATTTTACTTTTTTATTTTTTTTATTTTTGTCCACAAAACTTTTATTTGTGTGGCACGCTAAACAACTACATTTGAGTTGTGTACAGCCCCACACAACTGGAATGTAGTTGTGTAGGGTTCCACATGAAATGGAACCATTGCGTGGGGGCTAAAAAACTACAGTCAAGTCATGTAGAGGCCAAATGACTCAGTTTTACTCATGTAGCAAGCCACACAGCCAATTTGAGTTGTTTACACAACTCAAATGAGTTGTGAATTTTTCATCACCCTAAACAAGATACTCACATAGCTTTTATTTTCCCTTTTTAATGCCCACTAAAATACTTCAAGCTTAAAATTTGGAAAATTCTTTGGAATGATAAGGAAAAAAATTGAAAATAAAGTCTTTTTTTTATGTTAATCACATGTTTTTGTGGTAAAATGAAGTACTAAAAATCTAAAAAAAAATATATATGAATTGCCTGTCATATTTGGAAACTTTCTTTCTCTTCAAATTTTCCATAATGATAATAATAGGGGGTATCAAAGTTAACCAAACCCACCATTTTTTAATGGCGGGTTTCAACTCAAATCCGCCATTTCAAAACCCCCATAAAAAATCAAAAAAAACCCACTTATTTTTAATCAGAAGTGTCAAAGTTAACATCAAATAAGTGGGTTTTTTCAAATAAAGTATTTAAAGGCTTCTGCCACCTGTCCATGTCATCCACACCTGGCTTCCCACCTCCTTCTACCTTCAACCAAATTGCAAATTTTTTTAACTCCAGCCTCATCATAAAAATATTCACCACTCTCATCGTCACTCTCATCAATTTATCACCCTCATCACTTCATCACTCACCACTTTATTGCTCTCATTGCTTGATTGCTCTCATCACTCTACCTCCAACAAGAACTTGTACCTCGAACCTCATCCAAAGAATCCAATTATTTTTTTATTTCTCTTGTCACTTTATTGCTCTCATCACTTCATATCTCTCATCACTTTATCTTGCTTGTCACTTTATCCCTCTCTTCACCTTATTTCCCTTACTCTTTCCAAATTGCCCCTCAGCAAACCTCCCCCTGCAAATCTACACAAAAGTCCAACACACCAAAGCAAACATTGCCAAGGAACTCCACAAAAAAAATCCTCCCCATCAGCTTCCAAAGGCTCAAGTCAGCTCAAGAGAGCTGATCACATCATCCTGGTAAACTGGCTTAAAATTCCCTCCAACTATGATGCCTTCTTTGGATTGGAAAATGAAACATGTGTTGGCCAACCTCCATCCTCTAAGGTCAATTGTTATCTCCTGATGGCCAATGAAATCAAGAACAAAAAAAAGGTAGGCTGGATCTGTCATCAAAACAGATGAGGGAGCAATTCAAGAATTATCAAGCCAAGTAAAAAAAGGCCCACTCCATGTCAATCTCCACTGGCTTTGATATCACCAACTCTGACAAAGCCAAGGGAATCAACTTGGTGGTTGATAAGTTGGACTCCATTTGTCCTTTTTATATTCAAATTGATAAAATATTTGGAAAGAAGGCCAACATCACTCCTTTAGCCGCTTTTGATGCCCAAAAATCCAATTCAGTCCACGCTGAGGATTTGGCTGGGGATGCTCAGCCTAGCAATGGTGATCCTGAAGAAACCTTTGCCTTGGAGTGGCCTCCATCCAATTCCAAGGAGGATATTCAAACGCAATCAGCTCCAATCACGTCTACTTCGGTGTTGATTGATGTGTCAAACCATACCTTGGACCCCTCCCCTCCTTCTTTGGATTTCTCTCTTCCTGGGTGAGCAGATCTCATCAACCTTGCTGATGCGGAACAAGATACTCCTCAGTCTCCATTACCCTCAACATTGTTTCAAGTAAGGAACCAATCTCTTTTCTCTTCTGTCTGATCAATCCTGACTGATTTAGATTTTGAAAAGACAGGCTCATCCATCCCAGAATGGCCAAAAACTCAAGCCAATGGGGCCTCCCCCATTTCCTTTGAACACTAGTGACGACTTTCCGACTCAAACCTCCTCTGCCAAGGGTAAGCAAAAGGCGTCCAATTCCATCAATATCAACCCCAAAAGTCATCAAAAGAGGAGAAACACTTCCGGTTTTTCAGTCTTTGAATAAATCATGGAGAAGAGATATTCATGTAAGTCTATTGGTTGAATATCCTTGCTTTCAAAATCATTCTCATTGCTTTTCCCCTGCAAAAAAAATTCAAATCACAAATTGAATCCAAAAAAATTGAGTTTGAAAAACAAAAGTGGGATTGTCAACTGGCCATGGATTTTCAAAAGAAGAAAGCCAAGATCTTGGCTCATCAAAAAAAATGGGATGCTGGATGGAAGTTAAAACAGGCTGAGCTAGAGTTTCAAAAAGAGGAAAAGGAGAAGGATCAACAGCAAGCACAACTGGAAAAGGAGAGGGAATGAATTGCAACCAAAAAAAAGGATAAGTTATCAGCAGCCTTGGCTTGCATTGGTAGAAGTAGAACAGTAGATGAAATACAGCAGATAACTTGAATGCTGGGCTTGTAAATATATTTGCATGGGTGAAAGAAAAACAAAAAAATTATTTTTGATTACAAAGTTTGAGAGTATTCTTAACCCCACCAACATACAGATCTTTTATATATATTTTTTTTTCTAGAGTAAATTTGGCCATTATTCAAGTCCCTACAAGTTTTTCAGTTTTTTTATTAATTTGAAGTGACATGGCCATTCTGGTATGGGTTGCTGTGTCCACAGCAGGAAAGGTACAGTGCTTGTACTTATTACCTGCCCAAACCATTTTGACTATACCTTTTTGCTTGAAATCAATTCCAAAGCCAAGGTCAGGAAAAAAAAATTGGCCATCCAATACTTGATATTTTTCTGTATTTTCAATAAGTCAACCATTTGATTTCTTGGTTGGAACCACAAGTAAAAAGGAGTAGCCAGAGATGTTGCCTTTGTCAATATGAGGAGAGTTGTAAAAAGAATCCAAGGTGAAAGTGATGTGTGGGGAGAAATCAAAAGGTGTAGGCTTGGCACCAAATTCTAAAAAAGAGAAAGAGGGGGTGCTGTTGTCCTTCATGTTATCACGGTTTCATTCAAAGGAAAGTTTGGCCAAATTTCAAAACATTTGTCCTAGAATTTGGGATACTTTGTTGGCCTTAAGGTTGAGGAAAGCATACTCTTGAGGAGAAGATCTAATAGATGATTTCTTCACATAACTTCCAAATAACTCCAAAGGGTGCATAAATTTTTTCCATCCAACTGCCCACATTTTTCCACCCCAAGATCTTAAAGGACCAACTGGGTTGACAAAATTTTTTGAACCATGAAGGAAAGTGGTGACAAAGTTTATTTCCTTCTTATCTTGTTCTGAGAGTTTATTTAAGGGCACAAATTCAATTATTGCAACCAGGGCTTGGTGATCAGATTGATCAAGGACAATTACTTTTCCACAGTGGAAGAAATGGAACCGTTTTATTGTTTTTTTTGCTTGCTCAAATTCTTCCTGGGTGTGTTTTTGACTATTCTTTTTCTTCTTGGCAACAATTGAAGGGCACAGATCCAAAGTATGCGTTTTCTGACAAGACCAGACCACCTTTTCATTAATACCTTACTCAGAAACCTCCAAAGATATTTTGGAATCTCTCATTTGAATCCTCTTTTGGTGAAGGCCCTATTCTTCCCACCTTTTGTTATGTTGGTCAATCCATCTCCTTCCATCTCAATCCCTCCCATCCATATACTCTGGTTGTGGTGAGGAACAAGATGGGATTCAATCTTTTGTGTAACATTTTGAGGAGGGTGGGAGAAGAATTGGACATTCACCAATAGCGGTTGAGGGATTGAAAAAAAAAAACAAAAAAAACAAACAGTCAGTCAAATGGACATTATCAGTGAAACAAGATTGGATCAAAAAAAAATGAAACCAAACCTGGACTTTATCCCAAGTTTACCAGAAATGTGATCACCAAAAAGAAAAAAAAACTGTACCAAAAAAAAAAAAACATCACATCAGCACCCAAAAAAAAAAAAAAAAAAAAAAAAAAAAAAAAAAACTTACTGGGGTGTGAGGAAATTGGACCGGGCCTTTGGGTTGGGTCTTGGGTTGGGCCTGGGGGCAGGTTGGCCGGGCCCGAGAACCAGGGAGGGGGGGGAGGTGGGTCAGCCGGGAAGGCAGGCGTTGGGGGGCAGGCATTGACGGGGGGGCGTCCAAGAGGGAGGGGGTGGGGCCAAGCCAAGGGGGAGGGGGGCAGGCCGCAGCAATGGTGCTGGCGGGTGAGCAAGGAGCGTGGGCCGGCGGTTCAAGAGGGGGGGCAAGGTGGCACCGGCAGCCAAGTGAGGAGGGAGGGGGGCCAAGGTGCCACCGGTGGCCAAGCAAGGAGGGAGGGGGGCCAAGGGGAGGGGGAAAGCAAGGTGCAAGGTGGCGCCAGCGGATTGAGAGGGGGGCCAGGGTGGCACCAGCAGTCAAGCGAGGAGGGAGGGGGGCCAAGGCGCCGCCGGCGGGCAAGGAGGTGGAAAGGAAGGATGGAGGTGGGGCTGGCAGATTGAGAGGAGGGGGGGCAAGGTGCCACTGGCGGCTGAGCAAGGAGGGAGGGGGGCCAAGGTGCCGCCAGCGGGAAAGGAGGGGGAAAGCAAGGAGCAAGTTGGGGCTGGCAGATCACGAGGGGGGGCAAGGTGGCACCAGCAGCCAAGCAAGGAGGGAGGGGGGCTGAGGCACTGCCGGCAGGCAAGGAGGGGGAAAGCAAGAATGGAGGTGAGGCCGGCAGATCAAGAGGAGGGGGGGAAAGGTGGCACCGGCGGCTGAGCAAGGAGGGAGGGGGGCTGAGGTGCCTCCGGCAGCCAAGCATGGAGGGAGGAGGGCCAAGGCGCCGCCAGCAGGCAAGGAGAGGGCAAGAAAGGAGCAAGGTGGAGCCGGCGGGCAAGCAAGGAGGGGGGGGTGGTGAAGGAGTGGATTAGCTTCTGATGATGGGGAGGATGAGGAGGAGGATGCGGAGAGAGAGCTTACCAGTGCCAAAGGTGGTGGTGGGTGAGGAGGTGGTGGTGGTTGAGGAGAGTGGACCGGTGGGTGGGTGGGGTGAGGTGGGTGGTGTGGTGGGGTGAGGTGTTGGGTCAGTTTTGTCTAAGAAAAAAAAGAAAGAAAAAAAAAGGAGTGAGTCAGCCCAGGATTCTTGGTTGAACAACCAAAACAAAAAAAAAACATTTTTGACCTATTTCAAAACAAAACCTTACTCATCAAAGTGGGAAAGGGTGAGGGGTAAAATCCACTCTCTCATAGAAGAAGATGAGGGACAAGATGATACAGGGATAACTTGAGGCAGATCAGGAATATAATCTTCAAATATTTTTTTCCCATTCATCTTTGATGTTGGCCAAAAGATTGTGAAGGATTACACAAGTGATAATCCAGTTGATGAGGAACTTCATGTCTTTGGGGTTTTGAAGCTGTTTTTGCATTTCCCTTAAGCTGGCCCATCTTCCTTTCAGGACTCCTATGGCTTTCTCAATTGGAACTTGTGATTGGGCAAGATGATAGTTGAAATTGGTTTTTCCTTGATTTTTGGAAAAAAAATCCAGTATGCTGGAAACACAGATTTCCCACTAGCATAAGCTGAATTGGCCAGAAGGTATTTATTGTGGTCAAAGTAGTTCTCTGGTTTTTGTGCAATCCGCATCCAATTCAACACGTATGAATAATCACAAGAACCTGGAAGGCCAGCATGGAGGGATATGAACTTCTTGTTGTTATCACAAACAAGTTATAGGTCCATGGATTATCTAAAAAAAAAAAGATGAAACATATTTGGTCAGTGGTCTGATCAAATGTGTTATCAAAGTCATTGGAAAAGAAATGAATCAGTTTCATTTTTTTGCAATCAAAATAGTGGTTGCCATCTATCTTGGGTTTTTGATTCAAGGGGATGGTGGTTCCATCAACAAACCCAATGCAACCAGGAAATCCTTTGGTCTCAATTACTTGAGATATCTTCTTGCGTTCTTCTTTGGTTTGCCAAGAAAGGACTGAGAAATGGTGTGGAAATCAGAAGAGGACTTCTCCTATAATGGTTCCCAAGTTTGGAAGTTATTGATCCCTTGCATCTGTAAACCCTGAGTGCAACTGTTCACCCTTCAACCAAGAGATAGAGAGGTATAGAATAAAAGAGATGAGTGTAAAAGAGCCTTCCAACCTGATGTGATCCAATCTCATATCCTCCCTTCCCCTTCATTGGGTTAAGGGTGCATTTTAAGTAAACATCCCCCTCAACCCTAACCTAAGTACAACCGGAAGCAAGCAAGAATAATGAAATACAACCCCTAAGTACAGAACCCTAGCCCCAACACTATCCTTCCATCCCATGATCCATATCCCATACCCCATATCCCATACCCCGTATCCCTTACCCCATATCCCATCCATATTGCCCACCTGCAATTACGTCCACCCAGTTTGCCCTTCTCATGAAGCATGACGCGGCCTTTGTGCCTTTCCCAACTTGTATCCCCCCGCGCATGTCCGCATCCGCCCAACGCGCCATTCCAGATATCTGAGGTACATCTGCGTGATCCAATCCACATGTTGCAAGATGCGCAATCCACGCACTGCATCCAATCTGATCCAATCCACCCCATGTCTCCAGATGCTGAGCCCACAGAACGGCTTGCTGTGGCAAGGCCGCACCCATTGCTGAGCGCGCGGCGCGCAGCCCATTCCAACTTGGGTCCATAAAAGACCACCACATCCCCCCCCAACTTGATTTTTTTCCACAGAGATCCACCACTATCTCACCAATCCTTGACTACTCCTAGCTATCCCATCCTACCCCTTTGCACCACTAAAAAACACCAAATAAAAAAAAGCACCCCATCCAACATTTCCTGCATGTTCTTCAGCCAGAATGGCCTCTCCTGCTGAATCCTTCTGGGCCGCCACGCCTGTTTTCCATGCCAAGCTGACCACCACCGCTGCTCCCTATACAATGGAATGCTTTGCAACCGTCCTAAAGGTTGTCTGTGAAAGAGGAACCGGCGTGATGCATTTGTGGTCTTGAGCAATGACAAGATCTCCACCAATGAGTGGACCCCGCCCGGGTCACCTTGTGACTGACTGCAACGTGCTGCTCAAAACCCTCCATTGCGCAAGAGCCATGACTCAGGCTGGACCACCGCGGCGCCAGGATTTTTTAAATGTTGTGGCTTATTGGAACGCTGCGCACAAGTGGGCCGCACGGGTATGGATGAATGTACCAGAAATGGACCCAAGGATCATCAACCATCCAACCGCTGTGGAATTCAGAAGAGGACTTCTATTCTAATGGCTCCCAATTTTGGAATTTATTGATACCTTGCGTCTTTAAACCCTGAGTGCAACTGTTCACCCTTTGACTGAGAAATAGAGAATTTAGAATAAAGATCCTTCCAAAACCTATGACAACCCAATGTGATCCTCTGTGATCCAATGATGCCCTCCTTCCTCCTCCAACCATGTTGAGGGTGCAGCTTCAGTAGCCTACCTCTCAACCCTAACCTAAGTAAAACCATAAACAAGCAATAATAATGAAATACAACTCCTAAGCACAGAACCCTAGCCTCAACCCTATCCTTCCCATCCCATAATCCACATCCCATATCCCATATCCCATATCCATCTGTATTGCCCGCCTGCCATTACGCCCACCTGGTTTGTCCTTCTCATGACGCAGGCCTTGCGCCGCACCCAACTTGGGCCCCCCCGTGCATTTCTGCATCCGCCTGATGTGCCATTCCAGATATCCGAGATATATCTGCACAATCCATCCCACGTCTCCAGATGCTGAGCCCAATTTGAACGCTGCTGAGCCCGCTGTGCAACTGTCTGGGGAAAATCAGCAGCCATTGCTGAGTGCGCAGCGTGCAGCCAATTCTGACTTGGGTCTATAAAAGACCACCACATCCCCCCCCCAACTTGAGTTCTGTCGCCAGAGATCCACTGTCAGCCTCCTAAATGCCAAGATCCTTGCTATCCTTTAGCTAGCAGAGGTGATAGAATAAATAATAAATATATTATTCAATAAATGCAGCAAAAATCCATAAAATATTTGGATAAAGCTTATTGAAGGGTTGATTGGTTTGGATATTTTTTAATGTTATAAATCAATATTAATAAATTGATTATTAAATAAATTAACAGAGGGGCCACAATTATATTGGGGATCTTTAACACCTCTCTTCAGGTAATTCAGCATGAAAACACGTAGGCCTGGTTACTTTGGAACCTTTAATTTATATTCTTAAAGGATATATCGCCCAAAGATAATATGTATATAAAATACACGGTGGAGTGGCAGGGCTTTGTAACCAAGCTGCCACAACAGAGAAAGGATAATAAGACTCACTGGTATATTATTAAATCCTTTGGGTACCTGTTTGGGACATGCACTGATGGTTTAAACCTGTTTACTGGGGTTATAAGGTTTTTCAGCAGTGTAAATTGATAAAAAGGGGTTGGGGAAGGATATTATTAATCAGACTAAAGCCATAAATCACTTACCTATCTCTTATAAGTATTTGGTTACCTTGGAACGGTGTCTGGATGTAAATATAACTGGGTCTCTGGGTATCAATATCCTCAAAAGAGCTCTTTATTTATAGCTTTTTGAGTACCAATAGTGTCCTTCTGAGGGATACAGGGGCTCAAATGGACAGACACTGAGGCTAGAAGGGTAACCAGTGGTATCCTGTAACATTTTCTTGGTGCTGTAGCACGGGTAGCATCTAATTCCCCAGGTTATGGGAATTATTCTACTTTATAATTGATGTTTGGACGTGTGAATAACACTAATCTGACCATTTTATTTATTATTTAATTAATTATCCTCAGTAAATGTTCCCAATAAGTTAATAATTATTTTAATAGACATTCCTACGGATTGTCTGATATCAGGTGAGTTCTCATTATGTATTAAACAATTGGAGTAAATTCATAATATTTTTTTTACTCCTTATTTTCAAATTTCAGTTGATTTACTAAAATAATTACTCAAAAATATAAGTCATGGGTATTCATGTAATATTTTCACTTCATTAGTTTTCTTAGTATTTCACAAAAATATTAATTTCTAGAAGTTTTCATGATTGTATATTAAATATTTTAATATATTTTTAGAAGTATTCATTATCTTATTTTTGAAATTTTTGGTACTTTGAATTATATTTAATAAAAAATATGTATAAAGTTTATTTAGGTATTTTTATATACTTTTATGTATTTTTAGACTATCTACTGTCCACAGGAACATTTATTAAATATTTAGAATGTTCCTGTGTAGGTTGTAGCATGTTTATGTGGTACCTAGGTTTCTCAGGGGGCCTGTCACTTTTTCAACCCGTAGTCCTGCAGCTGCATACTTGTCAGAGGCCCAGGGCTGCATACACCGCTTTTGACAGGGTGACAGTGCTGTAGCTCAGCCGCGCGCGGGTGTATTGGCTGCCGTGGCTGCGTGCGGGAATTGTGACAGAACACATTTCTGTCTGTAACTCCTAAAATATACACAACACCTCAATTCTGACTGAATTTTAGGTGTTAAAACTATATGTGACAATATATGTGAAATATTTAAATGGCCAAAAAGTGCAATACTGGTGCCGTGGTATTTTGGTCTTTCTTTTCTTAATTATTTAAAATGATAAGGTGTTGGATTTCAAGGGTGGGGTCAGTGAGTGACCCTACCTCATTTTGGGTGGAGAATCCATTTCTGCAATAATATTGATGCTTTTCCTACTCCTTCTTAGGTTAATTTTAATATTATTATTTTTCTGTTATTTTTGTTACTTTTGCAGCTTGCTTTGAAATAGTAGCAAGCTGACATCCACCACTATCTCACCTGCCTCCAACTATACCATAGCTATACCACCTCACCCTCTGAACCCCTTCATCAGACCAAAGAAAAAGAAACACCTCATCCATCATCCTTCACCAAATATGTCCTGCACATACTGCAGCCGGAACAGCCTTTTGTGCCGCATCCTTCCAGGCTGGTGTGCCTGTGTCCCGTGCCAAGCCGGACACTGCTGCTGCTCCCTATTGAAGAGCATGCCGCGCGACCGCACCCAAGGTTGCCCACGCAAGAGGATGCATTTTGACTCCTTTGTGATCTCAAGCAACAAGGAGATCTCAACAAATGAGTGGACCCCGCCTGTCTTGCCTTGCAACCATCCGCAACACCCCCCTCAAAATCCTCCATTGTACAAGAGCCACAACTGGGGCTTGCTTTTCCGCCAGGCTGGACCTCCAAGCCGCCAGGATTTCTAAAACTTTGTGGCCTTCTGGAATGCCGCCCATGAGTGGGCCGCACGGGTATGAATGAACGTATCAGCAATGGAACCAAGGATCCCCAACCGTCCGGCTGCTCCTCCTCCACAACCACCAAGGCCAGCTCCTCCTCTGCTGCCACTGTGTCCTCCCACTCCTCCGTCTTCATCTCCACCGCCGCCATCACCATCCCCTGTTCCCAGGTCATCACCAGAGCCCTTGCGCGCGCCGTCTCCTGTGGTGATCAAGTGTTCACTGGAACCCGCAACCGCTGCAACCCCTCCAACTGCAACTCCTGAAATCCCGGAGAAACCTCTAGTTCTGGCGCTTCCCTTTGCCAGGTTTGACGCAATGGTGAACAATGCAGATGAACTCCTCTGGCGATTTCTAGAAGTTCCTTATGCTCACACTGCCAATGCACAACGCAAGGTCTTGGCAGCTTTACAATCCCTAGACGCGGCAGCTCGCGCGGAGGCGGAGGATTTGATGAGGACTTGGCCAGTGTAGGCGGATTTCCCCCCTTTCTCTCCCTTTTCATTCCATCTTTTTTTCATTCCCGCGCCTATGTAAAGATAAGGACTTTTGCCGCGCCATCCTGAGCAGCCTTTGGGCTTTGTGAGACCCTTGAGAGAAATAAGAGCTGCGCGCAAGATCCAGGCTTTTAGATCAACCCGCAAGAGTGAGAAATCTGTGCAACTGTGAGTATCCCATGACAGTGAGAACATCCGCACGCAAGATCTGCGCTTGTGAGAGAAACCCGCAAGAGTGAGGAGTATCCGCTCAAGGTACCTGGACTGCCCCAGACAAACTGCCACACAGTTCCCCGTACCTATCTACAGAACAGAGAGATTACAAAGAAAACCAGCCGCGCGCACGCAACCTTGAGAGAGAGAAAGAAAAAGAATCCGCCCAAACCCATTTGGACCTTCCATCTATAAGATAACCAAAAAAATGTAAAGAGTTTTTTTTTAAAAAAATACCAACACGTTTCCAAGCCTGCGTCTTTGCTCTTCAACCCACGTTCATTCCGTGCAACGCGCTTTCCTAGTTCCCTGAATCATCTGTTGGAAATTGTCCATGCCTTTTCTTCCAGAATGCGGGGCTTGTCCTTGCATTAAGGGACCCAGCTTTGCGCCGTTCCTGTACCTCAAAGAAACCATCCATAGCCAGCAGTAATCCAAAAGCCAATCCAGAGAGAATAAAATAAAAAACAAACATTCTGGGGTGTCTAGTTATTCCAGCTGTGAACCGGCTAGAACACCCCCTCACCAAATCCAATCATATCCCCTATTCATCCATTGATCCCCCCCCCCCCAACTTGACTGCTGTCCCCAGCGGTCTGCAGTTGTTTACTCCGCCAGACACAAACCGCGCGCGCGGGCTTGTCCTTGGACAAAGGATCCGTGTTGCCATCCCCATTTCTATCAGAACCAGCCGTCTTGTTGAATGAAGTCGAGCCTTGCGCAAAGAACTGTTTCATGTGCAAAGCTGGGGCCTTATGTTTGAGCGGAGTTCCATCCAATTCCACCAACTGGTAGATACCTCCAGTGAACTTGGAAAGCATGCAAAAAGGCCCGTTCCATCAATTCACAAACATCTTCCCCCATTGAGTTTCCAGGCTCTTGTTGTAAAGCAGAACCAAGTCCCCCTTCCGCGATGGATCCCAGATTTTATGTGTGCAGCGCTTGTCCCAGTAGCGGACGGACTTTTTGCCAGTTGCCTTCAGTCTTCCAGCCGCTTTCTCCAACATCTCTTCCTGTTGCAGGAGTTGCTCAGCACGGGCCTTGACTAGATCCGCGGCTGTCTTAACCTTCCACCAGTCAATACCCAGAAAAGTTTCCAGCTCAATATCAATTGGCAGCATGGGTTGCTGCCCAAATAGCAGCTTGTACGGAAAATAACCCATTGATCCCTTCACCAAAATCCAATCTGCAAAAAGAAAAACCAGAAGGGTTTCCTGCCACCGCTTTCCATCCTTGCCGCACATCTTCACCATGGCATCCTTGATAGGCTGGTGACCGCACCAATCATCCCCGCACCTTCCAGATAGTACTCTGTCACTTGCCCAAACTTTTCTCCACAACTTTGCACCAACTCCGCCAACTGTCCCCAGAACTCCGCACCCCCATCAACGGTTACCAGCCAAAGTGATCCATAACGCGCCAACCAATCCTCCTCCACAAACTGACCAACTTTTTCCGCCAAAAGCTTCACCAGCGGCCATGCTTCCACCCATCCCAACAGATTGTCCCACGCAACAAGGAGGTACATGAACTTACCTGCCTTGATGTGCACAACATCCAGAGAAACCCGCCCAAACAAGGCGTCCTCTCCAGTGGGGATACCTACTTTGCAAGTTAACGTTGCGCTCTGCTTCTGACATGCTTTGCACAACTGTACCCACTCCCCCACTGGGTGTACTACACCCGGCCACCAGAAACTTGCCCGCATGCGCTTCCATGTTTCAAGCTTGCCGCAATGACCAATATTGTCATGGAGACTTCCCAGAATTACCTCCTGATCTTCCCTAGACGTGCTGACCACAAGCAGTACCAGTGCGCTCTGCTGCCACAGCTGTCCTTCCTGCAGGTAGAAATTTCCCACTCTCTGCCAAATCCATTGAACAATCTTTTCTGGCCTGTCATCCAGACACCAAAGATCCCGCAAATAAAAACTGAGGACCGCGTACCTCCCGGACTGCTGGATCAGAAGTTGCACACCTACTTCCATCACCCCTACCTTAATCATTGGGGCCTCCACATCCAATGGTTCCGCGCCTTTGTACGGATCCTCCTGCGGGTACCAAGACAGTGTGTCTGGCATCATGAAGGCCTTCCCTGGAACATGCACAACCATGAAAGAGAACAACTGAAGGAACGCAACCCACCTGGTCATGGGCGCGTTTGGCAGCATTGGAAAATTGATCATCCGCACCAGCACCTCCGCATCCACCAGAAGCATGAAGTGAATCCCCCATAGTAAGTGCTGCAACCTCTGCACATTCTTAGTGACCACACAAAGTTCCAACTTTGGCTGGGAGTACCGGCTCTCCATTGGCGTAAACATAAAGGACTTGTAAAGAACCAGAAAATCTTTCCCCTCATCCTCCTGGGTCAGCACCACCCCCGCCCCAAGCTTGCTTGAAACCACGGCCAACCTAATTGCCCTGGCATTGTAATTCAAGTCCTGTAACACAATATTGCGTCCAAAGATCTCCTTGAGCTTGTTGAAGGCAATGTCAAAGTTTGAACCCCAGGTCCATTCTGCACCCTTACGCCTCACTGCCTGCAACAGACAAGCAACCTCCGCAAACTGCTTGATGAACATCCGTACATAGCTACACAATCCCAAGAACTGGAGAATGTGCAATACAGTCTTTGGCATTGGCCACTTGAGGACTTTGTTGCATTTCTGGGCCGCAATATGCCTTCCGTTGGAAGCCACCACATGTCCCAGAACCTCCAGTGCAGGTACGCATACCGCCAGATTTTTCCCCAACACCCTAAGCCCCACTTCTTCAATCCGGAACAAGGTCCGCTCCAGTGTTTGCGCATATTCCCAGACAAATTGGCAAATATCCGGAGCGTCTATAAGTGTTTCCCCTCTGTAATCCATCTTTGGGCCCTTGATGCCCAGTTTGTCAATGAAAATCTGCACCCCCTCCAGAATATTGTCCTTCAGAATCCAGGTCATCTAGGCTTGGTAAACTGCAACCAAGTTAGTTGCGCCTTGCAGCAGCCACATCAGTTGCATCCTGCCCAATCCGGTTTTGAAGGCAGTCATTGGACACAAAATCCAATTGAGTTTGTGCTGATTGTATCCACCCATCACATCCACCAACCCATAGCATGCGCATCCTGCCATAGATTCCAGAAACTTGTCCATGCGCAGGGGTTGTCCCATGTCTCAAATTGTAAAAAAATTGAGCCGCTGCAGATCATGAACAATCTGTAATGACTTCCCATCCTGCTTAACAATTGCAAAGATTGGACTTGAGTAACTCAATGTTGACTGCTTGTAAAGACCCGTCCCCACACGCTTGCGCACCAGCTCCAAGAAGGGCCCCCAAATGGCTTGCAGAATCAGAATTGGCTTGATCTGCCAAGGTTTGTGCGGAACCGTAAGAATCACATAAGGGTTGACTATCTTTCTCTTTAACAGTCCCCGCTCTTCAGGTCCAAACGCGAGCGCTCTTTCCCAGAGAACAAGTACCAAAGTCAGCAAATCCCGTTCCTCCGCACTTAACCAGCCCAGCAGCCCAAAGTTAACAGCTGTGATCCGCTCATCTCTAATCTGCTCCAATTGCGTTACCCATCCTGAAACCTTCAGCAGGGATTTACAAGGGTCCCGCAACCAAGGGATTGGTTGCAGTGGTCCATTCAGACCTTGCAGAATTGCTTTGTTCCAGGGACAGACCTTTTGTGCAACCGGCTTATACTTCCCAATGTTGCACCACGCCATCTGCATGCATCTGTTACCATAGGTCCTATTCAAAACCAAACTGCGGCTTTTGCCTTTGCATACAAGCATGGAACAATGATAGTTTTTTTGTGAAGTACCTCCCGGCAATGCACACTGAGGAAAGGAGCTTACTTCCAGTGCTTGCGCGTCCCGCCCTTCCTCCCTTCTTCCCACCTGCTCCTCCCTGGTTGATGGCCCACACAAAGCGGGTGATTTCTCCGTGCGGTAACCTTGGCCAACTAGTCAAAATCCACCTCTGGACCACCCTCACAAACCAACTCTGCACTGGGGTCCTCCTCTTCTTCTCTTTCCAAAACCCGCATCCACTTTCCCAACCCCTGATTGCAGATCTTGGTTTTGAATTTCCCACCCAATGAATCTTCCACTGTCAACGCTTCTGTCCCCACCTCTGGATCAAATTTCATTTGCGCTTGGAACCCAAACATGAATGGCCGTCCTAAAATAGCCTCCCCTAAATCAACCAATAGAAAAGAAAGTGGTTTGCGGACCCTTGAAACCTCAACTCTTCCTACTCCACAACCCCATCCATGCAACAAGCCCTGCCGTTGAGCACGCAAAGCCCAATTGCGCATTTCCACCAAACCAATCCCATTTCATCAAACAATCTGGACAGAAGGAGGTTCACCATGGAAACAGTATCCACCAGCTCCCACACCTTCCTTCCAGCAATCTTCATCAAAACATAAGCCAGTGGAGTTGAAACCAATTTCATCCCCGCTGGCTTGCGCTCTGCTTCATCCCAAGCCAAGTTCACCTGCTGCACCGTTGGAGGGATCCTATTGTGTCCGCAATCCTTCAGCGCTTGAACCATCTCATCTACTACCACCAGCAACACCGCAGCCAACTCCTTCAAGGTCAAGGGAATAGTCATTTCATTCCCCATTACCCTGTGCACAATTTCTGCCGCCTTCTTTTTCCCCGTCGGATTCACCGGCTGTCCATCTGTTTACAGAACGGGCACAATTGGCTTAGGAGCTGCCAGCAGTACCCATTCCTTGGCATCCACATCCATCCTTTCCACCGCCACCAACTCCTCCATTGCTAATACCCTCACTTCTGCTTCCACACGTGGTGTTTGCCATACCCCAGGACCAGTGACAATCCCCATCAAAGCTTGAGCAGTTACCAAAAATTCCTGTCCTTGTGTGTGCAATTTCTCCATGACAGTTGGATTCCCAGGTTTGGAGGAGATCTGCTTGCCCTTTTGGAACAAGAATCCCATTCCCACCGGTCAAACCAATCCCACCTTGAGGTCCTTTGTCATGTTATTGCACCCCAACCACCAATTTCCCTTGTCCCGCAGTAATTGCATAGCCGCAATGTGGGAGGATTTGACTGTGGAAGCATTCCCCCAAGGCAAGGAGGCAGATTGTGCGGCCCAGACAGCATTTGAATCAGAAAGATCCATAATTCCTTTATCAATTCTGTCATCTTGCTAACCTCCGGGCTTGTCATTGGTGGTGTGGCCTGAGTGTGTTTTGTTTTTGAGGGGCCCGCAACCGGAGCTTGCATTGGTGCCGCCAGAGTGTGGGAAGCAAAATTCTTTGGCCCTTTTGGGAACAACCTTGCCGTGTCCTCCATCAGTTCCTCCAAGTCCAGCTTGCTTTCCACTTCACAACAAATGACAAGGATTTCCGGAAGAAGTGCAATACTCCCATCTAACAACCTCTTTACCAGGTTGTTGTTGTACAAGTGCTGCTGCACCCCCCCATGGAGTGGGGGACTGAGTCCTCCCAATAAAGCCCTCTTAATTGCGCCCGTCTTCCCCAATATCACCTTGTTCATTGCCAGGTAGCAATAGATCCAATTGAAAATTGCTACATGATCCCCCAATTGCGCTTGCGTCCAAACTCCGCCACTTGTGCTTGCTTCTGCCCTAGCTCTCTCAAATTTGCTCTCCCAAAACCAAGGTTTGCGCCTTCCCCACCGCAGCATTATTTTGGCCTTCAGTTTTGGCCAAGCAAGTTCCTCATACCCCTCCATCTCCTCCACATCCCAAATCTTTGCTTTATCCTTGATGAAGAGGACCACAAGCCAAGCCTTATGAAAACCCGTTGCACCTTTGGCATTGGAAATTCCTTTTTATTGCGCAAGGAATTGCTCAAAGTCCTCAGTGTTGAACCGGATGTGAGAATAGTCCTGCGGCCTGATGCAAAATGGCTTGTGGTTGGCGCCATTGTTGGAACAAGGGACACCGTATCCTGCCCCTGATGAGGGTTGCTTCCAAGAAGCCGGAGGAGGAGGATGAGGAAGAGGAGTGGGATAATGTTAGATGACCCTGCAACAGTCAATGGGTGGTACTGGGACATTGCGCTTGTTAGTTTCAAGAGACAAGGAACAAAAGATTACTTCCCGGCCAGACCCCCAGATGTGGAATTCAGAAGAGGACTTCTCCTCCAATGGTTCCCAAGTTTGGAAGTTATTTATCCCTTGCGTCTGTAAACCCTGAGTGCAAATGAGAGATAGAGAATTGAGAATAAAAATCCTTCCAAAACCTATGACAACCCAATGTGATCCTCTGTGATCCAATGATGCCCTCCCTCCTCCTCCAACCAGGTTGAGGGTGCGGCTTAATTAGCCTACCCCTCAACCCTAACCTAAGTGCAACCAGAAACAAGCAAGAATAATGAAATACAACTCCTAAGCACAGAAACCTAGCCTCAACCCTATCCTTCCCATCCCATAATCCACATCCCATATCCCATATCCCATATCCATCTTTATTGTCCGCTGTGGAAAGAACAGGAGAGTTACGCTCCCAAGTTGTCCGCAAGTCCGGAAGTTATTGGTCTAAGCGTCTGTAAGGAGTTTGGATGCAATGAGTTATTAACTGTAGTGAGATAAAAAAAGAGATAATGAGATGTATTCCTCTTCCCCCAATCCTTCCTGTTCCTTTCCTTGTTGGTCTTCTCAATCATGATGATCTTAACCCAACCCAGAGTTGAGGGTGAGGACTTGGGTCCCCCCCCTTCAACCCTAACCTAAGTACAACCACAAACGCGAAAGAACAATGAAACACAACCCCTAAGCACAGAACCCTAGCCAAACCCTACCCCTCCATCCCTTGCCCCATAACCCATGCCCCTTGATATCAACGTACGCCCGGTTTGTCCTTCTCATGGCGCGGCCCTCTGCCGCGCCCTACTTGGAGTCCCCCGGTTTGCCCGCCCGCGCGCGTCCGCGGACCTTGCGGTCCGCAGGTTGGCCCGCGCGCGCCTAACCCCCCAATCCCCCGCCCTTGCCTTCCGGACTAGCCACCCGTGAGCTTGGTTGGGCCGGCTCCATCACTCGGTCCGCGTTTCCTGGGCGGGTCGCAGCCCGGCGCCCTCAGAGTAGGCCCAACCCGCATTTGGTGCTGAGCCCCGCAATCCCTACTGCTGAGCCCGCAGGGGCTGCTGCTGAGCCCTCAGCAGGCACTGCTGAGACGGCGCGCACCCCAAATGCTGAGCCCGACCTACCCAACTGCTGAGCGCGCAGCCCACAACGCAGCTCTCAACCCAAGGTTATAAATACGACACCACACCGCCTGCCATTAAGTCCACACGCTTTTTCCTTCTCATGAAGCGGCCTCATGCCACGCTCAACTCAGAGCCCCCTGCGCATGTCCGCATCTGCCCAACCCCCCATTCCAGATATCCAAGATATATCCGCGCAATCCAATCCGCGTCTTTCAACGCAGGATCCGCGTGAAATACATCCAATCTGATCCAATCCATCCCGCATCTCCAGATGCTGAGCCCAATTTGACTGCTTCTGAGCCTGCAGCGCGAATTTATGCGGAAAAGCTGCACCCATTGCTGAGCGTGCAGCGCGCAGCTATTTCCAAATTGCCTCTATGAAAGACCACCAAACTGCGCCTCCCCCACCGCCACAGCCTCCTCCTCCTCTTCCGCCCCCACCGCGTCCTCCCACTCCCCCAAGACCTGCTCCTCCATCTCCATCACCAGCTCCCAGGTTGTCACCGGAACCCGCGCGCGCACTGACTCTGTGGTTATTGAGTTGTCACCGGAACCCACAGCTGCTGCAACTCCTCTGGCTGCCACTCCCAAGATTTTGGAGATCCCCCTGATTTGGGAACTCCCACTGGCAAGGTTTGATGCAATGGTGAATGAAGGGGACAAGCTACTCCAGTGCTTTCTGGCGGTCCCCCACGCTCACACCACCAATGTGCCATGCAAAGTTTTGGAAGCATTCTGGGCCCTAGCCATGGCGGCTTGCGCGGACACAGAGGAGGTGATGAGGACTTGCCCAACGTAGGCAGATTGCCCCCCCTTTTCTCATTTCTTCCTATCTTGTTTCCATTCCCCGCCTATCTTGCAAAGAAAAATGGACTTTTTCCGCGCCAACCTAAGTAGCCTTTGGGCTTGTGATGATCTTGAGAGAAATAAGAGCCGTGTGCAAGATCCGCGCTTTGAGAGCAATGACAAGATTGAGGAGAATCTGCGCCACTGAGAGTATCTTCTGAGAGTGAGAAAAATCCATGCCACTGCAAGTATCTGCTAAAGGTACCTGGACCACCCCAGACAAACTGCCTCACAGTTCCCCACACCCATCTACAGAACAGAGAGAGCACAAAGAAAACCTTCCGCAAGTGCACATCCTTCAAAGAGAGGAAGATAAAAAGTATCCTCCCCAACCCATCCATACCTTCCATCTATAAGATAACCAAAGAAAACCTGAAAAGAGAGTTTTTTTTTTTTAAGCACCAACCTGTTGCCAAGCCCGCGCCTTGCTCTTTGACCCACATCTGTTCTGCACCACGCGACTTCCTAGTTCCCTGGATCATCCATTTGAAATTTTTCCTGCGTTTGTTTCCAGAATGCAGGGCTTGTCCTTGCATCCGCAGACCCAGCGTTGCTCCATTCCCGTACCTAAAAGAAACTCATATTGTATCCAGCAATAATCCCAAAAATGCCAATCCAGAGAGAAGGAAATAAGAAAAAAAACATTATGGGGTGTCTAGTTGTTCTGGCTGTGAACAGGCTAGAGCACCCCCTCACAAAATCTAATCATATCCCCTATTGATCCATTGTTCCCCCCCCCAACTTGACTGCTGTCCCCAGCGGTCTGCAGTTGTTTACTCCGCCGGACGCAAACCGCATGCGTGGGCTTGTCCTCAGACAAAGGATCTGCATTGCCATCCCCATTTATATCAGAACCAGCCATCTTGTTGAATGAAGTCAAGCCGCATGCAAATAATTGTTTGACGTGCAAAGCTGGGGCCTTCTGCTTGAGCGGAGTTCCATCCAACTCCTCCAACTGGTAGCTTCCTCTGGTGAACTTGGATGCCATGCGGAACGGACCATTCCATTGATTTTCAAACAGCTTTCCCCATTGAGTTTCCAGGCTCCGGTTGTAAAGCAGAACCAAGTCCCCCTTCCGCAACGGATCCCAGAGTTTTTGCATGCAGCGCTTGTCCCAGTAGCGGACGGACTTTGTGCGGGTTGCCTTCAGCCTTCCAGCCACTTTATCCAACATCTTTTCCTGTTGCAGGAGCTGCTTGGCGGGGGCCTTGACTAGGTCTGCAGGTGCCTAAACCTTCCACCAATCAATACCCAGAAAGGTTTCCAGCTTGATGTCAATTAGCAGCACAGGTTGCTGCCCAAATAAGAGATTGTATGGAAAATAACCCATTGATCTCTTCACCAAAATCCAATCCGCAAAAAGAACCACTGGAAGAGTCTCCTTTCACCGCTTGCCATCCTCCCCGCACATTTTCACCATTGCGTCCTTGATCAGCTGGTGACCGCGCTCAATCATCCCTGTGCCTCCCGGATAGTACTCTGTCACTTGTCCAAACTTTGCTCCGCAACTTTGCACCAACTCTGCCAGCTGTCCCCAGAACTCCACACCCCCATCAACCCCTACCAAGCAAAGTGACCCATAACGCGCAAACCAGTCTTCCTCCAGAAACTGCCCAACTTTCTCCACCAAGAGTTTCACTATTGGCCGCTCTTCCACCCATCCCAACAGATTGTTGCACACAACAAGGAGATATGCAAACTTACCTGCCTTGATATGCACAAAATCCAAGGAAACCCGCCCAAACAAAGCATGCTCTCCAGTGGGAATACCAACTTTTCAAGGGAGTGTTTCTCTCCGCTTTTGAAACCCTTTGCACAACCGTACCCCCTCCGTACTGCGCGTACCAAAACTGGCCACCAGAACCTTTCCCGCACTTGATTTTGCATTTCAGCTTTTCTGCAATGGCCAAGATTTTCATGCAGAATCCCCAGGATTACCTCCTGATTGGCCCTTGCCGTGCTGACCACAAGCGGTACCGGCACACTCCACTGCCACAGCTGTCCTTCCTGCAGCCAGAAATTTCCCACTCTCCGCCAAATCCATCAAAGGATTTTGGCTGGAATGTCATCTGGAAACCAAATATCATGCAAATACAAACTGAGGACCGCATACCTCCTGGACTTCTGGAGTGGAAGTGAAGCTCCCACTTCCACCACTCCCACCTTAACCATTGGAGCCTCCACATCCAGTGGTTCTGTGCCCTTGTATGGATCATTTCACGGGTACCAAGACAGCGCATCCGGAAGCATAAAAGCCTTCCCTGGAACATGTACCACTGTGAAATAAAACAACAGAAGGAATGCAACCCACCTGGTCATAGGCACGTTTGGAAGCATTTGAAAATTGATTATGCGCGCCAGCACCTCTGCATCCACCAGAAGCATGAAGAAAATCCCCCATAGCAAATGCTGCAACCTCCGCACAATCTTAGTGACCCTGCAAAGCTCCAACTTTGGCTGCAAATACCGGCTCTCTGTTGGCGTAAACGTAACAGAATTGTAAAGAGCCGGTTTGTCTTTCCCCTCATCCTCCTGTTTCAGCACTGCCCCTGCGCCAAGCTTCCTCAAATCCACAGCCAACTTAATTCCCCTGGTGTTGTAATCCAAGTCCTGAAACACAATATTGCGTCCAACAATCTCCTTGACTTTGCCAAATGCTTTGTCACATTTCAAACCCCAGGCCCATTCCGCGCCCTTACGCATCAATGCCCGCAATGGACTAGCAAAATCCGCAAAACGCTCAATGAACATCCGTACATAGCTACACAATCCCAAGAACTGGAGGATGTGTGATAGAGCCTTTGGTGTTGGCCACTCAAGGATTTTATTGCGCTTCTTCTCCGCAATCCGCCTTCTGTCAGAAGCCACCACTTGCCCTAGAACCTCCAGCATGGGTACACAGACTGCTAAATTTTTTCCCAACACTGTGAGCTCCACTTCCTCAATCTGGAACAAGATCTGTTCCAGCATTTGCGCAAATTCCCAGACAAATAGGCAAATTTCCGGAGCATCTATAAGCGTTTCTCCTCCATAATTGGTCTTTGGGCCTTTGGTTCCCGTGTTGTTGATGAAAATCTGCACCCCCTCCAGAAGATTGTCTTTCAGAATCCAGGTCATCTGCGCTTGGTAAACCGCGACTGAGTTAGTTGCACCTTGCGGCA
Source organism: Puccinia polysora (assembly GCA_025617555.3). Taxonomy (NCBI): domain Eukaryota; kingdom Fungi; phylum Basidiomycota; class Pucciniomycetes; order Pucciniales; family Pucciniaceae; genus Puccinia; species Puccinia polysora. Next base: position 12,878,166 of record CM062624.1, on the reverse strand, counting down.
GCTGTGTCAGTTTCATCCTGCCCAATCCGGTTTCAAAGGCAGTCATTGGCCACAAACTCTGATCAAGTTTGCACTGATTGTATCCGCCCATCACATCCACCAACCTGTATCACGCACGCCCTGCCATAGATTCCAGAAACTCATCCATGCGCAGAGGTTGTCCCGCGTCTTGGATTGTAAAAAAATTAAGCCACTGCAAATCATGAACAATCTGCAATGACTTCCCATCCTTCTTAACCACCGCAAAGATTGGACTTGAGTAACTTGATGTCAATTTCTTTTAAAGGCCCGTCCCTACACGCTTGCGCACCAGCTCCAAGAAGGGCCTTCAAACCTCCTGCGGAATGGGGATTGGCTTGATCTACCAAGGCTCATACAGAACCGTTGGAATCACATCAGGGTCCCCTATCTTGCTCCTCAACAGTCTTCACTCTTCAGGTCCAAACGCCAGTGCTCTTTCCTGGAGGACAAGTACCAACATCAGAAAATCCCATTCCTCCGCACTTAACCAACCCATCAGTCCAAAGTTAAGGGCCGCAACTTGCTCATCCATAATCCGCTCCAATTGTGTCACCCAACCCAACACCTTCAGTGGAGATTACCAAGGATTCCACAACCAAAGGATTGGTTGCAGGGGTCCATTCAGGTTCTGCTTCATTGTTTGGTTATGGGGGAAAACCTTTTGCAAAACCGGCTTATACTTCCCAAAATTGCACTGCACCATCTGCACGCATCTGTTACCATAGGTCCTAGTCAAAACCAAACCGCAGCTTTTGCCTTTGCTCACAAGCGTGGCACAATGATAGTGTTTTTGCAAAGTACCTCCTGGAGATGCATACTGAGGAAAGGAACTCACTTCCAGTGCTTGCACATCCTGCCCTTCCTCCCTAATTCCCACCTGCTCCTCACTGATCAACCACCCACACAAAGCCAGAGCTTGCTCTGTGCCGTTACCTTGGCCAACTAGTCAAAATCCAACTCCGTCCTACCCTTGGAAACCAGCTCTGCACTAGGGTCCTCCTCTTCTTCTCTTTCCAAATCCCACGTCCACTTCCCCATCCCTTGATTTCAGATTGTAATTTTTAATTGCCCGCCAGACAAATCTTCCACTGTCAACACTTCTTTCCCCACCTCTGGGTCAAATGTCATTTGCACTTGGAACCTGAACATTAATGGCCATCCTAAAATAGCCTCCCCGCAACCAACCAATAGAAAAGAAAGTGGTTCACGGACCCTTGCAACCTAAACCTCTTCCTCCTCCACAACCCCATCCACACATTTCTGCCAAACCAATCCCATTTCATCAACCATTCTAGACAAAAGGAGGTTCACCATGGAACCGCTATACACCAGCGCCCATACCTTCCTTTGTGAAATCTTCATTGGAACATAAGCCAGCGGAGTTGAAACAGATTTCATCCCCGCAAGGTTGCTCTCTGCTTCATCCCAAGCCAAGTTCACCCACTGCACTATTGGAGGGATCCTATTGTGTCCACAATCCTTCAGGGCTTGAACCAACTCATCTACTACCACTAGCAACACCACCGCCAACTCCTTCAAGTTCAAGGGAATATTCATTTCATTCCCCGTCACTCTGCACAAAATTTCCACCGCCTTCTTCTTCCCTGCCAGATTCACTGCCTGTCCATCAGTTTCTGGAACACGCGCAACTGGCTTAGGAGCTACTGGCGGTACCCACTCTTTGGCATCCACATCCATCCTTTCCACCGCGGCCGGCTCCTTTGTTTGTAGTACCCTCACTTCCGCTTCCACGCGCAGTGGTTGCCACACCCCGGGACCTGTAACAATCCCCAGGAAAGCTCAAGCAGTTAACCCTGATTCCTGTCCTTGCGTGCGCACTTTCTCCATGGCGGTTGGATTCCCAGGTTCCGTGGAGATCCGCTTGCCCGTTGGGAACATGAATCCCATTCCCACCGGTAAAAACAATCCCGCCTTGAGTTCCCTCATCATTTTATTGCACCCAGACCACCAATGCCCGCTTTCCCCACAGTAATTGCATAACCGCGGCGCGGGCAGATTCAACGGCAGAAGTGGTCCCCCATTGTGAGGAGGCGGATTGCACGGCCCTGACAACAGTTGACTCAGGAAGATCCGTAAATCCTTCATCAATTCCATCATCTTGCTAATCTCTGGGCTTGTTGTTGGTGGTATTGCCGGAGCGTGTTGCTTATTTGAGGGGCCTGAAACCAGAGCCTGTGTTGGTGCTGCCAAAGGGTGAGAAGCGGACTTCTTTGACCCCGTTTGGAATGAACTTGCCATGTCCTCCATCAGTTCCTCCAAGTCCAACTTGCTCTCCACTGTCCAATGGATGATAAGGATGTCCGGAAGAAGCGCAATACTCCCATCCAATAACCTCTTTACCAAGTTGTTGTTGTACAAGTGCCGCTGCACCTGCCTGTGGAGTTGGGGACCAAGTCCGCCCAAAAACGCCCTCTTCATTGCGCCCATATGCCCCACTATTACCTTGTTCTTTGCCAGGAAGTGGTAGATCCGTTCAAACATTGCTACATACTCCCCCAATTGCGCCCATGTCCAGACCCCACCATTTGTGCTTGCTTCTGCCGTGGCTTGCTCAAATTTGCTTTCCCAAAACCAAGGTTTGCGCCTTCCCCACCGCCCCCATCCGTCATGAAGAGGACAAAAAGACAAGCCTTATCTGAACCCGTTGCACCTTACGTGTTGGTGATTCCTTTGTATTGCGCAAGGAATTTCTCAACGTCCTCAATGCTGAACCAAATATGTGGATAGTCCCCCGGTCTGATGCAAATGGGCTTGTGATTGGCGCCATTGTTGGAGCAAGGGACACCGTATCCTGCCCCTGATGAGGGTTGCTTCCAAGAAGCCAGAGGAGGAAGAGGAGTGGGGGTCACGTTAGTTGACCCCAAGATGGTTGATGGGAGGTACTGGGACATCACGCTTGTTAGTTTTGAGAGACAAGGAACAAAAGGTTACTTCCCGGCCAGACCCCCAGATGTGGAAATCAGAAGAGGACTTCTCCTAGAATGGTTCCCAAGTTTGGAAGTTATTGATCCCTTGCGTCTGTAAACCCTGAGTGCAACTGTTTACCCTTCAACCAAGAGATAGAGAGGTAGAGAATAAAAGAGATGAGTGTAAAAGAGCCTTCCAACCTGATGTGATCCAATCTCATATCCCCCCTTCCCCTTCATTGGGTTGAGGGTGCGGTTTAAGTAAACCTCCCCCTCAACCCTAACCTAAGTACAACCAGAAGCAAGCAAGAATAATGAAATACAACCCCTAAGTACAGAACCCTAGCCCCAACACTATCCTTCCATCCTATGATCCATATCCCATACCCCATATCCCATATCCCATATCCCATCTGTATTGCCTGCCTGCCATTACATCCACCCATTTTGTCCTTCTCATGATGCGGCCCTTGCGCCGCACCCCACTCAGAGACCCCCACGCATGTCTGCATCTTCCCAATGGGCCATTCCAGATATCCATGGTACATCCGTGTGATCTGCGCGCTGTGTCCCATCCAATCCAATCCACCCTGCGTCTCTGGATGCCAAGCCTGACTTGACTTCCGCTGAGCCCGCAGCACAGCTTGCTGCAGAAAGACGGCACCCATTGCTTAGCGCGCAGCCCATTCCAACTTGGGTCCATAAAAGACCACCACAATGGAAAGATAGTATAGCAATCATGACTCTTTTGGTGTATAATTCAATGCTTCCATAACTGACTGAGAATAGATTTTCCAATTGATGGATTGCTGCTCCATTTCCATTTGATCCCAATCTACAAAGAGCAACAGCGAGTTGGATGGCTGGATTGCATTGAGCATTCCAAGAATTGTTCTGGAAGATGTGGTGGTCTTCAATCATCTCCAAAAATTTCAGGAATGAAGGCAACAAATTTTGGAATATTTGCTGGAAGCTTAAGTTGTGGATGAGGTGAAGCTTTTGCCTTTCATTATAGGGTTGTGGAGGGTGTGTATTCTTGGAACCATGTATTGCTTTTCCAAAAGAGAATTCAAAGCTAACCAAGTTGATTCCAAATTGGAGTTTGAATCAGAGTCTGAATGGGAGTCAAACAGTAGCAAAAGTTCAGTCAGATTTTTTGCATTTTCAACTTGCTGGCGGGAAGTTTGATTGGACATGTTGAGAAAGATGGTGATGTGATGTGGGGTGATGAGATGATGATGGGATTTGTGTGAAGATGGAGATTTGAAAATTGATAGAGATGTGAAGCAATGGAGATGAGATGTGTGTGATGTGATGGAGATGGGATTGGTATGGATTTGCTGATGTGGATGGGTGTTTTAGATGTGATGGATGTTGGATGGATGATGATGCATAAATGGCAGGTTTGATGTTTGAAATCCGCCATTTTCATGAAACCCGCCATTTCAAAATACACCAGTTAGGGGATATGTGTCTTTCAAAAACCCGCCATTAAAAATGGTGGGTTTGGTCAAAACAAATGGCAGGTTTCTAATGGCAGGTTTTCTAACTTTGATAGGCCCTAATAATAAAAATTAAAATGTGAAAATATTTGAGATGTAACAGGTGTTTTTTCAATTTTTTGAGTGTAATTGTGAAGGCCTTTAAGTTGGCCAAAAACTCTCATATTTATTTGAAAGGGGCTTTAGATGCTTGTCTAGTCACTCATATTTTATATATCATTTTTTGAAAACCCTGAAAAACTGTGTGAAATCAATGATTAACACATGGATTGGGGATTTTGAAAGATTTTGTTGCAATGTTGAAACCACACAAAATCAAGGGTTGGTGGCATGAAAACTATAACACCCTAAAATTATTGTGTTCTTAATAAAGCTTGGACCACACAAAATATTTTTAGAAAAAAACTTTTTTCAATTGATTTTTTCCCAATTTTAATCACTAGGTTTCTGGTAAGATTGAAACACAGCTGTTCTTGAAACCCAGAGATGAAAATTTTGCAAAAATTGATTAAACAAAAAATTCAAAAACAAAATGTTGTCTGGTTCAAGCCTTCTCAAAAACACAACATTTTCTTTACAGAATTATAATGTATTTATTATTTTTAAAGTTTAATGAATTTCTGAGATAGCCGGATTCCAACTATCATCCTCAGCATCACTGGTGAATAATAATGTATTGATGTGAAACAACAGTAAAATGTTTCATCATCATCAAACTCAAGCTCATCTCAATTCTTTTCATATTTACCCAAAGCTCAAGAAAAATTATCATAATTCTGGATCTTTCCATTCATCCAGTTACCCTCCTTGATCTTGAACTCCATAAACATCCATTCTTTTTTTTTGTGGCTTTCTTGAAAAATTATTTTGATGTATCTTTGTTCAATTAAGAATTCTATTTTGTCAAGTGATTTTTTTAAATTTGCAGGTAAAGATTTTATAACAAAACATAAAATAATGATTGTATCATCTACTTATATTGGAAAAACCACACTTGATATCAATCTTCAGTGTCACAAATTGGACTTATATGTGCTAAAAAACACTAATGAATTTTTGTTAAGTTTTTTCCACATTTATTTACAGCCTTTTTTCATTTCTTTTAATTCAAATGGTCAAACCAAGCTCTTGCTTTTGTTGCTTATAAATGAAGTCTCTACCAAACATCTTTTAATTATGAATAGAATTTTTGATTAATTTTTCTAGTCTCATCTCTTTTTTTTAAAAAAAAAAACTCAAAAAGGCAGAAATACTCTGTAATAAAATAAACATTACCTGAATCTAAGCACAGAATTATTGGAGATGAAACATGGTGCAACATTGGTCTATCAGCACAAGTGGGATTTCTTATTTTACACTTCTGATTTAGATTTTTGAGGCCAGGAAGGGTGGAGTTTGATGAAAGAACTGGGAACTTTTTGGAATTTATTTTCTAAATATGGTTTCAGAAATATTCAATATTGGAGAATAAAAAATCTACTTCCTTGTTTTCAGGCCCAAAGTTTTATGTTTTTGTGATTAGTAGAATGCAACACTTCTGGTCAAAAGGGAGAGGAAAAAGCTGGAAAGTATTTTTAAAATTCAATATTCATTTTGAAAAAAAAAAGTAATGAATCAATGCAAAAATTGATTGAGCTGAACTTAGGCCCACTACTTTCAGACTATTCAAGGGAAAAGAAACATGCATTTTCAGAATTTGTCTTTGCTAATTTTGGTAACTAATAGTTGGAAATATTTCATAATTATTGTAGGCATGATTTGTCCCTTGGATTAAATGGGGCTGGATTGCTCTGCTGGATGAGGATTCATGATATTACATTGATGAGCTACTAACTTTGCCTTCTTTGAATTCAGAGCTTCTTCATGAAGGATTATCACCTTGAGGTTGTTCCCACCACAACCACAAAGGCACTCTAATGGGACTTCATCCATCTATTAAAGAGATTTTACAAAATTTCTGATTTTGACAAGAGAAGATTTGCTGAATTTCTTTGATTTGAGATTGTATTGCTACCTGTGAATCTTGGACAGGTTTGAATGATTTCCATCTAGGATTAGCTTGGCTATTGAATCCATATTCCTATTGCATTCATTTTCAATGTGACTCTTGATTTCATCTCATGGCATATGAAGTGGTTTGATGTTGAGGACAAAACTCTTCTGCTGCCATATTGGCACCTCATGGTTGAGTTTCTTTTTTGGCTCCAGTAAACATGGGGAAAAGGAAATTTGGTACTCAAAGTTGGGGGACAAACTAGATGGATTTATTGGAGCAAAGGGGCAAGGGTCATGAAAACTGGTTTCAGTGAGGGTCTCCTCAGTTGGGTATTGATACCTTGACATGCAAGGCAATTGACTGAAGGATATGGGCAAAATATTACTGGCATGGGGCACAGGGAGAAATTTCCTGGCTTCTGGCTCCTGGTATGTTGATGAGACAACACACAAATTAGCTGATGGACTACAGTAATTCTTTTATATATTTCTAAGGCCTTTTTGGGCCCACACCAAGCGTTGTCAACCGTCATTTGGTAAATAAGGTTAGTTTCATAATTGATTTTGTGCAAAATTGATTGCAACACAACCTTATTTCAGGTCCTGATGCGTTTGGCGTCCACAAGCAACACATGGGATGGCAGGGTGAAGTTGAGGGGGCATGGAGTTAAAGGCAGATAAAGACCAAAGGGGGGGGGAGGCACAGGGCAGATGGTTAGAGCATCTCCAATTGTTGGAAAGCTTGGCTTGTTTGGTAGCGACTTGCTAGCTAAAAAAAATAGCTAGCAAGCAATTTGTTGCACACATGCTGCAATGGTGCCATCCATAAGGCCACAGCAGCTAGCTAGCAACTCAAAACACACAATTGTGTGCCATGTAGCAGGTTGCTAGCTAGGACCATTTGGCCGTTTTTTTGTTGTTTTTTTCAATTTTAGCCCAAAGTTGGGGCTGGGGTAAGAGGGGGAGGGGATATTGGAGTTGCAATGATGGCAGAAGGTGGTATCGAAGGATATTGAAAGGAGATCTGGCGGGTTGGCGGGGTAGAGGATGGAGAGGAGGTACTCAAGGATGGAGCTAGCAAGCTTGCTAAATTCCCATAACTTTATGGAAAACCCGGCAAACTTATGGAGCTCGCTTGCTAGCGAGCCCTTATTTTTACACAATTGTGAAAATTGCTCAGTAAACTTAGCTAACAAGCGGGTTTACCGAGACGATTGGAGTTGCTCCTATGACGGTAAATTTTGGTCTCGACCAAAATGTGCCGTCACATGGGTTTTTGGCCTATGGGAGACCTGAAACCTTAGCAAGCGTCGTTAAGCGTCATTTTGGCAAATGTGGACGGGTGGATGCCAAACGCCGACACCATACGACGCTTCGTGTGGGCCCGAACGAGGCCTAAATCTTTTGCGAGGGAGGGGGTGGAGAACGCACAGTTGGGATCAAGGGAGAGCTTGCTATTCCTGAGGAATCCTTGGAAGGCCCACGCTGTTGGGTTTTGTTACGAAGCCCTTTGCCTCATTTGATCGTGGGGAATCACAAGGTCTAGATGCAATGGTATCCGGTCCCAAAATGTGATGGGATGAATCTGTCAGATGAGCGGGAAGCCAACATGTGGCTTTGGGTATCCGGTGCTGATATCAGGGCTGAAACTCACCAAACATTTTGCCAAAATTGATCTATAAACCATATTTTTTATTTTCAAATATTTTTTTATTACTTTGTGGGATTCAAGGTTAATTGGATTGAGGGGTTGGTCCAAGCTTTTATCGAAAGAGGATATGTCATGCAGTTTGGTGCAAGATGAGAATGCACATTGCATACATACAACCAGAATCGGTGGGTTCCCCAATTTGTATATTCACTATCGCCTCTCACTCACCAAATCTCGTCTTCTTCCTTCCTGAAAGACAACAACAGCCCACACTCTTTCTCCAGCCCAATCTGAACTCCGAGCTCACAATATCTCCCAAGCAGTTGTCTCTCGGTAAAATTGTTAACCCAAGTTATCTGGGCTTTGGTCTCAAAGGCTTAGCTTAGCTATTCATTTATCGAGTGCTGATACTGCGATGATTCGAACCCCATTCCGAAAGAGCTTGGTGGCTGGCTTCCATGGATCTTGCTCAACCCGTGGAATGCTCAAGGTCAGCAAGAAAAACAAACAAATTCCGGCGAAAGCATTAAAGAAAGAAGCCTGGAAATAGCAATCGATCTACTGGAGCATTAACGTTTTTTTTTTTTTACCTATCCTGCTGCAATAGCGTCCATCAAAGAAATATCAAGCTCCACCCACGGTCAACCTGGCCGACCGAACATGGCCAAATAACACAATCAACCATGTTCCTCGTTGGTGTGCCGTAGACCTTAGGGACGGAAATCAATCCCTCGTGAATCCCATGACCGTTGAACAAAAATCAAAATTCTTCGACCTTTTACTCCAGTGTGGGTTCAAAGAAATCGAAGTCGGTTTCCCTGCTGCCAGTGACACCGATTTCGACTTTGTTAGGAAGATTGCAAAGAGCAATTTGAGTGCATTAGATGATGTAGCAATTCAAGTGAGTGGCACTCCTGTATTTTTTATTCATCCTCTTCAATCATCCAGTCATGGGCTTGTTTTGATTGCAACGAACAAGTTTAAAAATCAAGACACATGCTACCGAAGAAAACCAAAAAAAATAGCTGCATTTAGTATCACAATAAATTAGCTACATCCAACATCAATGTATTTTTCCTTACGCTCTGTTTAAATGATTGAATTAGGTTCTTTCTCCTGCTCGAGAAGACCTGATTCGCCGAACTTTCGATGCGGTCCAAGGCGGCAAGAATGTTATCATTCACATGTACAATGCAACCTCACCTTTGTTCCGAAAAACAGTATTTCAAGCATCCAAGGCTAAAACGATTGACCTAGCAGTTCGACATGCCGAACTTGTTCGGCAACTTTCAGATGAGGCCATCTCAAGGGGTGATCAAACAGATTGGCAATTTCAATATTCCCCTGAAACCTTCTCTCAAACTGAACCTGAATTCGCCGTTGAGATCTGTGAAGCAGTGAAAAAGGCGTGGTTTCAAGGAAAGGATATGAAGAAGAGCCATCCCATAATCTTCAACCTACCTGCTACCGTCGAGGTATCAACTCCGAACGTGTATGCGGACCAGGTCAGCACCATTGGCTTGCTTTAGTTTTCATCATCTGGTCTCAGCGTCCCATTTCCAAAGACTGATAAACCCCCCTGCCCTTGGTTAGGTCGAATACTTTTGTCGGAACATAACCGATCGGGAGCATTGTCATATCAGTCTCCACACTCACAACGATCGCGGTACCGGTGTAGCTGCAACCGAGCTCGGACTCATGGCGGGTGCTGATCGAGTCGAGGGATGTTTGTTTGGAAACGGAGAGCGTACTGGGAACGTAGATCTAGTCACCGTCGCCTTGAATATGTACTCTCACGGTTTATCACCCAACCTTGATTTCAGCGATATCAAAAAAGTGATCGACGTCGTAACTGAGTGCAACGATATCCCAGTTCATCCAAGGCATCCATACTCTGGTGATTTAGTGTTCACGGCTTTTAGTGGTTCCCATCAAGATGCCATCAAGAAAGGCTTCGCCATGCAACAACCCGAGTCAACTTGGCAAATGCCCTATCTGTCTATTGATCCACATGATATCGGCTGCGACTACGAGGCCGTTATTAGGGTTAATTCTCAATCTGGCAAGGGTGGTGTTGCTTACCTTATTCAGGAGCACCTTGGTCTAGATATGCCCAGAAAGATGCAAGTAGCCTTCTATAGCATCGTACAAAATTTGGCCGACCGAACGGGACGTGAAATGACGGTCGATGATCTAACCAAGTGTTTTAGGACGGCTTACCACCTTGGTCTTGGGCATCAAGGTCGTTTCAAGTTGGTTGATTATGAGATCAGTAACATTCCTCAACCGGAGGGTGCCATCCCCATCGATCCAATGACAGGCGAGCCGCTGCCACCACGTAAGACGTTGAAAGCGACGATACTGAAGGATAAGAATAAGGTTGAACTGTCGGGAGAAGGAAATGGCCCGGTCAGCGCAATGATCAACGCGATGAGATCAAATTGTGGTTTGATGCTTGACGTTGTTAGCTACTACGAGAAAGCCATCGGTAGTGGTAGTGAAACCAAGGCGGCTTCTTACATTGAATTGAAGGATGAGCGAGGTCGGCATGTATGGGGAGTTGGGGTTGATGAGGAGTGAGTATGATTGAGAACGCCTGTCATCTGTTTGTTTCTTTATTGATTGGAGCCCTTTCTTCCCCAGCGTCACGACTTCTCTCATGAAAGCAGTAATTAGTGCAGCCAACACAGCCTCGACATCGGCTCAACAACAATCAGATGAAATCTTTACGAAGGTCGTGGGTACCAAGAACGTATAAACAATTTGGAGCAAACAAGTGCTAGATTTCCCTAGTCCTGGAAGTTTCCAAGAGAAGAAGAAAAAACCCACGGATTGACGCCAGCAAGCATGAGATGTTCGTATCCCATCATCATTCCATGAAATTCTTTTTGAAACAAAGCATTCAACAAATGGCCGAAAAGCTATAAACAACAAAACTACGATTGATGCCCACTTTTAAAACCATAAAACGAAGTAAAACTGACGAACGACCTTATTAGTTGTGTTTTTCGTTTGCTCGTTCAAAAACACAAAATTTTCTTTCTGTGTCTCCCGAACCTTTTGTATGAAAGGTCCTAAGCATTGAATCCATCCTGAAGAATGTGGGGATTCTAATAACGAACTCCGGGGATCTTTTGTTGTCTTTTTTTCAGGTGTGCTCTCAGCTCCCAGCTCAACGTTTGTGGTTTTCTGTGTATTGGCCTGTTTTTTACGAAAGAGAAAAAACTTCTCGGTTTGTTTTCTACTTTTATATCGTCCCATACCACGTTGCTCCTATGGTGCATGACGCTGTTCACTATCTAGCTTGATTTGGGGCAGGGGATAGGATCAAGGAATGAAGTAATGAAGTCAATCCCAGCGATCACAACTCTCCTTGGTGTTTCTCAACTTACTCTATTGATTCATGTACCTTTCCCTTTCTTGGTAGTTGATCCAAGGACTGGCATTGAACAAGGCTGCTACCGATTGATCGTGTTCTCTTGAGCCGACTGTCTTTTTTGCCTACACGTGTTTGAGTTTCTGTGAGCCCCTAGCTTACTCTTCCAACTTGGTATCGAAAGATGTCGAAAAAATTATGAAAGGAGTAACCGGGTGATGAGGGATGATAAATTCATTAAATTGATCTCTTACCTTGGGATGGGATCAAGATGAGAACCTGTGAAACTTTCAGTTCACCTATCCAAGCAAGTCAAGTCCAATGTTTTTATACTACAGAAGAGTAGGGACTACCTTTCGGCATCTTGTAAACTTATGGTTTTCGGTGGCAGATAACCTGCTTATTTTCAAACCCGGAACCTGACTTGGTAAATGCATTGCAAGCCAAGGCTGGGGATCTGAACTTCTAAAAGCATTCACTCTCTTTGGAGTGACATCAATATAGCTGCTCTCAATCATGACTGATGGCAAATCACCATCAATTTGAGAAAAGAACAATGTTGAGGATAAAATGATTGGTGTGTGGAAGAAGCACCAACTGTGTCAGCCTACCAAATGCCACAGACCTAAGTCACTCTAGCTACTAGAAGTGATCAAAGTGAAAATGAATAACTGTACTAGTATTCCAAATTTGAAACAAACATTTATATGATTTAAGTAAAACATATTTATATAAATACTAAATAAATTTATAAAGGAGGGGCCAAAGCCTATTGAGGCTGTTGGGACTCTGTGCACAAAACTTGTCCTTAAGACAAAAAGTTCACTTGTAGGTATGTGGTGCTTAACAAGCTTCCTTGTATGATAGGTATTCTATTCCTTTGATATGTATAAAACCTAGACAGAATGATACTGGGATCACTTGCTGGATTAAATTGACTAAGACATGGACTATCCGGTGATTATATGATCAATCTTCAATGCAAATGGTGGTGGATGAAGTGGATTGGCAGTTTACTGGTTGGTATTTTGAAAGGAATTGGATGTTTGACTGAAAAGATTCAAAAAAACTATTGGCTGGTTCCCAAAATCACCCACTTATAATTCCCATAAGAGTATCACTAGTTTGAGATTTCTTTATCTGAGTATATAATATTGACTTAATCAACAGGGTTTAATTTCTTAAACACTTACTTGTTAATTGAATGGGTAAAAGTTGATAAACATCATCATATTGGAGGGACTAGGAACAGACTGAGTAACAACATGACATGAGTTGAGGAATGAAAAGATAACAAAGAAGAGATGAAGAACAATTAGAAGCTTGAATGAGATAAGATTGAAATCATACCAGAAAGTTGAAGACTTGAGGAGTGAATTTGAATTGAGTCAAGTTGTGATTGAGTCGTTGACAGCAATTTGGCAACGTTGAGGATGTGACAATGTTGAGTTATAAAGTAGAGAATGAGGAAACAGAAAATAGGAAGGAGATGTTGAGAATAAAGTAAAAGAAACAGAAGTAAAGATGAAGTAGAGATTGAGAAGAAACTAAGATGGCGGTTCAATCATGGAAAGCTGAGAGGCATTCCGCCCCAATGAGGTTCAGATGACAGGAGTGATTGGGTAAGGGGGAATCCCCCGGTGTATTCAGTTTGTCTGGGGACGCGCAGGTTAATACGTATCAGGATTGAGCGGGCTTTGCAGAGAGCCGCTCAGTGAATGATTTGACAATTGAGTGGGCTGTGCAGAGAGCTGCTCAGTGAATGATTTGACACCCCTCGTGGCTGGTGGATTTTGAGTTAATTGAAGTGAGGATTGATGACTTGGAGGAGTTTGGAGAGTTGAGTTCGGGGTAACGCTTTTGTTAGCCTGTTGGCTATCATGCTTTCCAATTGTATGGGTTTGATCTTGAGGTTGTTAGCTTGCAGTTCCTCCCTAATTGCATTTGTTTTTATCTCAATGTGGCGGGTTTTGGAGTTGCAGCCAAATTTTTTTAACTTTTTGTCCAAACCTTTATTGTTGATGTGATGTATGCTTGGTTGAGTGAGTTTTGTCCACATTTCTGATACCAGGCCTCTCATCCAAATGGCCTTGAGGAAAGAGTCAACAAGAGGATTGAGTTCTGCCTCAGTGGTTGAGTGAGTGACGTTTCTTTGGCAATAGCTGCTCCACGCAACAGGGGATTCAAATAGAAGAGTTAGATGCCTGGACTGGGAGTGCCTGGTTTCAAGGTCATTGTTCCAGGTGGCGTCGCTGAAGCATTGAAGTTGGGTATCTCAATTTTTCACCTCCAGAACTAGGGAGAGAGACTTGGTGGCCTTCAGGTACCTCCAGCAACGCTTCACTTCTTGCCAGTGATTGATCCCAGGCTTTTTGCAGAATCAAGCTAAGCTTGAGACAGCATAACTGATGTCTGGTTGAGTGAGGCATGCAATGTAGTTCATCAAGAACACGGCCAATCTGTAGTTGATGTTGAGTGCTTTGAAATCCTTGTGTTCTTTGGCCGTGGCGGGTTGTAAATTGAAGTTTGATGTCAGTGGTATGGAAGAAGGATGGAAATCAGTGAGTTTGAGCTCTTCAAGCCCGTGATCAATATGGTTGGGTTGAGAGAGAAAAATTTTGTTGTCAATTTTTGAGTATTTCATCCCCAGGATGGTGTTGGGATTGTGAGCTGATGAGTTTGGAAAGCGTTTCAGAAATTTTTCCTTGAAGTTGTTGCCAAAACCTACTAGAATCAGATCATTGAGGTGGAAGAAGATCATGGATTGACATTGAGGATTCAGGTAAAGACAGGGGTCGGAAGTTGACTGATGGAACCCCTGGCTGGAGAGCCAGGTAGTGAGAGTATTGAACCAGTTGAGAGTGGCTTGCTTGAGCCCATATAGGGACTTTTTGAGCTTTAGGTATTTTGACTTTCTCTTTGATCCTTTAGGAGTTTTAATAATGACAAGTTCCTTGAGGGGAGCATGCAGGAAAGCGCTCTTCACGTCAAATTGAGTAATGGGAAGCAAATGATACAGGCCGTAGAGTAAGGCAATTCTGAGAGAAGCCGCCTTGCCGGTTGGAGAGAAGGTATCTTTATAGTCCAGGCCGTAAATCTGATTGAATCCTTGGACGCACAGTTGACTTTTGTAAACTAGTGGCTCTCCATGACAATTGTCCTTGAGGCGGTAGACCTAAGTTGTGTTGAGAGGATTTGCGGGCTTGGGACCGTTGTAGTCTTCCAAAACTTCCATCTTTTCAATGCTGCCCAGTTCCGCGTCCATTGACAGGTCCCAATTTTTGTGATCTTTGCATTTCTTGGCCTGTTTGAAAGATTTAAGGACAAAATAGTGGTGATATCCGTAACAATCAGGTGGATTGAGCGTTGAGCAATCACATAGAATTCAAGACGGAATTAGTTTGTTGGCAACCTCCTGCAACAAATGAGATGATTGATCATCAGCAGACTCAACGGCTTCTGCTGAGGGTAAACTTTGATTGACTGATTGAGGATTGGTGGTTGTGACTTGGGAGGTGCTCTGAGCCAGTTTGGATTCTAAGAAGGGAATATCAATGTTGAGAGGAGGGTTGAGTTCCGGAGGGCTTTCTGCGATGGGAGTGTGAGGAAGAGACTTAACTATTTTGATGTGCTTTGAGGAAATGATTGAGTTGTCTGGCTTGAGGATTCAATACAACAGGAGATTGGGATTGAATATCTACAAGAGTTCCCTCTAGTCCACGTTCTTTGAGCTTATACCCGCGAGCCATCTTCAAGTTTAAGTACGCCACCTTGGAGCCTAAGGGATGGAAATAATCCAAGGTTAGGGTCTTGTTTGTGAAGCTTTTGTAGGGGGATTTCTTGTTGCACATTTTGGAATTTGATTGAGCATGAGAGTGGATGCCTTGGATACTTTGGCCCAGAGATTAAGTGGTAGTCTTGAAGATTGTAGGATGGTTCTGATAGATTCCGCAACGGTCCGATTGGCATGTTTGACTCTTCCATTGTGTTCATGATGGTAAGGTTCTGATACGATGTGTTGGATGGAATTTTCTTGAAAGAAGGAGTAGAGTTCTTGGGAGTTGAATTCTCCTCCACCATCAGTACAGATGGTGGCGGGAAAGCAGCCTTGTTTTTGTTTCTCAAATCTAAGAATGGATACAATTTGTGGACAAGCGTCATATTTGGAACTAAGGGGAATAGCGGACAGATACCCGGAATGGCTATCAATGATGGTCATGATATACCTCATCCCATTGCGGGATTCTGGATTAATTGGACCCATCAAATCAATGTGAAGCTTCTCAAAATTTTTGGAGGCCGGGTTTGCTTTAGTTTTGAAAGGGGTTTTGGTGATCTTTGAGAATATGCAGTCCGAGCATTGGAAGTTGTCAATCAGGGAGTGGGGAATTTCAGGATACACATTTCTCAGTCGGTGAGGACTAGTGTGACCAAGTGATTGATGAAGATAGAGCAGTTTGTTGTAATTGATGGTTTTTTGAGTGACATAACTGATCTTTGAATTTTTTACAATCGAGTGAGGGAGGTTGAGAGCAAAGAGGTTGTCTTGGATGAAGCCTTTGAAAGCAAGAGTTCCATTGTGGTGGACTTTGAAGGAGTTTCCATGAGCTGAAACCAAGCATTGTTTTTCCAATACCAGGACTCCAGGACTAATGAGATTAATGACAAGATTGGGGACAAAGAGGCAGTTGGAGAGTTGGATAAGGGAATTTCTCCAGGCAAGAGCCACTTTGCCTTTCCCTTTGATAGGGAGATTAGCTCCATCTTTTCCAGTGCTGATGTGTTCTCCGTTTCAATCTTGTAAGGAAGTGAAGTATTGAGTTGAGTTGAACATGTGGCATGAGGCTCCAGAGTTGAGGATGATGTGATGGTTGGAATTCACCTTGTTGATCCAAGTGGTTAAGAGGGCATGGTAGTGGGCAACTTTGTTGCTTTTGGGCTTCTTCTGAGCTCTCCATTTTTCTTGAGCTTCTTTCCACCAGTCAGGGGCTAAGTGATTGTGCTTATGCCAGAATTTTTCCTTGGGATGGTTGGTAACGTTGGGATTATGATATCCTAGTTGACATTGTTGAACTTTGGAGGTGGGAGTTTTGGAACTGTTGGTTATGAGTGTGGTTTCTCTGACAGGAGTCTTGGTGAGTTTTGATTTGGATTTGTTGTTGAGCTGCATCAAGTGATTTAGAACTAGTTCAACCGTGATCTCCTTGTCTGAGTGCATAATTTGCTGACAAAGCGAGTGAAGTGAATTGGGAAATTTAAAAAGGACTGGGTATGCCAAGATGTCTGAAGGAAGTTCAATGCCAACTTCAAGCATTTTCTTGAGAGAAACCTTGATTTATGTGATGAAGGAAGTGATGGCTTTGGGTTTGAAAGGATGGTATAGAAATTTGTTGAAGACTTGGGCTTGGTTTGCGGTTTGAGAAGAAGCAAATCTTTCCTTGATTGTTTTCCATAGGCCTTTAGCCAAATTGATGTTGTCGGGGTTCACTACATTGTTGTGCGTGATAGAGTCAATTTTGGAAAGAATGATTACTTGAGTTTCAAGATTGTTGGTGGGGCTAAGATTTTCAGTGTTGTTGTCAAGGATTTGTTTGGTACCTTTAAGTTTGAGTAGAATGGTGATCTTGTCTTTCCAAATTGAGTAGTTTTTGTCCGTCAGATTTGGGACAGCTTTGAGAGAAGCCTTGAGCATGATTTGTTGGAAGCCCTCCATGTTGCCAGGTCCCTCCATAGTGTTGAGCGGTTAGATAGTTGTGTGATTTGGCTTTTAGCTGTGTTAATTGAATGGGTAAAATTTGATAAAGATAATCATATTGGAGGGACTAGGAACAGACTGAGTAACAACATGAGGTGAGTTGAGGAATGAAAAGATAACAAAAGAAGAGATGAAGAATAATTAGAAGCTTGAATGAGATAAGATTGAAATCATACCAGACAGTCAAAGACTTGAGGAGTGAATTTGAATTTACTCAAGTTGTGATTGAGTTGTTGACAGTGATTTGGCAACATTGAGGATATGACAATGTTGAGTTATAAAGTAGAGAATGAGGAAACGGAAAATAGGAAGGAGATGTTGAGAATAAAGGAAAAGAAACAGAAGTAAAGATGAAGTAGAGATTGAGAAGAAACTAAGATGGTGGTTTGATCATTGAAAGCTGAGAGGCAGTCCGCCTCAATGAGGTTCAGATGACAGGAGTGATTGGGTAAGGGGGAATCCCCCAGTGTATTCAGTTTGTCTGGGGACGCGCAGGTTACTACGTATCAGGATTGAGCGGGCTTTGCAGAGAGCAGCTCAGTGAATGATTTGAAAATTGAGCGGGCTGCACAGAGAGCCGCTCAGTCAATGATTTGACATTACTATGGCATCAAATTTCCCATTTGGTAGTAAAATGAATGATTTGATACTCCTTCATATTTTTTTTTGGATATTTTTGTGTTTAATTTCAGTTTGAATTTTTATTGAATAACATTCTATAATTTCTGGTTGATTTTTGAACTATGCCAGGTGGCTCTGAATACTAGCAGGCCAAAATAATAATATTTTACTGTCCTTACTATTCTTTTGCCCCCAACTTTGGGGAATGGATTAAATAAAAAGAAATTGACATGAACAGATGTGATATTTTTTAAATAAGAAATAATTTTAATCAAGTGGGAAATTGGGGGGAGGATTCAAAAAAAAAGACATTAACAAACGTTTGAGTATTTCAATATATAAGCAAGTAAAACAAAGTATACATCATGGAAATCTTGGTATGTGATTTCAGTGAAAACAAAGTATACATCATGGAAATCTTGGTGTGTGATTTCAGTGATGAATAAAATTCAACATTTCATGGTAAACCAATTAAATAAAAATAAATTGACATTAAAAAATGGGATATTTTTTAAAAAAATTTAATCAAGTGAAAAATTTGGGAAGCAGATTAAAAAAATAATTAAATGAAAAATTGTTCAAGTATTTAAAAATATAAGCAATTAAAACAAACTATATATCATGGAAATCTTGCCATGTAATTTCCATGCTGGATAGCATTCAATAACTCATTTTAAACCATGTTTTCAGTTTCAAATGAAATAATTTTTTCATTTTTCTAATCAACCACTACCCATGTTGAACTTCTGGATCAAAAACTGGAAAATGCAACATATAACTTCCTGTGGGTGAAAAATTGGTCTTGAAGATAAAGAATTTTGAAATTTTCTGACCTTGAACTTAGCTAGTTATGAGGAGGAAATTTTTGGAGAGATAATAAATTTACAAACTGTTGTTGGTACAAATTTTGAGTGTAATCCTCAAGCAAACAATGGCTTGAGTAAATAGCCATGATATTATGTTCCTCATTCTCAGGCAGAATATTCAGCAGTACTTAATTTATCTTGTATGCTTAGGTATTATTTAAACCTACAATATCACAATGAATCAGGTAACTGGTGTCAAAATAGTGACTTTTTAAAGATAGACTAAAAATTCTGCATGGATTGAATATATAATTATTTTTATATAAACTTTGGATTCATATTATAGCTTGATCATTGTAACTAAAATTGAATAAATTGTTACTTCTAATAGTTAGAAAACATCCAACTCGAATGATCTGGGCAAGGTAGATGATACTTTCAGTGATATATTTAAGTAATTGGCCTTTTATTTCATTCTCATTCCTAGAATCTCTAATTTCTTTCTTTCCTTTCCTCCTAATTGCATTGAATCTCAATCAATAATAAACTTTTCTTCTCTTTTAATTTATTCCCTTATTCTACTTTTCACTCATGTATTGAATTTATTTTTCAGTTCATTTTTGCCTTAATTTGAAATAAAACCAGCAGGGTTTAAACCAATCCAAAAATGAACAATTAAATTATGGATTGTAATAAAAAATATGATTGTATTCATGATTAATTTTTGAGAAAAAGATATTTATGTCATGAAAGCTTCATCAGTATTTCCTGAAATGATTTATCTTCTTCTATAAACTCCCTTCATTTTTCACATTATTCAAATTCTAAACCTTAACATTTTTTCAAAATTTTCAATAGCATCATGAGGATTCATATTAAAATTTAAATTTTACAGGCAAATAAATTTTTAATAATCACTTCTTTCAAAAATAAATAAATCATTCCCAGAAATTCATAAGTACTTACTAACATCAATATCCAAATTTTTTTCCAATATGTATACCCAAATTTTTTTTCCAATATGTAACATTTGCAAGCCCCCCTCTCCCAAATAATATTCCAACCTCAAAGCTCAAAAATCTCAAAAAACTTCTAAGAAAGAGCCATATTCTCAAGTACATTAGTTGTTTTATGAAGCAGAATATCCACTTCCTCAAAATACCAATGTAAAAAATGGAGATCATTCCAATCTTGCATTTCCAGATTTGTTATAAATTTCTCACAGGGAATCAAGGTATATCTTTTTATTATAATTATTTTACAAAAAATTGTTTCATTTTAAATAAAATGATATTTGGTTTCAGATATGAGCAATATATCATTTCCTCAACTGATGCACTTAGAATACTTTCAATAATTATTTAAAAAAAAGCTTATATATCATCTATATCAGATCTTAAATAATGGAATGAATTAAAAACTGATAACTACCATTTTTTTGTAGCTCTGAGCCTTATATTCCCTCTTCCAATTATTTAGATTAAATTATTCAACAATTTTTAAAAATATTTCATGTTTTGTTCATTTTTATTATTGCATAGTATTATTATTGATTTGTGACTAATATTTTAATTCCAAAATCTGATAATTTAATTCCTCCCTCAATTTTATCCAAGGAAGAAATAAATAAATAAAATTGAAAAAAGGTTATTTTTGATTTCTATTTTGACTTCAATTATAACTGCAATTGTTTATTGATTTATTTTTTTCTTACTTCAAAATTGATTTAAAATCCTTAAATAAATTTGCATCCTGACTGATTCACAGCCTGAAAAGAATCAATTGAATATTAACCTGTGTGAATTGAATTGAAACCAGTCACAAGGCCACCTCCTGACTCAATTGATTATTAGGTTTCATAAGAGATAGGAAATCAGCCATTTTTATCATAGTGGGTTACAAATCAAGTTATTAAATCTAAAATACATCATTAAAAATCAACAAGACCACTCATTTCAAAAAAGTTGTCAGATATACCTGCAAAATAATTTGTTTTTTCAAATATAGGGTATAAATTTAACTCAAATACCAAAGTCTACAGTTCAACTAAAAAAAATAGATAACTTATCCTTCCTACATCTCACCTCGTCCAGGCATATTTTATCATCATTCAATCCATCCCACACTCACCATCTATCCCAATTGATAGCTCCAATTTAATTGGAAAAAAACTGAAAACTTCAGTGTTTCTTGAAACAAATTCCAAACAATCCAAAATTAAAATTTTTAAAATTCTGAGTCTCCTTCTTCTCATAAACTGTCTCCCCCCCTACCTCATCACCAAATTTCAATTATTCCTGCTGAATTAAAACTTTTTTCTTTCCACCTTTTTGTATATATTCCTAGCCAATTCAACTTATCTCAGCTGCACTTCTAACAGCTGCATCCCTCATACTGCAAGATTTGAAAATTTTGGCTCAAACTCAGGCCCTCAGTTTTCTGAAATTCTCAGCCCTCTCTTATTCCAAGGAACCTGTCAGTTTGCCATAAATTTGTTCACCACCTTCTTCAATTTGAATGAGCTTTGGTTGGATCAACTTCTAAGCCATTTTCAAGTTTGGGATGGTCTCATCAGCTTTTTCCTAAATACTTTTGAAAAAAAATAGAATCAAGATGATACAGAACATTGATATTTTGAGAGAATTAAATCAATAAATAAGACAAAGGGTTTGTGTCTGTATGATCTTTGCCACAAAATCCTTGCTATGTTAAAGATTAAAGATGATGAAAAGGATTTCTGTCAAGCAAATTGAAACAAAAAATTAATTCAAACTTGCTTGTTTATTCATTTATTTGGATATTGTTTGGTTTTTTAGAAATACAAGGGTGATTCAATTGACCAAAATCTATTTAGTCCTTTCAATTTACAAGAACATTTATAGAGAATTATTTTAATATGATGATGCTATCATCACTACATAATTTTCTCTTGTTTGTCACAATGGAATTTTCTTATCCTTCTAATATTTTTCAAACAAAATCTTTACTTGATCTTCACTCCTTAGCTCAAAAATGAATACATTGAATATTCTTACCAATGCTTCAAACCATGAAAAATTGCCTTTGAAAAGGCATGAGATCTCTCTCCTTATGAATTTCTCTCTTTCCCTTATTCTCTCCTCTTCTATATCTTTTTTCCTCTATTTTACATTTGTAAGTGTGTGTGTGTGAACCTGTTTTTTCACTATTTGTTCTGGGAAGCTTTCTTGCTTGAAATTTGGAACTCAATTCACAAGAAGAGATTTTGTGTTTCTTGCTAGAAAGCCTCATCAAGTAAGTTCTAGTTGGAGCTTTCTCCATTCACTAGCTGAATCTTTATCCATTCTTGGATCAAAGAGTTGGTGAAAAGTCATTGTGCACAATGAACCGTGACTGTGCAGTGGAGCTTGGTCAAAGATTGACCTTAGCTTGCTGAAAGGTTGAACTGAGCTTGGTCATAGGTTGGGCTCAAGCTCCTTGATGACCCTGGCTAGCAAGTTTTGTCAAATTTTTTGTGGTGATTGATCTAATTGTGATTGGAAAGAGGGGAATTCAGGGGGGTGAGTGAATTGGCTGGTAAAATTTCCCTTCAGGATATCTTATTGGCTGGTTTTGGATGGCTCTGTTTTAACCAATTTAAATACTCATCAAAGGGAGTAATAATATTTTGTAAGCTTAGTTCAAATTGAATTAGATTGCATTGTAGGAGATGCTTCAAAATTTTAACCCATAGATTCAGCCAATGATGTCCATTTTGCTTGTTATGTGATTTATTAATCCATGATAATTGGTCAAAAATAAGTGAAAAAATTCAGCTGTATGATTCAAACCACAAGAAAGATTTGAAATTTGGAGAATATTCACCATTTTTGTATCTTCCTAGTTGGTTAATTTCTTTTTTGTGCCTCTTTAGATCAACAGACCAATGATAAATTAATTTTATGTGCATCTTGGATGACGAATTCATAAATGGAGACAAGCCACACTGTTTTTGAAAGAGAAACAATTCTTAAAATAATTTTAATTTCTCACAAGTATATTCTTTCATGGAATTAATCCTTTGTATTTGAGTCTTAAATTCAAAATGCCAATTTCATAATTACAGAGGGGAAGGGTGAAAGTGGATTAAATTAAATCTAGGGAAAAAAACCAACTGGTTTTGTGTTTTTTTTACAAGGAGGTTGTAAGTAAGGGAGAGCATGGGCAGAACTTGTTATCAAAAAAAAAAGGAGTTTTCAGCCCCATAGGCAGTGAAATTTTACCCATACCATAAAACTTGAGTTTTGAGCTAACGGATTGAAATCATTTCATGGGCTCTTTGCTTGGATGTGTATTAAAATTCAAATCAAGATATTTCATAAGATTTTTCCCTAGGAAGAGGGCAGGAATGAACAGGGTTGCATGGAGGGTATTGGTGTAATATTTATTAATTGGTAATATAGGAGCACAGGCTAAAACTAAATTTGGACAACATTTGAATATCAGAGAAGAGGGAAAACAAAAAAAAGCAAAAGGCCTTATCAAATTTGAGTTGAAAAAAAAGAAAAATGTACATAAAAGGAATTGAGAATGAAGGAAAAAAGTATGTCTTTGATTTTATTTGAGGCGGGAGGATCAGATGGTTGGTTTGAAATCAAGGTCCAAGTGGAGGGATTGGATGTTGAGTTTTTTCGGATAATTATGATTGATTGAGGGTGGAAATTGGGATGTTAAGTTATGTATGGGACAATTGATGAGAGGATGAGGGGTCAATTGAGTGGGTTCAGGTCAGATTTGGCTTGAGGAATTTCTGTGAGTGTTTTTTTTTTAAAAAAAAAAATAGTGGTGTAGTAAAATGAATACATGGTGGATTCAATGTTTGAAACCAGCCATTCTTAAGAAACTTACCAGTTCAGGGGTAAATTTATTTCAGAAACACACCATTGAAAATGGCAGTTTTGGTAAGAAAAAGGGGCAGATTTTAAATTTTCAATTTTCTAACTCTGATATTTACTGTTATTAACAAATTAAATTGATTTTCAAAATATTGGGGAAATTAGCATAATTTATCTGTTGAGAGTTTCAATGTCACACAAAGAAAAAAATAACAATTTTAGTTTTAATGTGGGGTCTTTCATGAATAAAAAAACTGGACCATGGTCATTTCAGAGCTCATAAAGAAGTATCTGTTTTCCATAAAATGATGGCTTTAATTCAAAACCCACCATAATAAATAAATAAAGACCTTATTTCACACAATTTCTTTCAAAATTAATGGAAAAACAAGTGTTTGTTTTTTCAAATAAATTATAAAAAGGCACTTAAACAATCAACAAAACTTCACAATACACAATCCAACCCTTGGTTTGCAATTACTTCCAGCTCCAACCTCATTGGGGATATTACTTTTCCAGGTGAAAAATTCTGAAAAACTTGTTTTTTTTGTATGGTTAAATTGTTAATTGGGTTTTTTCAGCATTCTTTCATTGAAGAAAGGCATTTTTTTTTTTTTGGAATATTATTTCATGATTTCAAGAAAATTATACCTGCTTACCAAGGTTCAAAGGCCAGTATTCAAGAATTGGTCCATGAGTTATTCCACCATATGAAATTTTAATTTAAGAAAATAAATCTTCTCAAGAAATCTATTTTTTTTACCTCTTATTTCTATTTTTTTTATTTTCATAAATGCAAGTTCATTTTTTCCAATGAAAAATTCAAAATCAAAAATGATGAAAAATAGGTTTCCATTCTTGGTTCAAAAACCACAGTGGCTTCTTGGATTTTCTGGTGGACTTACAATACTGGTTAGGTGGAATTTATCAATATCCAAGAGGCCTTCAATCCTTTTTTTAAATTCCTCATGCTGTTGATTACTTGCCTCAAATTAATTTGAAAGCAGTCTTGGATGGGTTTCATGTTTTTTCTTCACTTTAAAACTGGATATGGCTTTCATTACCACCAGAATTTCTTACCAGGAAAAGTAGTATCATCCTCCTCACTACTTCTACTTGCTTCATCACTCTATAGAACCACTTTAATTCATCCTTAAATTGTTAATTCAAAATCCATAACTCATAAATTAATTGCCTTTTGTCTTTCCATTGTTACTTCACACTCCCAAACTTATCAATTCATCACTTTTCATCTTTAAATTGCTACTTCCCACTCCCCATCTCATCAGTTCATTGCTTGTCATTTTTTAATTTCTACTTTAAATTACAAACCTTATCCATTCATTTCTCTTGAAAATTAATAAAAATGGACCCTCAGAAAATCACAATCATAAAAAACCACCAAGATTTTCCAAAAAAAAAATAGCAAAAATCCCCAAGGAATTCACCAGAAGGCATGAATTGTCCTGAGCCTTCCAAATAATTGTTTAAAATAAATAAAAAGTATCACCTCATCGTTTTAAAATGGCTCTAAGTTTTCTCCAACTATTCTGCTTGATTTGGATTTGAAAATGAAACAAGGTTTGTTCAAAATCCATCTTCCAATTTAACTGTTTATCTCCAGTTGGAAAATGAGATAAAGAACAAGAAAAAAATATGAGCTTGATTTGCCATCAAATAGAAAAAGTGGGTGCTTCAAGGACTATTTCAAAAGGTAAAAGAATTCCCATTCATTTTCCACCTTCACCAATAGATGCAAGAGAATGAACTTGCTGATGGATAAAATGGAATCAACTTTGCCTCTCTGAAATGAAAGTTCTTAAATATTTGGGAAGAAAGACAACATCATGCCAATAAAAAAAATTTATTCCCAAAGATCTGAGTGCATTGATCTTGAGTATCTTGCTTCTTGTCCTCAACCTAGTGATACCAATAAAAAATAAAAAAATAAAACCTATTATTTTCCATAATCTGATTCCAAGGATTATATTAAAGAAAATATGGTTCTATCAGCCCCAATCCAGTCTACCTTGGATTCAATAATTAATTTATATGCTTTCCTTTATCCAAAACCTGCATCTTTGGCCCCATCAATTCCCAGCTTGAATGAAGTCAACTATATCACCAAACTCTAAGAAAAAACTACCCATTCCCCAAGGAAACAGAATTTCACTTAGCTGAGTATTTATTTTATTTTCTTGAATATTGAATTGAAACTCATTTTATATAGAAATATTCACAATTTTCTGATAAACTGTAGGATGTTTCAAATTGGGAGCCTCACATGCCACCTAAAAATCATAGGTAAGTCCCTCACCTCAAAACATCATTATAAGAGGGAAGTGGAAGAAAAAGCCTGGAATTAAAAAAAAAAAACCAAAAAAATCCACCAAAATAGGAGCAACAATGACAGATTTGGAGGCTCTGAAGAGATAATTAAAAAAAGAGATTCAAGGAATAAAATAAATCCAATTGGCAAATATTTTGGTTAAATTTATAAAAATTGATGTATTTACTTTGAAAACCAGAAAAAACTCAGTTTTAAATTAAAGAAAATGAGTTTTAAAGGAAAAAATGATATCTCCATCTGTTAATTGAGGAAAAAGATAAAAAAATTTAACTTAAAGCTCAACAAACAATTGCCAATTTCAATTTCAAAAAAGCACAATTGGAGTTTCAGCAGGATGAAAAGTAGAAGGGTTGAGTTCAATCATAGAAATGTGAAAACTTATACTTAGGAATTTCTTCTGTTATTGATGGCTTACCAGTTGAAAAAATCAGGAAGATTGCCCATGCACTTGGATTTTGAATCTATTTCTTCCTGTTTTTTCCAGAAAAAGAAAATAAAAAATAAAGCCTGATTTTATATATATAAAAAAAAAATCTTTCTGTAAGAATTAGATATTTGATATTTTTGACCTCAAATTTTATTTTAAAACCATTCTCCATTTATTTCAGCAAACATACCATTTGATAATTGTTGAGAAATTCTGCAAGATAAAAATAATTTATTATCCGTTTGGGAAAGTGAATATCCAGATAGAGTCAGCTTTCAAACATCCCTTGAACCAAAAACAAATACTGTTACACCAAAGACCTCATGTAAGTACAAAGTAGAAAGGTAATTTTCTGGATGAAAATTTTCCTCCCATTATATTGAAACTTTCATTTGAAATAATTTATTCATATCCAGATAATTCCAGATGATTGAAGATTGGGATCCAAAATTATGGTTGAATTTAATGCCAGTGTTGGTGTGAGGAAGATTCAAAAAATTCATGCATGGTGAAGTTTTCAAAGGAAGAAAAATCTAGTGCATCATATGGGCCAGGATAATACATTCAAGACATTGAAGGGAAGTTGTTTTGTAAAATTATTGTGTGTTACAATGGAAACAATTTGAGACCAATTTATGGATGAAGATGCTTTGAATTGAAATTTTCCGCCATCTTGAATTTCACCAGATTGATACTTGCTGTTTTAATTGGTCTTAATCATTATATTCAAAAATCATTCTACTGAAAAAAACCATCCAAAAAACTCTCTCCTTTTTAAGGGATTTATCCATCCATCAGCCCTCCCCCCCCTGTTGGGCCCAATTTTTCTTCACTTCATTTATTTAATGAATTATATTCAAAGAATGATATACAAGTTTACCTCACCCACTTCCTTCACTCATGCTAATGTTGGAAAAATTTATAAAACTCACCTGGCAGAGGTCTGGCCATGATTGAGGTGGAAAAATGCCTTAACCTTATCAGATTTGTTGGTATGCAAAATGGCTGAAAGAGATTTTATGAATCCTTTTTGATTTTTTGTTGAGTTGATGATTTGGTGGCACATAATAAAAACATGTTTGGTATACTTGATTGGTTGATGTTGGCATTGAATTTGGGATTCTTGAGGATTCATGGTTCCTGTAGAAGGATCCTGAGGCAGAAAAGGGCACTTCAGCTGTCCAATGAGTTGCCTTCCATCTTTTTGGAATTTTTTACATATTTTTCCCTCCTGATGCTTGATCTTTATGCATAACAAAAGGAAAATATTCTGTTTTCATCAATTTGATGATTTCTTAAAACCTTGAGTGAGACAGCTGTGCTCCCCATATCCCCCCTGCTGCTTCAGCCATGAATTGGTTATTTTGAAGGCCTTAATAATTCTCAAGCTAACAGCAAAAAATCCATATGATTGGCCCTAAAAGGGAAGGGAGATCCATATTCTCTGAAATTCAAGAATCATTGGATGGCTGGAACTGATGGTGAGGAGCTTGAACCAAAAAATTTCAAGTCCAAAAAAAAGCTGCAATTTTCTTAGGGGGTTGGGTTGAACATACATGCAAAAAGAAATCAAAACAAAAACCAATTGAATTTGGGCCCAGATGAATTGTTGAAGAATTTAAAAAAAGGAATTTCATGATTAAGACTGAGAAATATTCATAGGAATAATGCACTCTTGCATAGCAAAAGATGAACAGACAAATTAGATTTGGATGGCTTGAGGAGGATTGGGATTATCATATTCAAAGAGTTTATCCAATTAATCTTTCTTTTTGGCCATTATGTGATGAAGAATGACACAAAAGATGAGACATCTGATAAACATCTTCATGTGATTTAGAATTGGGGCTTGGTCTGGATTTCTCTTAAGCTTGCCCATCTCCCTTTCAGGACCCCAATAGAATTTGCAATTGGGACTCTTGATTGAACTAGATGATACTTGAAATATGTTTTATCTTGATCATTAGGAGAAACATCCCAGTATTACAATGTATTTTCAAATAGCACAAGTGTATTTTTCCAGGAGGTGTTTATCTTTGTAAAAGTATTTCTGAGGTTGTTGAGCAGCTTGCATTTGATAAAAAATGTTTCAATCATGACTGGAACCTGGAAGGCCAGCATGGTGTGAAATAAAAAAAATTTTGTCATCAAAAATGATTTGAATGGCAGGCAACAGAGTATCTAAAAGTAAAAAGAAAACATAGCTTTTTATAGTGGTAGTGTTTGGACTTTTCAAGAAATGACTGGATTGAATTTTCTTCCAATCAAAATAGTGGTTGCCATCAAGCTTAGGTTTTTGAACCAAGCGCATGGTGGTACCATTGACAAAGCCTTCAGTCTGCATTAACTGTGCAATATCTTCACCCGCTCTTCCTTTAATGGCCAGAAAAGGACTGAGAAGCAAAATTCAAGGATATCAGTCATGAAACATAGGTTTTTCAAGTTGACTGCCCCATATTCAATTGAGAAAATATTCCTGAATTGAGGCATAGCTGCACCATTCCTATTGGAGCCTGATTGACAAAGAGAAGCTGCAAGTTGGCTAGCTAGATCATGCTGAGGACTCAAAGAGTCATTCTGAAAGACTTGATGGTTTTCAATAATATTGAAAAGTTTCATGAAAGATTTGAAGGAATTTCAAAAGTTTTTCTGGAAGTTTAAGTCAGGGAGAAGGTGGAGCTTGTGCCTTTCATACTGTGGATTGTGCAGAGTTTGTATTGTTTGAACCAAGTATTGCTTTTCCAATGGAATGTTCAAGGTTAACCAACTGGAGCCTGAATCAGGGTCAAATAGAATCAAAGCTTTGGTCAGCTTGATTGCATTTTGAACTAGCTCTCTGGAGATTGGTTTGTATATGCTAAGAGTGATGGTATGGTGGTGTGATGTGGGAGTG
Organism: Puccinia polysora; assembly: GCA_025617555.3. Taxonomy (NCBI): domain Eukaryota; kingdom Fungi; phylum Basidiomycota; class Pucciniomycetes; order Pucciniales; family Pucciniaceae; genus Puccinia; species Puccinia polysora. The sequence continues at coordinate 12,848,989 of CM062624.1, read as the reverse complement.
TGCAGGTGAGTAATAATTTTGATGTGTAAAGCTGGAGAAGTGATGTGTATGGTGGCTTTTGTGATCAGGTGTGGGACAGTGTTTTGCATATTGATGGATGATGATGCATCAATTGTGGGTTTGATGTTTGAAATCCACTATTTTGAAAAACACCACTTAGGGGGTACATGTATTTCAGAAACCTGCCATTTTTGATGGCAGGTTTGGTCAAAAAATGGCAGGTTTCTAATAGCAGGTTTGCTAACTTTGATACTCCCCAATCATTTATTACATGACTTGAAGAGACCCAAGATAACCAGGTGTGAAGACCATGATCATTGATTCAATGTAAAATTTAAAGGTTCAAAAACCAATAAAAGTAAGATGACCAATTTTCAACCCAAGTGATCTTGATTGATCAGAGATAATATTTTGTAGATTGGAAAGAACTTCAAGCTTAATTTGTTTTCATTCAGGCATCAAAATTTTAAGTGCAAAATCAGGTCCTGAAAGACTGAGGTGATTGTTGAATTTTGATCTGTGGGTATAGAGCAATTATTTCATCAGACCGAGTTTTAAGGATGAACGTTTCATAAAGTGGTAGCCCACCAGTTCCCAGTAATTTTGATCTAGGTCTGTTGAACACAGTCATCCTTGGGTTAGTTTTTTTTCTAGTGAATCAAAGAGATGGTTAGTGCCAGTGCATTTGTGGTACCTATTCCAAAGCATGTGGTTTGAAATGCATTTGGTGGATCAAATTCAAGTGAATGCATTCAACCTGTTAAAATTAGTCATTTCTTGAACATGCTTCAGTACTTTAGATAGTACATGCATCTAGTAGTATGACGACATGGAGAAAGATTGGCTTCCCAAACCATCCATCCCTGTCACACCTGCCGTAGCTTGAAGGGGGTCAAACCGAAGCCCCCCAAACCAAATGTAGTCGAACCCCTGCGCAACCGGTGCCCAAGGCTGCGGAAGGCAGTTCATGGCAAAGCGACCCACTCGGCCTGTATGCAAGTATGCATGCATGCATGTACAGACATACGTACATATGAACGCATGGATGATATTGAATAGTGGTTCGACCACAAATGGAGAACCACAGAATTGCCCTCCGACACGCCTCCAGTATCCCATCCCACTTGAGGGCGAGAGAAGGAACAGAAGCCTCCTCCACAACAGCACCGCTGGTGAGCAGGATACTACGAAAGAAGTCCAGAGAGGAGCCCCCAGTAGCATCCAGCTGACCCCAACATCTTCTCGTCCTTCAAGCCAATCGTCCCATCGACCCCTGTCCGGGCGCACACACTCCGTCCAGCTTTTGATCGGGCACACAACAACAACCATCCCGCCGCGGCTTGGAATTACTAGCGCACCTAAGCGCCATGGAGGCCGTCACTCAAGCTCAAGCTGTGATTGCCTTAGGCCAATCTAAAAGCGACTTTGCGATTCAACCAGCCAGTACCACCCCGAGGCTTGATACGTCCCAATGGCCGCTGCTGCTTAAAAATTATGACAAATTACTCATTCGATCGGGTCACTTTACACCGATCCCGTGTGGTAGTAGTCCTCTCAAACGACCCCTTACGGAGTATATTAAGTGATTCTATTTTACTTGGTGATCAAGCCTTACAATTTTCCTTCTGCGGTATTGTCAAGAGCCCCAAAGAATTATTAATATTGCTTGATCCCTCGCCTTCCAATCGCTCCGTTTAGGACCGGCGTGATCAACCTGGACAAACCATCCAATCCATCTTCGCATGAAGTGGTTGCTTGGATCCGAAGAATCCTCCGGGCGGAAAAGACCGGTCATTCGGGTACACTCGATCCCAAAGTAACAGGTTGTTTGTTAGTATGTATAGATCGAGCCACCAGATTAGTGAAATCACAACAAGGCGCTGGAAAGGAATACGTCTGTGTATTGAGGCTGCATGCCGGTCTTGAGGCTGAAAAAGCCCTCACTCGTGGTCTGGAGACGCTGACGGGCGCTCTATTCCAACGTCCACCGCTAATCTCTGCCGTCAAGCGTCAATTACGAATCCGAACGATTTATGAGACCAAGTTAATTGAGTTCGACAACAAGCGCCATCTGGCAATCTTTTGGGTCAGCTGCGAGGCTGGCACTTATATTCGGACGTTGTGCGTTCATCTCGGATTGCTCCTTGGCGTGGGTGGTCACATGCAAGAACTAAGGCGAGTACGGAGTGGCGCTATGGGTGAAAATGACGGCATCGTTACGATGCACGATGTTCTCGATGCTCAATGGACTTACGACAATACGCGTGATGGTAAATACTCTTACTCTAGTGCCGATCCCATCGCAAACACACTTTGACGACACATAACGCTTATTTTCTTCTTCCTTCTGAAAATAATTTATTTATTTTCGTGTCCACGCAACCAAAGAGTCGTACCTTCGTCGCGTAATTCGCCCACTTGAATCTCTATTGACTGGCTACAAGAGGATCGTTGTAAAAGACACTGCCGTGAATGCTGTCTGTTATGGCGCCAAGCTTATGATCCCCGGATTACTTCGTTACGAAGCGGATATCCAACTAAATGAAGAAGTAGTGCTAATGACCACCAAAGGGGAAGCCATAGCCATCGGGATTGCCCAAATGACCACCGTCGAACTAGCTACTTGTGACCATGTATGTACACCATCCTCAGGTATCATCCGACGATCATCTTTGAACTGGAACGCCCGATTTTGACGATATGCTTAACATGCAAATTTTTCTCAGGGAGTTGTCGCCAAGGTCAAGAGGTGCATTATGGAAAGAGACACTTACCCTCGCCGATGGGGATTGGGCCCGAAGGCACAAGAGAAAAAGAAGGCAAGTTGGCATTCATTGATCAAACTGGAATGAATTTGCGCTTTTGGCTGATTGGTCGGAGTTATCAGATGGTGAAGACGGGTAAACTAGATAAGTATGGCCGCGCAAATGACAATACTCCATCTGGGTGGAAAGATGAATACGTTGATTACTCCGTCCCGGTGCCTGACCGCCCGCCTGAAACTATCAACGTAAGGATCCATGATTTTACGAATCAGTGGTTGACTAAGCCCAACAGATCTTCCGGATTAAAGCAGTTGATGACACCTCCAATCGGTTCTTTCCGCTAGACTCAGCCTCAACAAACATCGTCAACGACGTTGAATCAGGCCCCCGATTCGACGAAGAAACTAAAGCAAAAGCGGAAAGCAGATGATGCTCTCGATCAATCGGAGGTTGCCGATGTATCGATGATGACCTCTGCGACAGTTGAGGAGCATGGTACCAAGGAGACCGACGAGGAAAGGAAAAAACGGAAGGCGGAAAAAAAGAAAGCTAAAAAAGCAAAGGAAGCTGAAGCTAATGCCGCCAAAGACCACAATTCCATCCCTGCACAAACCTCCCAGCCGGATGATAATACCACTGAATCAAATGTCGTTCAATCTGATCAACGCCCGAAGAAGAAGAAGAAAAAGGATAAGAACCAGTCATGAACCTATTGTCGTTACCCTCAAGCTAAGATGGATCGCCTTTCCTTTGCCATCTCTCGCTATATATCTTTTCGTTCGCTGTTTCTTTCTTTTTCTTCTCCAATCGATTTGTCAGTTCCTTGTTTGCCAAGTTGAACTTGTCTATCTTCCGTTTGGTTGGTCGTTAAGGAAATGAACTTGCCACTAGCTATCGCATTTTTTCCCTATTACCTTGGCTTGAATTTTAGGTGGTATCTCTCTTCTGTTGTAACTAATGCCTACCATATTGTGAGGATTTTTCTTCTTTTTCCAGGAGGGTTCCTCCTCAACGTTGATCGAAATATAAATGAAGAAAAAAACGGATTCTTCCGTGAGAATTCGATTATGGCTTTCTTTTGCCGTTTCCACGCATGTCACACCCACTGTTTCCACAGCTAAGGATGGGGGTCCTCACATCAACTGAATTTAGACCGATGACTGCAAGCGTACAGGTGTGCCGGAAGCTAGATAATAGCTGGTAGCGGCTATTTTGATGCCACAAAATTACTTCTGACACCAATTTTTAGGCATTTCAATAGCTCTTCCGCCTTCATTTGGTGCGTGTAACAATACACACTAATCAAGGCTACCTGAGCCACCAATTTTGGCATGGAAGTTTATACATACCAAAATTCATGGTGTGTATTGGGTTATGTACCATGTTTTATGGTGTGTATTAGGTTACACACCATTTACTTTTGAGTAAGTTATTTATATATTTATTTGCGGCATATGCATTGTCACACACCAATCTTTATGGTGTGTGTAATTGCACACACCAGTGCACCAATATTCTTTAGGGTGTGCATTTGCACACACCAATAATAAGTAATCCACATACCAGCTTTGTTGGGGTTTGGTGTGCACACACCATTGACTCAGGTGTCACATGATCAAACACCCCAATTCTTGGTGTACAATAATAAAACATTGGTGCGCTACCCTCTGGGGTTCAAGGGGCCCTTGACTCTATCCAACCCACATGGGGCCACATGGCTAGACTTGGTCAGGGCAGTGAATGCCCCTATCATGGGAACCTGGAGTGCTGGTATGGGTAAAATGTCTGGTGACCCCCTTGTGCTAGAGCTTTTCATTCACCCTGCTGGTATCTTGTGATCATAGAATATAGGGAATAGGGAGTTTTTCATTTTATTTTTATTTTTGGTATCTTTTTGGCAAATGTTTTCAGAACAATATTCATAAAAACAGCAAAAATGTGCTATGTATTTTTTTTTTCTTTCCAAAAAACATAGCAAATTGAAAACAATAAAAAACAAAGTAAGACAAAAAAAAAATAAAGGATATTGATGAGAAAATCAACTCAAACAGAAAGAAAAATTCTGAAAACATGAAATGAAAGGAAAGTATTCATTTTTGATTTGAAAACCTTATTATAAATATTCAATAATTTCTGCACAAAGAACTTCCAGGCTAGAGCATTCTTAAGGGGGAATTTGTGGCAGGGGATTTAGCTTGGAACATGCCTGATCCCATCAACAGTCTGGATATTAATCAAATAACAACAGAAGTTGGATTGTGAAGGATGTGAGATTTTGGATTGGCAACCAAGACCAAGCTGAATTTCAGAAAGAGATGACAACTGTAAGAATGAGAATGAACAGCCATACATGAGATGAAAGGAAAGAAGTGACCAACAGAGAACAAGCTGGCTGAGACAAGCAAGTCTTATATGAAGGAATTAAGAGGGAGAGACTTGGAGAAGCAGCCAGGGTAGGAGTTGCAGTGCCAGTTCAGAATAACTGATTAAGGAGAGAGGAACTGAGAGTTGAATAGTAAGCTCCTGCACTGATTGACGAGTTGCAAGGTAAGGTTCTTACCATGATCTGATTGGATGCTTGTTGTGATGGGTTGAAGGATTGGATGATGATAGATGTTGAATGTAGGACTGAAGAGTTGATTGGACTTGTACAGTGGATTGGATTGATTGGCTAGATTGATTGATTGATATTGATTGGTTGATTGGGTTGAGAGATAATTGATTGATCAAAGTTGGTTGGTTGTTCCAATAAGAGATAAAGGTTGAATTGAATAGCAATTGTCTTCATGGGCTTGAGCGGTTCATTCATTCATTGGAGACATGATGATTGCAAGAGCAGGAGTGAAACCTGTAAGAGTGGACATAGCGCGTGGGCATGAAAGTGAGAGTTGCACACAAGTGTGCTTTACAAAGAAGACAGTAAGTAATGGAGATTGAGTAACAAAGAGATTGAATTTAAATGAAAGGAGTAACAAAGAGATTGGAAAGAAATCAAAGGTATGAGAAGGATGAAAAAAATGAAATACAAGAATACAGATCTGAGAGAGACAGATTCAGAACTTTAAAAAAGGAAGGTGGGATCACACAAAGATTCAAAGGGCTCAGGGATGAGAGGGATGAAGGAATAGCAGGCAGCAGGAATAGAAGAAAGAATTACCACAGGCCTCTTGCTTGTATTTGTTGAAAGTGGCTTGACCATGGTCTGTCAAGCTGGGCCATTTTAATGCTGGAACATTGAACTACTTGTTGGAAGCCATAATGCTTGAAATAATCTTTGGATATTATTCATCTCAAAGAACTTGGTAAAGTATTGGATTTCATACAAGCTCTTGGAAAACCTCTTTTCAGAACTAGAACCAGCCTTATTCTTTATCATGGCCTAGAAATTTGGCCACACTCCTGGTCCAGGCTAAAATAACAGCAAAAAAATTCCTAATATCACACCAATGATGTCAAAAGGTATCATTTTAGAAAAATAAATTTCTTAAATGATGCAAAAAGGTATTGCTGGTGTAATTATAGTAATTTTTTTTAATATAATAAAACCAATCAGCATGCTTTTTGACCCCAGTGTCACAAGACCACCCCACATACTATAGGGCAATCTTAGATGATTGTGAGCGCAAAAGGAAAGCTGAGTGCAAGAGCAAGTGCAAGGTAGCAAGGGCTAACTGTGAAGTGAAAACTTATGGTGGAGTAACTTAACACACAGCAAGAGGGATGAATGTTCCAATGGAGGAAAACCAAATCCAAGCCCAATGTGATGACTGGATTTAGCAAATGCAAGAACGTATGAAATTAACTAAATGAGGAGACAATCCTCAGGAAAATGGAGTAGCCTTAATAAGGTAATCCAAGATTACTAGATACAACCTGATGGATGGTCAACTAAAGCTTTGAGCAATGAGGCAATGAATGACATGGAAAGGGTAAAAAATGAAATGAAAGTATGAATTGTGACCAAGTTCTTAGCATAAGTGCCAGAAAATAGGGGTTGAATGTATTGGGATGTAACAATTGAGACATGAGGGAATGACTTCAGAAGCAATGCAAATATGAAGGTTTAGTTTATGCAGGGTAAGGGACTAGTCCATTTGCAAACTATACAGTTGAGATGGCTTGACTAGCTTGAGTGCAAACTAGCAATAGCATGTGACCAGAAATGAGAACCGGAGGGTTATTGATAACCAGGGTGAAAAGGGCGGAACCCAAATGGATGGTTGACAAAGGTAGAGTTGACTGCAAGGTTCACAAGTGGATGCTGAGTCAGTCCCCAAGAGTGGAAGGTTGTTATGCAAGCCAGAGTTGATAAGCGGAAGGCACCATTGATGTTGCGCTTCTAGTTTTTCACGCTTATGGACTGAGGTAGATGGTACTTGAAGAAAAAGAGTATGTAAAAGTAGGAGGACAATAACCCTTAAGATCAAAGCCTGAAAGTTGCCCAGGTATAAAGACGCAATCTCCTGCAAGCGTTCAGACAGTTTTCCCATCAATTCCAAATTTGTTACAATTACTGTATACCCATTAATCATTACTTCTTTTCTTTAAATAGATTCATAATTAATTATTTTTTAATCATCATTCCGCCATTGCAAAAAATGCATTCAAAAAAACAAGCAATGTGTCCCTAGTACAGCCACGCAAGGTATTTGAGACAAGTGCGAACAATGTTGCTTGTGCAAGGTTGCTTGCATATTTCCTATAAGTAGAGAGCCGGTCCTAGATGTCCCAGCATCATCTGGAAGGGAGGGGCAAAGTCAAAGGTCCCCGCTGCAAGTTAATTATCATATACCGCCAGTGCCAGAGATCAAGTTCTTAGGTATTTGGAACCCTGGTAATTTGAGGCTTAGAGACTAACAATAAGTAGAAAATAAAGAAAAAAGAGAAATGGAACTAATATAATCCTAATTGATGTAGTCCTGCCACAATTTCAACAATAAACCACCAATAAGCCTCCGCTGCCACTGCCATATACTGGATTGATTGGGTTTGAAGTGCAAAGTGAAGTGCAAGCCAAAGAAATGCAGACAATCAAAGAGGCAAGGGAAGAAGGAATGGCTGAAGGGGAGGTGGAACTGGAGCAAAGGGAGGAAAATGAGGAAGAAGGAAATGGAATAGAAGGAAGGAGTGGAATAGAACAGGAGGTTGAGAAACGGGGTGGACCAGAAAGAGATGAGATGGAAGGCCAAAATGAGGGGAGCAGAGTGCAAGTCAAAGGGCCAATTGAAACCAATGCAAGGCAATTGACTGGAAATGTTGGAGAAGGTTCTTCAACAGGACAAAGGAAGAGAGCTCATGAGGAACTCATGGACAAAGGTGGATGGAATACCCAACCAAAGAGGGTTTGGACTACAAAGTGCAAGGAAATCTTCAAGAGACATCTAGTGACACAAGTGATGATCTTGCAAAGATTGTCTTCTTTGGTGGATGACAAAGATTTGGAAGAATTTAGTTCAATGGTAGAGGAATTAAATGAGAATTGGGAGGAAGAGGAAAAAGAAATAAAGGATAATCTGTAGAAATGTATATTTTATATTTTATCATGTTATTATGTTATTATATATATATATATATATATTTTAGGGAAACTAGGATTTTGATTTCAAGATAAAATGTGAAAGGATAAAATTTGTGAAAAGAAAAAAGGGGATGGTTATGAGAAAGGAAAAGGAAATGAAATGAGGAAATGGGATGAGATTAATGGGAAGGAATGGGATGGGAGTAATGGAATGGAATGGGAGCTACAATTGGCAAGGTTTGCAAGGGTAACTTGCATGGAAGTCTCAAACCAAATTGGGAGAGTTGCAAAGTTGATGGGCTGGTTCCCACAAGGTGCAATCTTAATCAAACTGGAAGCCAGTCCATTTGAAAAGGTATTGAAGCTTTCCTTTGCGTAACCTGGAATCCAGGATACGGCTTACTTCCCACTCTAGCTTATCATGGACTCGGACCGGTTCAGGAGGGGGATGAGTCTTGCCTGGGTATAGGACTTGAGCTGGCTCTAGGAGAGACACGTGAAAGACTGGGTGGATACCTTTCCATTTTGCAGTTAAGGTAAGTTTAAAGGCATTAGGGGAGACTATTTATTCAAATTTGAAGGGGCCAAGCTTTCTTTCAGAGAGTTTACAAGTTGGGCAAGTACTGCAAATATTGCAAGCATCAAGCCATACCCAATCTCCTACTGCAAAGGTTGGGGCTAAAGTGCAAAGTCAATCTGCTTGTTCCTTGTAGCGCTGGTTTTCTGCTTTGAGGTTGGTTTGAAGTTGCAATTGAAGGGATTGGATGTGGTTAAGGTAATTGGTAGCAGGCTCAGAAGGTGCTACGTGAAGGGAAGAGAAAGTTTGATTTCTACCATAAAGAGTCTGGAAGGGCAACTGTCTGGTGGAGGAATGAGTGGAGTTGTTGTAGGCAAATTGGGCCAATGGGAGCCATTGTGACCAGTTTTCCTGTTTGTAGGAGACGTACATTTGAAGATACTGTTTGAGGATCTGATTGATCCGCTTTGTTTTCCCATCTGTTTCTGGGTGATAAGCCTTTGACAAATTGCAAGTGATATTCAAATGTTGACACAGCAAGGTCCAGAAGCTAGAGACAAACAAAAATCCATGATCACTAATTATATTATCAGGGAGACCATGTTTCAAGAATACATATTCTATAAATAAATTAGCCAAGTCTTCAGAAGAGGCCATCAAATTACTGCAAAGAAATAAAGCCATCTTTGAGAAGCAATCTAATACTACTAAAATAGCATCATAACCACTAGAAAAAGGTAATTGCAAAATGAAATCCATAGAAAGAAAGTGCCAAGGAATTGGCGGAATTGGAAGTGGCTGAAGAAGCCCATACTTCTGGTGTTTTGAGGAATTTTTCCAATTGAAATCATAGCATGCGTTGTGGTGTTGTATTTATAACCTCAGGTCAAGAGCTGCGTCGCAGGCTGGGCGCTCAGCAGTTGGGTAGGTTGGGCTCAGCATTTGGGTGCGCGGGGTCTCAGCAGTGCCTGCTGAGGGCTCAGCAGCAGCCGCTGCGGGCTCAGCAGTAGGAATTGCGGGGCTCAGCACCAGGTGCGGGTCGGGCCTACTCCAAGGGTGCCAGGCCGCAACCCGCCCAGGAAACGCGGACCAAGTGATGGAGCCTGCCCGACCAAGCTTGCGGGTGGCTAGTCCGGAAGGCAAGGGCAGGGTTATTGGGGGTTAGGCGCGCGCGGGCCAACTTGCAGACCGCAAGGTCCGCGGACGGGTGCAGGCCGGAAAACCGGGGGGCTCCAAGTAGGGCGCGGCGGAGGGCCGCGCCATGAGAAGGACAAACCGGGCGTACTTTGATATCAAGGGGCACGGGTTATGGGGCAAGGAATGGAGGGGCAGGGTTGGGCTAGGGTTCTGTGCTTAGGGGTTGTGTTTCATTGTTCTTTTGCGTTTGTGGTTGTACTTAAGTTAGGGTTGAAGGGGGGGGGGATCCAAGTCCTCACCCTCAACTCTGGGTTGGGTTATGATCTATCTGTCAATCAATCAATCAATCCATCTATTGGAGAAGGAAAGGAAAGGAAGAGGAAGGATTGGAGGAAGAAGAATACACCTCATTATCTCTCTTTTATCTCACTACACTTAAGAACTCATTGCATCCAACCTCCTTACAGATTCCTAGATCAATAACTTCCAGACTTGTGGACAACTTAGGAGCGTGACTCTCCTTTACCTTCCACATCTGGGGGTCTGGCCGGGAAATAATCTTTTGTCTAGGTCTCTCAAAGCTAGCGGGTGCAATGCTGCCCACAACTACCCCAGGATTGAATGTTCCACCCTTGTTCCCTCTCCGGCCGGGAGCTGGTGGGCCAACACCTCCACCACCACCAACTACTCGGTCCGGCGGTTTTGCTCCTCCTCGGTTGGAGCCTTCAGAGGCAGCTGAGGTTCCGCAATGGGTGTGGCTTAGGCCGCAGAACTTCCCCCACCTCCGATTCAACACCCCGGACATCAGGCGCTTTCCGGCAAGATTCGAGGATATTGCGGACTCTGAAAACGCAACGGGTGAAGACAAGGTCCGCACGGTCGTTCTCTTCATTGCGGAAAAGAATACGCTCCGGGACGTGGAGGATATGGCAGGGTATGAGGCTTGCAACTGGGGAAGACTCCCGGGCGAGATGATGGCAAGGTGGGGGAAGTGCAAGCCCCCCTTTTGGGAGACGGACTTTGAGCAAGTGGCGGGCAAGGCAATTTCCCAAGGTGGGGTGCGGACGCGGAGCAATCTGTCCGAGTACAAGTCCCAGTTCAACCAAATTTATATTTACCTAGAAAAGAACCAGGTGGTGGCGGGTCAGATGGGGGCCATGAAGTGGGCATTCCTAGGCGGGCTTGAGCCGCAACTTTGCGCGCGGGTCCAGCGTTACCTATTCCAGCGGGGGTTGGTAACGCGGTCAGTGGATGGGAGCGTTGCTCTCCTTCCGAGCCTGGGCGTAATCAACCAGGCGGTCAAGAGAAAGATTGAATTGGAAGAGCTGATTGAGGATATGGCCCGGTCCTTCCCAGCGAGTTCAAGGAAGCCAACGGCCTTTTCCACCCCAGCCCCAATGCCGGTACCGCTTGCGTATCCGCCAGCGACAGAACGGCCCGTAGCCCCTTTGCAGTCAATGGGAGTACCAGTGAGCAAGGTAACAGACATGCTACGGGACTTACAGATACTTATGAATTGGATGCGGCCCAGCCAACGGCTCCGCCTCCCGCTTTCTCGCGCAATCTGCCGCCCCATGCAAGAGGGGGCTTTCAGCCCAGTAGCGGACCAACGGGGGGTTTTTGGTTTGTCTGTGCACATATTGCAGCAATAAAAGTCATTGGAAGTCTGGTTGCGTGGATCTGACTAAGGACATGAACAAGGGGTTGGTTTGCGCGTCCGGGGGGACCTACATATTGCTGTCGGGAAAACCGGTGGACCTGGGGGCCGGTCATCCAATGCCGGTGGAGCAGGTTAGGGCGAGGGCCCGACCCGCAGGGGACGCTCAGATGTCCCTTGGGATTGTCACCGGGCCCAAAACGTGGCGGGCACCGCGTGTGGAGGCAGAAGTTAGGACGTTGGCAGCAAACAAGCGGATTGTTTTGGAAAAAATGGACATGGATGACAAGGAGCAGCCATTAAATTAAGCTCTGAGGGTTGGGGCGCAAGGGTTGGGGGGCGACGTGCCGGCAAACAGCTCCGGAGGAAGAAGGAAGGCCGCGGAAATTGTTTGGCGAGTGATGGGGAGTGAGGTACCAATACCTCTCACGCTATGGGAGCTGGACCCGGTCTCTCCGGTGGTTGTCAAGGAAATGGTCCAGGCAATGAAGGAGCACGTGGGCGGCAGGATCCTGGCAACAGAGGAAGCGGAACGGGAGTTGTGCTGATCCAAAGCCATGTCAGTGCCACTCGCCTATGTCTCACTGAAGATTGCGGGAAGGAAAGTGTGGGCAATGGTGGACAGTGGGTTGATGGTCAACCTGCTCCTGTCAAAACTGGTGGATGAGTTGGGCTTGGTGCGAAGGAAGTGTGCTATGGGCTTGCGGGCGCTCAATGGGGGGGAATGTTGGGTAGATGGGGTGGTGGAGGAAGAAGAGGTAGAGGACACAAAGGTTTGGAAGCCGCTGTCATTCCTCTCTGTCGAGTGCGGTGACGTGATTTTGTGTTGGCCGTTCATGTTTGGATTCCGGGCCCAAATGACTTTCAAGGCCGAGGAAGGGATGGAGGCGCTGACGGTGGAGGACGTGTCCGGGGCAAGGTTTGAGACAACAATCTCCGACCATGGGAAGGGGAAATGGGTGCCATCGGCAGGGTCCAACGGTGAGGACAACCGCAAGGGCCGCCCTGCGGAGGGTTTTTCCTAGTTGGACGTGGGTACCGTGCGGGGCAGGCTCCGGCCTTGTGCGGGCGGTCAACTAGGGAGGAGCAAAAGGCGGAAGGAAGTGCGCGGAGGGCGCAAGCGGCAGAAGTAAGTCCCCTTCCTCAGTATGCACCACCAGAAGGTACTGTGTTTCAAAAACCCTACCATAGTGCCAAACTTGTGAGCAAAGGCAAGAGCCGCGGGTTGATTGTTGCCAGGATTCACAACAATGACGGCAGGCGCGTAAGGATGGTTAGGTGCAACACAGGGCAATACAAGCCTGTGGCGCAAAAGGTCCGGCCCCGGAACGAGCCCATGCGGCAGGGGCTGAACGGGCCTCTGAGGCCGATCTCCTGGTCTCCAGATTTCTGGGTGAGTCTGTTGAGGCAGTTTGGGTGGGTAACACGGTTGGCGCGGATCACGGACGAGCAAATTGAGGCGCTGAATTTTGGGCCGGCGGGGTGGTTGAGTGCGGAGGAGAAGGATTTGTTAGCATTGGTGTTGGTGCTCTGCAAGAAGGCCCTTGCCTTTGGGCCCAACAAGCGCGGATTGCTGAAGGGCAAGGTCGGCGACCCCTGTTTAATCCCCATGGTGCCGCACAAGCCCTGGCAAATCAAGCCAATTCCAATCCCTCAGACCGTGGGGGAACCCTTCTTGGAACTGGTCCGGGAGCGTGTGAGGACGGGGTTGTACAAGCAGTCAACATCAAGCTACTCTAGCCCGATTTTTGCAGTTTTTAAACAGGACGGGAAGTCGCTTAGGATTGTTCACAACCTGCAGCCGCTTAACTTGTTCACTATCCGGGACGCAGGGTTGCCTTGGCGCGTGGACAAGTTCCTGGAATTGATGGCCGGGCGCGCGTGTTACGGTTTGGTGGATGTAATGGGGGGGTATGATCAGTGCAAGCTCCATGCCGACTCGCGGCTGCTGACCGCGTTCAAGACAGGATTGGGAAGGATACAGCTGACGCGGTTGCCGCAGGGGGTGACTAACTCGGTGGCGGTCTATCAAGCCCAGATGACGTGGATCCTGCGGGACAACATACCGGACGGGGTTCTGATCTTCATTGACAACGCCGGTATCAAAGGACCAAAGACAGATTACAGGGGTGCGGTGCTAGAGGAGGCCCCAAAGATCCGCCGCTTCATCTGGGAGTACGCGCAGACATTAGAGCGGGTCTTGTTTTGAATTGAGGAGGCAGGGCTTACTGTATCAGGGGGTAAGTTGGAAGTTTGTGTTCCGGCATTGGAAGTGCTAGGCCATGTGGTGGCTTTTGACGGCAGGAGGATTGCAGCAAAGAAAAGAAAAAAAGTCCTCAAATGGCCAACCCCCTGGAAGCACTTGCATATTCTCCAATTTCTGGGACTGTGCAGCTATGTTCGCATGTTCATCAAACGGTTTGCAGAAGTCGCAAGTCCACTGCGGGCGCTGACCCGGAAAGGCGCGGCATGGGAATGGACGGCGCAGTGTGACGCTGCCTTTGCAAAGCTCAAGGAGATTCTGGGCTGCGACATTGTCCTCTGCAACCTTGACTACAACACGGGAGGGATTGGCTTGGCCGTTGACTCTAGCAAGTTTGGCGCAAGCGGTGTCCTGACGCAGGAGGAGTATGGCAAGGATAGGCCGGTTCTCTACGAGTCCGTGACTTTTACAGCAATGGAGAGTCGGTACTCACAGCCAAAGTTAGAATTATGCGGAGTCACCAAGATTGTGCAGAGGCTTCAGCACCTTCTCTGGGGGGTGCACTTCAAGCTTCTGGTCAATGCGGAGGCCCTGGCAAGGATGATCAATTCTTAAACGCTGCCAAACGCTCCTATGACTAGGTGGATGGCGTTTCTCCAGCTCTTCACTTTTGGCGTGGTTCATGTTCCAGGGAAGGCGTTCACGATGCCCAAAGCGCTGTTGCGGTATCTGCGGGAGGATTGGTTTGAGGGAGCGGAGCCCTTGGACGTGGAGTCTCCAGTTATTCGCATTGGTATGATGGAGACGGAGGTCACCCTTCTGCTGCAGCAGTCCAGGCGCTACTCAATCTTGTGCTACTTCTTGCAGGATCTCCGGTTTCCCAAGGATGCGTCAGGAACAGAAATTTGGTGGGCAAAGCGGCAGACAACCAACTTCTACATGCAGGACTGGCAACTGTGGCAACAAAGCACCCCGGTGCCGTTGGTGGTTGCGACATCGAGGAGGGACCAGGAAATGATTCTGAGGTGTCTCCACAACAACCTTGGACACCGGGGCAAGATTGAAACGCGGAGGCGGGTGAAGGCAAGGTTCTGGTGGCTGGGTGTGGTGCGCGTGGTACGGGAATGGGTGAAGTCTTGCAAAGCGTGTCAACGGCCGAGTTCTAGGCTGCCCAGGGAGGTGGGTCACCCTACGGGGGAGGACACGTTGTTTGGGCGGGTCTCCCTTGATGTGGTCCACATAAAGGCAGGGAAGTTTGCGTACCTGCTAGTTGCGCGGGACAATCTGTCAGGTTGGGTCAAGGCTTGTCCTCTGGTGAAGTTGTCGGCGGAGAAGGATTCTCAGTTCTTGGAGGAAGATTTGTTCGTGCAGTACGGTTTGCTTTGCTTGATCACTGTCAACAGAGGCGCGGAATTCGGGGGGCGCTTGATGGCACTGATTCAGAGTTGTGGAGCTAAGTTTGGGCCGGTCACAGAATACTATCCGGAGGGTTCCGGGATGATTGAACGCAGCCATCAGCTCATTAAGGACGCCCTGGTAAAGATGTGTGGGGAGGACGGTAAACGGTTGCAGGAGGCCCTTCCGGCGGTCCTCTTTGCAGACAGGATCTTGGTCAAACGCTCAACGGGCTACTTGCCTTACAAACTTCTCTACGGACAACGTCCGGTGCTTCCGGTGGACATCAAGCTTGAAACCTTCTTGGGCATAGACTGGTGGAAGGTGAAGACCTCCGCGGAACTCGTTGAAGAACGCGCCAAACGGCTTCTCCAACGGGACAAGACCCTGGCAAAGGCCGCTGAAAGGTTGTGGAAGACAAGGACGGCTTTGGTCCGTTATTGGGACAAGCGCTGTTCCCACCGCCTCCAGGATCCGCTGCGGAAGGGTGAATTGGTTTTGTTGTACAACCGGAGTCTGGAATCTCAGTGGGGAAAGCTTTTTGCCAACCAATGGAACGGCCCCTTCCGCGTGGCATCCAAGTTTGAGGGAGGGAGCTACCAGCTTGAGGAACTGGACGGGGCGCCGCTCAAACGCAAGGCTGCGGCCTCGCATGTGAAGCGTTTCTTTGCGCGCGGTTCCACCTCCTTTGACAAGACGGCCGGGGATGGCGCAAACGCAGGGGATGGCTTCGGAAGTTCAGAATCAGCGGACGGGCTGGACCCTTTGTCTGAGGAGGAACCCGCGCGCGGCGCGCCACCTCGGAGGAGTGAAAGGCTACAAACCACTGGGGACAGCCGTCAACTTGGGGGGGGGGACGCGAGTAGGGTAAAGGTCTGATTTGGTGAGGGGGTATCCTAGCCGGTTCACAGCCGGAATAACTAGACACCCCAGAATGTCCGTTCTCCTACTTCTTTTATATTTGATTGGCTCTTGGATTGGTACTGGTTTTGGTTATAATTTATCATGGGGACGCAGGCGCGGCGCTAGCCGGGTCTGTAAAAGCCAGGACAAGCCCCGCGGATTGGGAAATGCGGGACAAGGAGCGGAGGCCCTGGGGCTTTAAAAAAAAAAAAAAAATTTCTTTCCGCTTTTTCTTGGGGTTTTGGTTTCCTTTTTTTATGGGCTTGGTTCTTTTCCTTGTTTCCTCTTTGCGCGGGAAACGTACGGGATAGGTCTGATTTGGTAAGGGGGTGTCTTAGCCGGTTCACAGCCAGAACAGCTAGACACCCCAGAATGTTTGTTTTCTCAACTTCCTTCTTTGCCTCTCTTGGATGACTGTGCGTGTGCTGGTGTAGGATTGTTGCATTTGTTGCAGGATTGGGTGCGGGGAACTGTGTGGAAGTTTGGCTGGGGTGGTCCAGGTACCTTCCAGGGAACTTTGTCGGCTCAGGACGTGGGCGTGGACTTTAATTTCACTCATCCTCACTCTTAACTGCGCCTTTATTCTCACTCCCACTCTCACTCAGGACGCGAGCGCGGACCTCTTTCTCACTTACTCTTGCTCTCACTTGCGCGGATTGCTTTCAAGACGCAGATCTTGTGCGCAAAGGTTCTCACAAGCCCGGAGGCTACTCAGGACGGCGCGGCAAAAGTTTATTTCTTTTCAAAAAGGCGCGGAAAAGGATACAAGATGGAAAGGAAGAAAAGGGGGGGGAAATCCGTCTATGTTGGACAAGTCCTCATCACCTCCTCCGCGTTGGCGCAAGACGCTGCGGCTAAAGTCCGGAAGGCCACCAAGAGTTCCCGTTGGTCGCCGGTGGTGTGGGTGGGAGGGGCCGCCAGGAATTGCCGAAGGAGTCCGTCCGCGTTGTCCACCATTGCATCAAACCTTGCAAGCGGAACAGCCGGGAAAACGGGGATATCCAGAATCTTGGGTGGGCTGGGAGGAGGCGGGACTGGTGAAGAAGGGGTCCCCGGCGGATCATTGGGGGGGCTTGGTCCAGCGGGAGGCAACAACAAGATAACGACCGGCGACGCGGGTGGAAGAGGGGTGCCCCACGGGGTTGGGGGCCTCTTGTCCGAGTCCGACGAGTACGGAGGAGCTGGAGTTGGGGGAGGAGCCGGGGATGGGGTAGGGAACAGAGGAGGGCCAGCGCGGCTTTGGAGGATTTCATTGATGCGCGGGTCCCTCGCGCCTTGCGTGACCCAAACGCGGACCGCCCAGAGCCGTAAGGCAGACCAATAAGCCACAAAGTTTGGGTAGTCCTCCTTCTGTGGGTGCCCTGCGCGGCGGAATGGGGAGGCAGAGTCGCAAATTGGTCCTGGGGGGGCGGGCATGAGGCGATCCGGGCAGAGTCCACAATTCCTCGGAGATTGTTTCATTGTCCAAAACCACAAACGGGTCCGGACGGGCCCTCTTGCGCGGCCAGGGATGGGAACCAGATTGAGGAGGAGGACGCGGAATTCCCTTGCCAAGCAAGCAGCAGAAATGGCCACAACGGCAAGTAGTGCAGGCGTGTCAACCAGGAACAATTGAGCACGCAAGCCCATTCCGGGCACAGAAGTCCCAGGGGACCATGGTGGCGACGGAGCGGAAGGGGAAGAGGGGCTGGGATGAGCTGGGGTGGGTGGGGGAGAGGTGGGTTGGTAGTGTGATGGAAGCAAGGAAGCAATGGGAGACCTCTGGGGACAGAACTCAACTTGGGGGGGGGATGTGGTGTTGTATTTATAACCTTGGGTCAAGAGCTGCGTTGCCGGCTGCGCGCTCAGCAGTTGGGTAGGTCTGGCTCAGCATTTTGGTGCGTGGGGTCTCAGCAGTGCCTGCTGAGGGCCCAGCAGCAGCCGCTGCGGGCTCAGAAGTAGGAATTGCGGGGCTCAGCACCAGGTGCGGGTCAGGCCTACTCCAAGGGCGCCGGGCCGCGACCTGCCCAGGAAACGCGGACCAAGTGATGGAGCCGGCCCAACCAAGCTTGCGGGTGGCTAGTCCGGAAGGCAAGGGCGGGGCAATTGGGGGTTAGGTGCGCACGGGCCAACTTGCGGTGTGGAAACTTAAGGGGGCAACACCCCAGAAGTCGTCCTCAAGTTCCGGAAGTTATTGATCAAAGCGTCTGTAAGGAGATTGGATGCAGCCATTCAAGAGAGAGAGAGGGAGAGAGAGAGAGAGCAAGGGATAGAGTGATAATAAGATGAATTCCTTCCTTTCCAATCCAATCCAATCCAATGCCACGAAAAGTGATATCCTAGAGTGCAGTCCAGTCCGTGAAGTGAAGTGAAGTGAAGTGTTTTTCCCTTCCTTCCCCTCCCTTCCTTCCTCCCATCATCCGATCCTCCTCCAACCCGGAGTTGAGAGCAAAGTATTTAAGTCCTCCCTCTCAACCCTAACCTAAGTACAACCACAAGTAACAAGAAAGAGTGATGATATACAACCCTAAGCCGCAGAACCCTAGCCCAACCCTATCCCTCCATCCCTCCCCATTACCCGCGCCCTTTGGTATTAACGTAGCCCGGTTTGTCCGCCCGACAACCCGTTCCAATATCCTGGGCGTACCCACGTGATCCAATCCGCGCGTCTTGCGATGCGCGGTCCAATCCGTGCAAGCTTTCCAATCCGCGCAAGCCTTCCGATCGGCGCAAGCCTTCCAATCCGCGCAAGCCTTCCGATCCGCGCAAGCTTTCCGATCCGCGCAAGCTTTCTGGTTTGCGCAATCCGTCGTCTCCCGTCTCCAGGTGCTGAGCCCAACCCAACCGCTGCTGGGCCTACCTGACTGCTGCTGAGCCCGCAGCGCGGCTAGCTGCAACAAAGCCCTTCCCATTGCTGAGTGCGCCGCCTGCAGCCCTTTCCTGACTTGCGTCCATAAAAGAGCACCACATCCCCCCCAACTTGAGTTCTGTCCCCAGAGATCTCCCACCATCTCACCTTCCGTAGTTATTGTTGTGCGCGATTGAGAAGCCTTTGGGCTTGTGAGTCCCTGAGCAAGAATAAGAACCGCGCGCAATATCCGCGCCTTGGAGAGAGAAGATCAGCGCCAGTGAGAAATTGGAAAAGGTGAGAAATCCGCGCCAGTGAGAGTCTGAAGGTGAGAAATCTGCGCCAGTGAGAGTATCCGCAAGAGTACATGGGGAGACAGAAAAGGAAGAATGAATAGATAAGGAGGAACAAGAGATTTTTTTTTTTTTTTTTTTTTTTTTTTTTTTTTTTTTTTTTTTTTTTTTTTTTTTTTTTTTTTTTTTTTTTTTTTTTTTTTTGAGCCCGCGTCCTGCGTCCCAACTCCAACCTTCCACCCCGCGCTAGCTCCCCCCCAACTTTGCCGCTGTCCTCAGCCAACCGCGCCCCACCCATGGCCAGATACGCGGAGCGTTGCCTCAACCAATCCCGCAGGGACCTTGTTTGCAAATTGTTGTCCCAGACCGCCTAGGTGCACCTCCCGCCGCCAAGACCCTCCTGCATCCTTTGAAATTTGAGCCCATCCATGCGCAAAACCCAAACAAAAGCGAACACCCCCAGACGTCCTTACAACAACCCGCTGTGGAGGAGGAAAGAGGCTTTGAAACCCTTTCAATCCCAGCTCTCTTCTCCCCCACCCCATCCACACAACATCCTTTGCCCTTTTCCGTTCTTGCGGCCTTGTTCTCCCCTCCGGAGATTTCTGAACACTCCCTGCCCGCCAGACCGCGCGTGACCACTTGACCCTTCCGCTCTGCCCCACCGTCTGTCCATTCCGCGCCCGTCCTTTCCGTTGCTGCCACTACCCTTTCCAAATGCGCGCTCCCTGCCGTCAAAGAGGTCCAGCTTGGGTTGTGATTCTTCAACGCGTGGTCCGTCTCTTCCGCCGCCGCTGTGGTGTCATTATATAGCCTCGGGTCGGGGACTGCGTCGCGGCCTGCGCGCTCAGCATCTGGTAGGTTAGGCTCAGCAGTTGGGGTGCGCCGGTTCTCAGCAGTAGCCGCTGCGGGTTCAGCAGCAGCCGCTGCGGGCTCAGCAGTAGGCGCGGTGGGATCGAGCACGCGACTGCGGGCCGGGCCTGACTAAGGGAGGCGGGCCGCGACCCGCTTGGATGTCTGACTCATGGATGGAGCCGGGCCGACCGGGTTCTCGGAGCGGCTAGTCGGGGAAGGAAGAAGCGGGGCGACAGCGGGGCTATATGCGTGGCAGCCGCGCGCAAGCGCGGGCCGGCCACGGGACGGGAAATTCACGACGGCGCGTCGGGTGGATGCGCGCAAGCGCGGTGGATCTTGGGTATCGCGCGGCGGAGGGCCGCGCCACGAAAAGACGAACCGGATGTGCGTAATGACAGGCGAGCTGGCGGGGGTAGGGTATGGGTATGGGTTTAGGGATGGGTTAGGGTTCTGGGTCTAGGTTTCCTTCTTCATGGTTGTCAGTCTGTCTTTGTGCTTGTGCTTAGGTTAGGGTTGAGGGGGAGGGCTCAAACACCCTTCCCCTCGACTTCGGGTTGTAGGGGGAGCAGCATCCTGGCATCCATCAATCCACATCTCATTCTCTCTCTCTCTCTCTCGGAGTAAAAGGAAGGAAGCATTCTCGGTCTTACAGACGCTAGAACCATCGATCCCGTAACTAGGGACAACTTCGTGAGGATAACCTCTAAAGTTTCCACACCGCGTGTACCTTCTTTGCAAGATCCGTCCGCCGCTTGCCAATTCCCAGTCCGCACGGAGCATCCATTTCCCTTTCCGTTGTCCTCGCCCGCTTCCTGTCAGTAGGCCGCACCAGTTCCATCGAGTCCCGCTTCCCCAACACGTTCTTAGCCCCCACTGGGGAAACCAATTCCGCGTTTGAATCCGCTGTCCGGTCCCTTTTTCCCGTCCTCCAACGGTTGTTGTCCTCCCCATTTGCGCACACGCGGGGCGCAGAAGCGCTGGGAGACTGAATACTCTCCAGATAGGCCTTGAGGCCCCTTGCCACCTCCGCAAGTTTGCTAGCCCAAGAGATGGTTGCCGGTGGTGGGGCCGGAACATACTCTGCCCTGTAGTACTCCAGTTCCGCGTAGTCCACTTCCGCTTGCAACCGGGTCCCGTCGCGCGCGCCTGCCTTGTAACCCAATTCCGCGGATGGCTTGAGATCATCCTTCCGAAAGCGAGAACCGCGCCTCCCCAATCTTGCCAGCATGCCCTCCTTCAGTTCTGGCCAATCCAGGTTCAGGTAGCCATCCATCTCCTCCACATTCCGACGCGCTTCCACGTCCTTGATGAACAGGACAACATGGCGCGCCTTCTCAAAATCAGAAACGCCTTCAGAGGCCGCGATTGTTTCATACCGCAAGATGAATCGCTCCACTTCCGCAATGTTGAGTCAAATATGCGGGTAAATCCATGGGGTAGCGCGGAAGCCGTGGGAGGAGGAAGGAAGAGAAGCGGCTGCTGGTAGCATCCGTGAGTACCTTTGAGAGACTTTGAAAAAAGATTGTTCTCGGCCAGACCCCCAGATGTGGAAACTTAAGGGGGCAACACCCCAGAAGTTGTCCTCAAGTTCCGGAAGTTATTGATCAAAGCGTCTGTAAGGAGATTGGATGCAGCCGTTCAAGAGAGAGAGAGGGAGAGAGAGAGAGAGCAAGGGATAGAGTGATAATAAGATGAATTCCTTCCTTTCCAATCCAATCCAATCCAATGCCACAAAAAGTGATATCCTAGAGTGCAGTCCAGTCCGTGAAGTGAAGTGAAGTGAAGTGTTTTTCCCGTCCTTCCCCTCCCTTCCTTCCTCCCATCATCCAATCCTCCTCCAACCCGGAGTTGAGAGCAAAGTATTTAAGTCCTCCCTCTCAACCCTAACCTAAGTACAACCACAAGTAACAAGAAAGAGTGATGATATACAACCCTAAGCCGCAGAACCCTAGCCCAACCCTATCCCTCCATCTCTTGCCATTACCCCCGCCCTTTGGTATTAACGTAGCCCGGTTTGTCCGCCCGCGCGCGTCCGCCCGACAACCCGTTCCAATATCCTGGGCGTACCCACGTGATCCAATCCGCGCGTCTTGCGATGCGCGGTCCGATCCATGCAAGCTTTCCAATCCGCGCGAGCCTTCCAATCCGCGCAAGCCTTCCGATCCGCGCAAGCCTTCCAATCCGCGCAAGCCTTCCAATCCGCGCAAGCTTTCTGATCCACACAAGCTTTCTGGTCCGCGCGATCCGTTGTCTCCCGTCTCCAGGTGCTGAGCCCAACCCAACCGCTGCTGGGCCTACCTGACTGCTGCTGAGCCCGCAGTGCGGCTAGCTGCGACAAAGCCCTTCCCATTGCTGAGCGCGCCGCCTGCAGCCCTTTCCTGACTCGCGTCCATAAAAGAGCACCACAGCAGACTGCAAGGTCCGCGGACGCGCGCAGGCGGGCCAACTGGGGGGCTCCAAGTAGGGCGCCGGGGAGGGCTGCGCCATGAGAAGGACAAACCGGGCGTACGTTGATATCAAGGGGCACGGGTTATGGGGCAAGGAATGGAGGGGTAGGGTTGGGCTAGGGTTCTGTGCTTAGGGGTTGTGTTTCATTGTTCTTTCGCTTTTGTGGTTGTACTTAAGTTAGGGTTGAAGGGGGGGGATCCAAGTCCTCACCCTCAACTCTGGGTTGGGTTATGATCTATCTGTTTATCAATCAATCAATCCATCTATTGGAGAAGGAAAGGAAAGGAAGAGGAAGGATTGGAGGAAGAAGAATACATCTCATTATCTCTCTTTTATCTCACTACACTTAAGAACTCATTGCATCCAACCTCCTTACAGATGCCTAGATCAATAACTTCTGCACTTGCGGAAAACTTAGGAGCGTGACTCTCCTTTACCTTCCACAGAGTTAACATAGTCTTTTACTTCATTGGTCATACCAGGCCAATAGAAGTCTTGTGCAATCAATTGGTAGGTTTTATCCTGCCCATAATGACCAGCAAGCGGGGAATCATGCCTTGACTCAAAGATATCCAACTTAATGCAAGGATTATCTGGTACTACTATACAATTTTTATAAACTAAATAATCATTTTTTTCAATACTATAATCACTATCTAATAAGTTTGCACCCTTGAAAAGTTTGCTACACTTGAGGTTGTCAAGTTGAGCTTGATGCAGTTTGGAAGCCAGATCTTGAAGGTGAGTGATTATCAAACTGAGTTTGGCAGACTGGGTTGAGAAAAGTGTCCTAACATTTTCAGGATTGTTTTTGGAAAAGGTGCTCCCCCCTCCTGGGTAAACTTTGTCCCAATGTGACAAAGCATCAGGGACTACCGCTTGTTTCCCAGGAAGTTACGTGATTTTAAAGTTGAATTTGGAGAGTTATTTGGCCCAAAGTGCCTGTCTGCATGTAAGGAATTTTGAGCTCATGAAATATTTCAAAGAATTGTGATCAGTTAAGACCTCAAAAGGTTCAATAAGGCTCAAAAGGTATGAACACCATTTTTTCAAGCAAAAAAAAATTGAGAGAAGTTCCTTGTCATGAATCTCATAATAAAGCTCTGAAGCAAGCAATTTGCAAGAATCAAAAGCTACGGGATGAAAAAGAGAAGAAGAGGAGGAAAACTGCAAGATTACTCCTGCAATTGCATAGTCGCTTGAATCTGTTTTGACAATAGTGCAAGCTAGCTTATTAAAGTGAGTGAGTATTGGAGCAGTGGTAAAGGCTTTTTTTAGAGCCTCAATATCCAAATCAGCTTGTTCTGTGAAAAAAAATGAGTGTCTTTTTGAAGAAGTTTAGTGAGGTTTATGGTTTTCTTGGCATAATGCTCAATAAACCTCCTGTAAAAATTACTGAAACCAAGGAAAACTTGAAGGGATTTAACAGAAGAAGGTGGGGGCCATTCTAATATGCATTGGCTTTTGGCTGGGTCCATCAATAGTCCTTTCTGCAAGACTATGACACCTAAAAATTGAAGAGGAGGAGTATGAAATTTGAACTTAGAGGCTTTTGCAAACAGGTCATTCTTGCAAAGTCACTGCAGCACCTTGTGCACATGTGCAATGTGATCCTCAAGAGTTTTTGAGTAGACTAGTATATTGTCAAGAAACACCACAAGATATTTCTCTAAAAGGTCAGAAAAAATGTCATTGAAAAAATGTTGAAAAGTGGAAGGAGAATTGCGGGGGCCAAAGGGCATGATGGTATACTCATAACTGCCAAACCATGTTCTCATTGCAGTCAAATAATCATGGCCTTTTTCAATGCAAACTAGGTTATAGGTGCCTCAAAGGTCTAAATTTGAGAAATAAGCAGCTCCATGAAGGAGAGTGAGGAGGTGCAACATAGGCAGTACTGGGTAGGCATTCTTCTGGGTTACCTGGTTTGGTTTCCTATAGTCAACACAAAGGCAAAGTCCACCATATTTATTTGGAACAAATAAGACGGATGAAATGGTTTTCAAATTGTTTGGTCAAAGGAATCCTTTTGATACATTTTCTGCAATTTATTTTTGAAGCGTGGTTGATTCCTGCTTTGAGAGAGAGTAGACTGGTCCGGGTGCCGGTTGTGGGCAAGTAAGTTCAATCTTATGATTGAAAGAACCAAATGGAAGAAGTTTATCTGCCTTTACAGCTGAAAAGACGTCAGCAAAGTCATGATAAACAGAAGTTAAAGACTCTTGAATGATTTATAAATCTTCAATCTCATCATCTTCAAGCAGGGGATTTGAAGTGCTTGCATGATGCAAGAGGATTAGGGAGCTCAAAATACACCTTTTGGTTAGTGCATGTTTCTCTTTGAAGAAACAAGGAAGAGGTAAGTTGGAAAAATAAGCAAAAACTCATAAATCTGAAGAGGGAACTTGGGAATGAAGGTAAGGATATTGCAAATCTCCTGGCGGAAAAGTGTCATCCAACTCAATGACAGTGTCAGGTAGGCTGTTTAATTCCTGTTTGACGGAAAGGTTAGTTTACCGGGGTTGCAAGGTTCAAAGGTTAATTACTCCTTCTTGCCAATTCACATCCGGATTCCAGCAGACTAGAAAACCATGGCCTAAAATGGTATCATCCATTCTGGGAATATCCAAGACAAATAAATCCCATTCAAAGCTGGGGAAATTGGAAAATGCAAAGGTCTATTTTGCCTTTTGGGAAACCCAATGAGACGGCTCAGTTGCACTACTTACTAAATAGATAGGGAACTTATCTATCTTGGAACGTGTAAGGTTTTTGGAAGTGGAAAAAGATTGACTTATAAAAGAAACATTAGCGCCAGAATCAAGTCAAACTTGATAAGAAGAGTTGTTGGAATGGAAAAGGACAAATCTCAAACTTGGAGCACCTAGTGACTTGAAAGTGCAAAGATTGACTTTCTGTAATTTAGATAATGTGTAGCCTTCCTTGCAAGTGTCAGGAAAAATAAAAGCTAATTTTTTGACTGTTTAGCCACTTCATGCGCTAGCCGCTTTGCACAACTATTGAAATCATTTTTACCCCCACAATAAATACATAACCCATTCTTTTCCCTCCTTAACCATTCCTCATTCCGGAGCATCCCAGTTTCTTTATCCAGGAGCTTCAGAGTTTTGGCAAAGGATTTTCCTTTTGGGTTGGAGTGCAAGGTTTGATTTGGTCTGGATTGCTTTGGGTTCTTGAAAGATTGTTTTGAGGATTTTTCCGTCTTTGGAGTCAAAGTTTACGGTCCATGGTTGTTTTGTCAAGAGTGGTTCTTGTTGTGATAACCATTATCAAGCTCAATCACCCAGTTGATTAACTGTTGAAGGGAGGTTGTCTTATGTCCCCCAACTGCAAGTTGTTTGATTGGGCGTGCTGGTAAAACTTTTCAAAAATGAAATAAAAGGGCTGCCTTGTTCCATTGGATGCAAGACTTCAGAGTTCAAAAATTGGAAATATAAACAGAAGCTCTACGATTTTCCTTCATGCCTAGATTATTGAGTTTGTATTTGGCATTTCAAAATTCATTAGGGTTGCCAAACAGGGTGAAAAGCTGTCGCTCAAACTTGTCCCAATTGTTGAGAATACAAGTGGGGCTAGTATTATCTAATAGTTCAAGGTAAGGTTCAAAAAACTGCAAGGCTCTTCCTCCAAGGAAGGAAGATTCATACATAACTCCAAGTCTACCAGTAGGGAAATCATGAGGATAATTTTAGAAGATGATTTTTCAGGACTGTAGGTAGGATCTAAGCTTATGAGGGTGTTCCCCAGCAAAGTTATCAGGCTGCTTCATGCCTGGGGTGCAAAAACTAGGAACACTTGGACCAGATTGCGAGGCAGTTTGATTAAGTGCCTGGATCAGAGTTGTGAGTAAGGTTGAAGCACCAGGTTTGGGAGCATTAGTGCGAGCCCGCAATCTACCACAAGTCAAGGTTTCATTGGAGGAGTCTTTGATTTCTTTGAGAGGGTCCACTTCCTCCCGCAAGGGAGTGAGGGGATCATCAAGAGGTTCAACCAAAGGAGCTTTAGAACAAGGGACAGGATCTAAAGGTTTTCTGGCCCAAGAAACAATGGATCTCCCTACCCAATGGATATCATCATTTTAAGGGGTGAGGGAAGTGTTCCCCCTTGAGAAAGTACGTGAAATTGTAAAAAGAAATCTATTATAGGTTGGCAAGCTACAATAGATGAGTTGAGTTAGTTAATTTACTGTCACACAAACACACAATATACTATAGGGCAATCTTAGATGATTGTGAGCACAAAAGGAAAGCTGAGTGCAAGTTAGCAAGGGCTAACTGCAAAGTGCAAACTTATGGTGGAGTAACTTAAAACACAGCAAGAGGGATGAAGGTTCCAATGGAGGAAAACCAAATCCAAGCCCAATGTGATGACTGGATTTAGAAAATGAAAGAATGTATGAAATTAGCTAACTGAGGAGACAATCCTGAGGAAAATGGAGTAGCCTTTATAAGGTAATCCAAGATGACTAGATACAATGTGATGGATGGTCAACTACAGTTTTGAGCAATGAGGCAATGAATGACATGGACAGGGTACAAAATGAAATGACAGTATGAATTGTTTCCAAGGTCTTAGCATAAGTGCAAGACAATAGGGGACAAATGTATTGGGATGTAATGGTTGAGACATGAGGGAATGACTTCAGAAGCAATATGAATAAAAAGAGTATGTCAAAGTAGGAGGAAAATAACCCTTAAGCTCAAAGCATGACACCCAGGCAGATTTTTGAAGGTTTAATGAGGTGCCTGGGGTGGGAGAAAACACAATTTAATGGCATTTTGGACCCACAAAGACCAGCTAACATTAATTGAGGACCTGGGGGGCTGATTTGAGGCCTCCAGACTGTTATGTTAAGAGAATATGAATTTGGGATCACAGAGATAAGGAAAGACGGGGTAGCTTGAGAAGGGGTAGATCAACCTGGGTGGAGAGGCCAGGAGGGACTGAACTCAGGGTGTGGCGGTTGAGATGATGATGAGAATCAGTAGTTGATTGCAAGTATCAGAAAGAGCAGTTTAAATAGTGACAACTAGAGAACCCATGAAAGTGGGTCTGAACAGGTGAAGAAGAATATTCATAAGAGTCAATAAAGAAATCTGGACAAGGAGAACAAGGAAAACTGATGACATGAGTCTGGACATGGACAGGTTGGTAAAAGGCCTGAGGTCACAACAGTGACAAACATGAGAAATAAGTCAGACACCAAGATAACAGATCAATCATAAACCAGAGAGCAACAAACAGCAACAACACTGGGACATAAACTGGAGATTGTAACCTGAAATATCAACCATAACATCAACATGTATTAATAATGCGTATGAGATGAGGTTGTAATAGATGAGACAGATAGAGTGGGTAATATCCAGATGAAAGATTAAGAGCAGAATAGTTCACTATCTTAACACAGACCCCCTGTTGGGTCTGTCTGGTTTGAGAATTATTGGAAAATGCACATATGACACTAATTGGATAAATGTGATGTGAAAAAAATTGCAATAAATATCAAATTTTTGCAAGGAATTCAAATTTTACCTCAGATTTAAAAAATAAATTCATCAAAGGTAAGAAAAATAAGAAAGAATAAATTTCCTTGCAAAAAGTGAGATATATCCAGTGGAATATAAATCCCTTTTTACAAAAAATAAAGAAACCTAAAAAAAAGGCTACATCTACCAATTAAATTCTGGATATTAAAATATTTTGAAATATTCAAACAACAATATTAATGAGTACATAGATAATTATAAACAAATCAGAAAAAAATTCTTTGAAATAAATGTAATATTTTTGATGGAATGTAAATACCTTTGTACCAAGCATAAAAAACAATAGGAAAATACTACATACATCTATTTCCTCAGGAGAATTAAAATATTTTGAAATATTTCAACACAAGTTTAATCAAGAACAAAAACAACAAAAAAATGAAATATAAGAAATTGATATCTTTGGTTAAGAAATAAAATTTCCAGGGAGATTGAAATAGCAACCACAAGCATAAAACAAAATAAAATATTAAATATATAATTATAATCTGAGGGGCTTTCAAATATTTTTAAATATTTCAACAAAGAATTCATTGAGTAAAATGACAAGAATAATGAAATCAGAAATTGATTTCTTTGAAAAAAATTATTATTTGTGATGGAATGTAGATATCTTTTACGAGAAATGAAAAGAGATAAAAAAATCCACAAAAACTTGTTTTATGAGAGGAATTAAAATATCATTAAAATTAAAAAAGGAACCCCATCAATTAAATGAATGATCAATGAAATATTTTTGATTTTTCCTGACAACCAATTGTCAACATCTAATGTTTTTATTTTTTATACTTGATGAATATTTTGTTAGAATATTTCAAATTATTCAAATTCTGATTGTGAAATAGATATATATCAAATTTTTTTATTATTTTCATGCTTGGTGCAAAGGTATTTACATTCCATCAAGAATGTTAAATTTTCTTCAAAGAAGTATGGATTCTATATTTGTTGGGCATTATTTTTTTGATGCCCCAAATCCTTATTTTTGTGTGGTTTCAACATCCCCACAATGTCCCCCATCCACCTAGTTCTCCTTAAATTTGCATGGTTTTGTCAAGTTGAAAAAAGAACAAGTTTCACTGCATAGGGTGGCCTCAAAAACTCTAATAATCTTTTGATATCTTTTGGTCCGTTTAAAGGCCTTTAAAATGAGGTTCAAGGATTGAAAAAAAAAGTTACATCACAAAAACTTTCAATTTTTTTAATATTTGTTTTTTTCCAACATTTTTGGAAAATACAAAGAGATGGAAATTTTCCAAAAATAACAGGAAATTCAAATATGATTCTTAAAGTTTTTTAGTACTTCATTTTCCCACTAAAAATGCAATCAAACTAAAAAAAAAATCTTTTTAAATTTATTTTCCATTTCTTTCTGAAGCATTTTCCAATATTTGAGCTTGCAGTCTTTTAAGAGGCATTGAAAAGGGCAAAAAAAATCATTTGGGGATTTTTAGGATCAATTATTTACCTCCAAATAGTTGAGGCAACTACAACAATACCAGAAAACTTTGGTTTGGGGGTGCCTTTTGAAGCCATTTCTAATAATATTTTGATTCTTTTTACAGAACATCCAAGTTTTTAGTTATGGAAAGAACTTCAGACGACACAAATAAATTTTTCTTTCCATATTATTTACAACCTGTTTTAGCCTCCAAATTTCTAACCTCTAATCACCATGATTAGACCCCTTTTTGGGGTAGGTCCACATGTTTGGGCTTTTCTAATCTCCAATTACAAAAAATAAAGTATTACCAATTTTTATTGATTCTATTATGTTTTTGTTCTTTAATGAAATTTTTGTAATCTATTTTTTTATTGATTATTGAATCAATGGTTTAGAGCAAAAAATGCCACTTTTGTGTTTTGAATTATGTATTTTTTGGGAAGAAAAACCCCTAAATAAATACTTACATGGTTTTATTTTACCCTTTTGAATTCCCATTAAAGGAATTAAAGCTCAAAAATTGGAAAATGCTTCAGAAACATAAGAAAAAAAAGCTGAACAGAATGTCTTTTTCTTTATGTTGATCCCATTTTTTGATGGTAAAATGAACTATTAAAAATCTTCAAAAATCATATTTGAAATTCCTTTTATATTGGGAAATGTTTTGTCTCTTTAGATTTCCAAATATACAGTGTATCAGAGTTAATCAAACCTGCCATTCTTTAACGGCGGGTTTCAACCCAAATCCACCATTAAAAATAAAAAAACCCACTTATCTCACATCAGACGTGTCAGAGTTACCTGGAAATAAATGGGTGTTTTCAGATAAAGTATGCAAAGGCTTTCACCATCTTGATCAAACATCAGTCCATCTCATACACCCCTGGTTTCCAACCTCACCTCCTCCTACCTCCAAACTAATTTGAAAAATCTGATTCATCACTCTCATCACTTTATCACTCTCAACAATTCATCAATCTAATCAATTGATCACTCTAATCACTTTATTTCTCTCATCAATTGATCACTTTCATCAATTTATTGCTCTTGTAACTTGATAACTCTTATCACTTTCTTGTTCTTGTCACTTGATCACTCTTATCTATTTATTGGTCTCATCACTTCATAAATCTCATCAATTTATTGATCTTCTCACTTCATCACTCTCATCAATTTATTGCTCTTGTCACTTCATAAATATCATCAATTTATTGCTCTCATTGAAGAGTTTAAAATTAGGAGAAAGGTTATTTGGAGAAGAAAGGAGTACATTAAGCTACTGAATAGCCAAATGAGACGTATTTATAAGGCTACGAAGATCCAAGGGAAGAGTGAAAATGCTTGTATAGTCAAGTGGAACTGATATGAAGAGGAGGAAGGGACACTCCTGTTTAGGTTTCTGGTAATCAGATGAGTTTCATTCATGGTCCAAGGGAAGGAACAGTATTTATGGAAAACTAGAGAACCCCAAAGGGGGACTAAGGTAGCAGGGTTAAGACAACTAAATAGCCCCCAGAGGGGGCCTGAGTCAGGAACAATAGGATAATGAAAGGAGTAAGATAGAAATAAAGCTGACTAAATATTTCAGCTAAAAAATATGAACAGAAAAAGACAACAATCATCTCTTCATTGCTATCCTCATTGCTTCATCTCTGATCCCACCATTTCTCTCCTCATCACTTCACAAGTCTTATCATTTTTTTGCTCTTACTCTTTCAAAATTTCCCCTCAGAGAATCTCCCCCTGCAAGTCTACAAAAAAATAAAATACACCAAAGCAAACATTGCCAAGGAACTCTAAAACAAAAAATCCTTTCCCATCAGATTCCAAAGGCTCAGGTCAGCTCAAGAGAGCTGATCACATCATACTGGTAAACTGGCTCCAAATTGAATCCAAATATGACACTTTCTTTGGATCCAACAATGAAACACAAGTTTACCAACCTCCATCCTCTAAGTTTAATTGTTATCTGCTGATGGCAAATGAACTAAAGAATAAAACAAAGTTAGGGTGACTCTTTAATCCCAAAATATGAGGAATCAATTCAATAACTCTCAACTAAATTATGAAAAGGCCCATTCAATTTCAATCTCCACTGGCATTTGTATCACCAAATCTGATAAAACCAAGGGAATCAACTTGGTGGTTGATAAGTTGGACTTGATTTGTATTTTGTATATTTAAAAGGAAAAAATATCTGGAAACAAGTTTAACATTGCCCCTTTATCCAATTCTGAAAAGCCCTATTATCACCACGTCTCTGTATGTTTGTCAAATCATCTCCTCCCATCTTGTTCCCTCCAATCCACATACTTTTATTGGGGTAAGTATCAAGAGGTATTCAATTCATCATAAAAAAGTTTGAGGGTTTCAAGCCATATTCTTCCCATGTCTCTGTATGTTTTTTGAATCATATCCTCCCATCTTTTCCCCTCCAATCCACATACTTCAATTGGGGTGAGGATCAAGAAGGGATTCAATTATTTTATAAAATTCTGACGGTTGTGGGAGAAGAATTGCCAATGAACAATAGGAATCAAAACAAGATGAATTGAATTGAATGATTCAGAGTGCTTGAAGAGAAAAATAAAAAAGAAAGAGCCTTTTGTGAAAGGAGAGAGAGACCTCTTTAATGATTGTTTTATGTGCCACATGGGTCATTCTCCCTCTTTTTACTGCTTCTGCAATGAGGTAAATGCCCTTTGTCAGCTGTATCTCCCAGCGGAAGTGCCTTCTCTCTTTTTTTAAGTCTTTCTCACCTGATCTGTCTCTCTTTTCTGTGACTTTCCACTTCTTGTCTTAGATGACTGTAGGTTTCCTTTCCTCAATCTAGGTTTTGATTTGTGTTTGCCTGATTAGCTGTTGACGCTCAGTTCTGGCCTATTGTTTCTTTTCTGACTTACTACATGGCCTGTTCTCTGTGCTTCCTTCTATTTCTTTATATCAGTCTAATCTTAAAAGGTGCAACAGTGAGAGAAAAATTGATCAATTGGGAGGGAGTGGAAGGAGGAGGAGGAGCAGGGCGGGGGAACTTACCACATTGATTTCTCAAAAAATCAGGAGTGGACAGAAGAGTAGAAGGGGGCTGAAATTGGTTGGGAGTGGATGGTGGAGGAGGGGGGAGATCTTACTGCAATTGATTGCTTAATCAAAAACACCAAGGATTGGATCAACAACAATCATTTTTCTCAGTGCCTCAATGAGGGAACCAATATATCCCCCCAGAAACAAAGAAAAGTGGAGGGGGAAGTTGTCTGAGAGAGAGAGAGAGAGAGTGGGGGTAGGCCTTCAAGATGTCAAACTTGTGGTTGAGTTTCTTTGAAGGTGAGAGAGATCACATCAAGATCTTCTTCAAGTTTGAAATATTGAATCTCCTGATGAATCAAAAGTTGAACAAAATTATGAGGAGGTGAGATGCAGATGAAGACAGAAGAAAAATAAAAGGGGGGGGGGAGAGGTTGGACCCATGGATCATACTGGATAGACTTCAAACTAGCCACATTCTCCAACCAAAGCTTTGATTGGTCCTCTTACAGTTAGTTTTTGATGAGATGTTCTTGTTCCAAGAGGACATTGAGTTTGATCAATCTCTTTTTCTCCTTTTGATTTTAATTGGAATTGCTTTTAGAATTGGGAAAATGAACTAAATTGGGTTTTTGGGTTAGATCCAAGGATAGACTGGGTGAGTGAATGATTTGATTAGGTTTGGTGAGAACCTTGGATTGGAGGGTGGGGTGACTGGGAGATTGAGTATGAGCCTTAGAAGGTTCCAAGAGTCCCAAGGATCTGATCAGGCTCATGTGATCCCTCAAAACCAATCAGGCTTGGGTTGTGATGGCAGTGATAAACCTGATCTTGGATGGATTCCTAGTGTTCTCTTGACCTTTGGGAGGACTGATGAGTTGAGTCAGTTGCTTTGAATTCAAATTGAATAGAGACACATTTTTCAGTAGTTTCTTTTGAATCATCAATAGTTTCAAGCTTGAGGTTGAGGAGGGATCCAAGTTAGGGCTTGACTGACTAAAATAAGAAGAGGGTACGATAAGAGGGTGTATCACTTGGTTAAGAATTTAACAACTTGGTATTTTGATTGAATCAAGAGACGGACTGAAAAACTAGCCAAGAGTTCTTGAAATTCAGGGATAGATATCTCAACTTTGATTTGAAGATGCTTTAGGAGATGGTAGAGTTGAATGTAGTCTGGGATCTCAGGGTGGTAGGTCATACCTTGACATTGGAGGATGATGGTCAGAAAAATTTGACAAAATCTGACACTGGTGGTAGGGAAATTATTTACAGGCTTGGATCAATCAAGAAGATGATTATGAATTGAGGACAATGGTTGGTTGGGATTAGTGTTGGTATGATGGGTTTCACGGGTAGGAGAGATGTGATGGAGTAGTGAGTTGATCATAGTGAATAATAGAGGTTCCAGTAGCAGCTCCTTTGAGGACCAAGTGTTTTGAGATTTGCTGATGTGAAGGTGTGTCTGGGTGTTTTGCATGCAATTTATGGTGGATGGATGATGATGCATAGATGGCGGATTTGATGATTTAAATCCACTATTTCCATGAAAAAAACCTTTTTGATATACACCAGTTAGGGGGTATATGTATTTCAGAAAACCAACACCAAAAATTGCAGGTTTTTAATGGAAGGTTTTCTAACTCTAATAAACCCTAATAATTAAAAGAAAATATGAAAAAAAGTGAAACCCTTTGTGACATAACATTTTTATTTTCATTTTTGAACCTAATTTGAAGGTCTTTCAATGGAGTAAAAAATCTCAGAAGTTTATTAGAGAGGTTGTAGATGTCCCCATACATGGTTGTATTTTTTTTTTGCAAATTGAAAAAAACCGCAAGCATGGGACACATTGTGGGGATTTCAACCCTGAAAAAATAAGGATTGGGGAAATGAAAAAAATAATGCCTATTTTTTTATAATTATTTATGTACTGGATGATATTTCTGTTTGAATATGTTTAAATATTTTTATTCCCTGAATGAAATAAGTAAATGTAGCATTTTTTATTTTTCTTTATGATTGGTCAAATAGTATTTATATTTGGGCAATGTTAAATTTGAAACCCTACATGACTCATTCACAACCAAAATTTGGTCATGTGGCGCAACTTGCAACCAAATCCAGTTGCAAACAGCTGCTCCTGACCCATCTCAGTTGTGAATGGCTGCTCACAACCTATTTCAGTTGGGAATGGCAAACCACAACCCCAAGTTGGGTTTTGAGAAGCTGTTGATGCCCCATTCCCAGTGTGCAAAAAAAAGAAAGAAAGAAAAAAGAAAAGAAATTGAAAATAACATAAATTGAAATAAATTAAAATGAATTTAACATTGAAAAAATAAAACAAAAACACCAAAAAAAGAAAAGAAAATAAATATAAATAAATGGGAAACCAAAATAAATTCAAAATTGAACAAACAAACAAAACAAAAACACAAAAAAACCAAAAAAATCTAACAAAGTGAAAAAAAATCAACATTAAAGGTTCAAAAGATTTCACCACACTGGGGCCATGAATGCACAGCAAAATTTTCAGCCCATATAAAGAAACAATGAAAAGATCCATGGAACAGCCCTCAAGCAAAAATACCAAAAATTAAATAAAAAATGAAAGAGTCTATGGACCAGCCCTAAAGTAGAAATGCCAAAAAAAAGTTCAACTTGACTAACCCTAAAGTAAAAACACAAAAAAAGACTTCTATCAATTTCACCTTAATGCAAAGGCCCTAAATTAAAAACACAAAAAAAAATCAAGTTCAACTTGTGTTAAGCTGATCCCATCACAAAAAGTAAAAATAATCCTTATTATGGGATCAGCCCAACACAAGCTGAACTGGCTTCCCAATAAAATATAATTAAAAAAAACTCAACATAATGATTTTAACTCAAAACAATCAAAATAATGATTTTAAAAATGTGATAACCCTTTATATTAATAGAATTACAAGATCAGCATCAGAAAGCAAACCCAAATTATGAAATTAAACTGATTTTTATAACTGAGAATAAGACTTAAGTTGATCTTTTAGATGATCAACCCAAACATAAAAGTTTTTAGAATTCAATAAAGTAGGTTTTTGAAAAAATAGGCAGGATTGGAATCATTTCTCCCTCAATTACAAGATGAAAACAGTGATTATTGCTGACAAAGAAAATGAAGATTGGATCTTATTGATCTTTTACACCCATTTCCATAGGAGTATAAGTACAACATGAATCCAATGAAATGAAACATATTGGTCATTCATAATTATCAGCTATTATTTGACCCATATCCAACTTTGAAAGACATTTTGAAGGGGGAATCTTTTCATCAATTTCATTAACATCAAGTCTTTTTTTATCTTTTCAACATCTTTAATTCCACAAAGAATCTTAGAATAGCATTTCTTATTTTTCCTCAAGATTTCAACCATTTACTTTCTTGCTTCAAACCATCCATGCTCATCATACCCAAGTGATTTTTCAATGACTCTAAATCCACAATTCCCATCACCAAAAAGCTCCCAAACCTCCACCAAGAACTGATGTAAGTTCTTGGGTAATTGATTGAGGTAATTCACTTTTGGTTCCTACCATCAAAAATTACTTAGCCAAAATTCTAATCACATTGAAGAAATTGATATTCACCAAAGATGAGCTTCTGTTTGAATCCTAAATTTATTCTTCTTCCTCCTTGGAAAAGGATTCTGATTCCAAATGAAGGCACCCTAATTCACTATCATTCTCTTCCTCTGAACTACTAAATTCAGATGAAGAGCCTTCATTGAAATACAGAAATCATTTTCCCATCAGTTCATTAAACCATAAAAATGAAACCTCAAAATAAAGACTTACTATCTTTGGTCTTTTTGGATCCCTTTTAACCCTTTCCCCTCTTGATTGCTCTTCAAACGTGTTAAAATTTTGAAATTTCACAACAAGTTGCTTTAAATTTGGGTTGAAAATGACTGGACTGTAAGAAATTTGGCTCAAGCCTTGGATTTGCTATAAAACTAGCTGTATAACTGAAAACAGAATTCAAAATCTCCAATATAACTTGTTGAGGTTGTCCCATAAGCATGGAATTAAACTTGTTAAAAAATTGGGCTTTTTCAAGAACTGGATCTGTGTCAATCTTTAAAGAAGAAAAACATTAACTAATCTGTCAATCCTATAATTGCTTTCAATCCTATAGTTTCTGTCAATAATATAATTGATACCCTTCAGAAACTCCCAAAAATAACACTTACTTCACTGGAAGGGCCATAGTCTAACCTCCACTGAGGATGAACATCCTCAGGCACAAGGGATCCCCTTGATGCTAGTATTTCACCTAAAATGTGGAACACAGAAATCCCATTGGTTTTGAATAAGACTTTGAGCACACCTCTCAATCATGGTTGACTTTAAATACTCAAATTGTTTGTCAATGAGTTTAATTTCCCCAATTGACAATTTTTAACCCAAAGGTAAAAGTTCTTTTGGAAGAACAGTTCCTAACTATATTCAAGAGTTTATAAGTTATGCATGGACCAATTGTATGTGGCTCTCAATGGTTCCTTACAGGTGTTTCCACACATCTAAAATTTTTCCCAAAGATCCTGCAGGTCATTTCTTGAAAGTAGCATGGCCCCCTTCTACCCAAGACATTGTTTTATTTCTAAATTCAGGGTTGACCCAAGTACACACTGTTACAAACCTCTCTTTGATAGGGAAAATGTTCTTTTCCATATACTTAAGCACATCCTCATGGTCTTTCAAGAAACACTGAATACAACTTTCAACATAAGCATTCCCAGAAGAGATGAATAGAAGAAGCAATAAATTCTTCTTCTCTGAGTTGTGCATCATTGAATTCTGCCTCCCCCTTGGTTTTAGAGGCCCCATAATTTTCCCACAGAGTCATAAAAATTGGCCATCCTTCATTGTAGTTAATGAATCAGAATGTAAGATTTTCTTGAATCTTTTTAGACAAGTGCCAGGAGCACAACTGTCTGGATGACTCAGGGATCTATGTTTGATGGAAAAAATCAGAGCTTTTTCATGGTAATTTGCAAAGAATTTGGGAAGCCTCTTGGGATCATAAGCCAACTCCTTCAATGCATTCAAAGACCAACTGTAGGACTCATAAGTTCATTTTTTTATAAAAAGAAAAGCCTTTGTAAACATTTTGTTTTTGGCATCTATTCCTACAACCTTCAATAGAGGGATGTTGTAACTATTTGTTTTATAAGTACAATCCAACAAAGCAACATGATGGTATTTTTTTGAAAATTTTTATAGACTCAGGATGAGCCAAGAAAAAAGCCTCTAAGTGGTCCTCTCCACCAAATTTTGACCTTGAAACCCACTGGGATTCCTGGAGAGTTTCTGATAGAATTTCAATAACACCTTTCCCATTCAGTTCTGCAAGATTTACCTTCTGCTTAGTGTTATAGATTTTTCTATCATCAATGTGATTCCAACCATCAATGTTGCTGAATTTAATTTTAAACCAAACTTTATTGAGCCCATCTTTCATACCTTCTTTAAGTTGATCCAAGGCTTGACCAGAGATTCTCCTCAGTTGAGGATGCACTGTGGGACTTTCAGATGGTTGATGATTGTGTAGGCAATTTCTAATGGAGAGATGCAATGTGGAATCTCCTACTATACAAATTGCACAGATCATGAATTAATACCCAACCTTCCTTGTGTGAGTTTGCCTTTGACATTTGGTGAGGCATGGCCCTTCAGATACCCCAAATATGTCACATGCTAGATCCACATATTTATATTTCCTTGACTTGAAAGTTTCCAATGCTTAGCCATGAATGGCTTCCAATTTTTGAAAATAAATCATGGATTCTTTCCTACTAGCAAAGGCCCTCACAGGAGGAGTGTCAAGGGGATCTTGCATCCCTTAGTTACAAAGTTACATGGTTACATTATTATTGATCAAGCCAAATACTTCTCATTAAAATGACATATGGAATGTGATCCACCACCTTTATCGAATTCCAGTTGTGAAGAAACATCTTGTTCCTCCATTGTAACCATAGAAGAGGACACAATTAGGGCTTCCAATGTTTTCTTTTACAACTCCCTACCCAAAAAACTAGAATCCAAATATTTGTCTTTCAATTAAGCCTGTTAATGCAGCCATGTTTAAACCAGGGGGGATTAGGCTTGCCACTGTTCCAATAAACCAAAAAAATTCAACAGAAATTTAGTATTGAATTCAATTTTCAATCCAACAACTCCAAAAATTTTCTCACTTTTGGGTTGAGAATAATAAATGTATCTAACGGGCGTGTGTTGTGTGTGTACCCAGTTTTGCCAATAGGCAGAGTGTTTGTTTCCCAAGTTTCTTTTTTTTGTCCAACAATAGTCCCAAATAGTATGCCACATCCCCAAATTTGGGTTGACGGCACTCAAATGTGGCCCAGGGGTGCCTAGGGACACCAATTCCCCCCTCAAATGGCACATTTGGGGCTATTTTCTACCAAATGGGCCAGCAAAACTGGCGCAAGCCCTGCTCACAACTTGCGCATCCCCTGGGGAGTGGCAAACACTTGATTTCAACTCAAAAAAGGTTTTGAAGAACTGATTGCGGCCCTTGAGTTGCAATTGGGTGTTTGAAACTACCCAGGGGAAAAGCATGTTGTGGGAAACTTTTCCTGCTCCTTGTGGAGTTGTCAGTTGCCGTTGACAACACATGGGTTGTGAAAAGGATTCACTCCTGTTTACAAACCATAGGTTTCAAATTTAACATTGGCCTTTATATTTCAATGGATATATCTCACTTTGTTCAAGGAAATTGATTTTCTATCATTTTCCATATGTTTTTTAACTTGTATGCAGTTTTTTTCCAAGTATGAAGTAAGATTGAAACTCCATGCAAAAGATTTGTATTCATAGAGTTTTTATACATTAAATTTACTAGATTGGTGTGCATATTTGAATTCTCCAAAGGTTTCAAAACCAGAGGGACCCCAAAGAGGTTCTGGAGGCCTGTATTTAGCCCCCCAGCGCCTGAATTAATTTTTTAAAGAATTTTGGGGCCAAAAATATCATAAAATGGTTTTTTCCTCAACCCAAGGCCCCTCTTGAGACCTGAAAAAGGCCCCACAACTTCCTGGGTTTTGAAGGCACGCCAATTGGCAAAATTATAGTTAAAATATTACTATAATGACAAAAATGATGCCAAATAACATCATTTTTGATTTATTTTCTAAAATGATGCCTTTTGGCATCATTGTGATTGAATTAGTCATTTTTGGGGTTAGAGTTTTGTCAGATTCCTGCTATTTACAAAGCAACATGTCAAAGTACCTCAAGTAATAAAATAATAAATAAAAGAAAACAATATGAAAATAAATGAAAAACATAGAAAATGAGGAAGAAATCCACAGATATTGTAGTAAATTTGGAATTCCCACCAAAATGTAGGTATGGTCACTCACTAACCCCACCTAGGAAATCATACTCTTTAAAACATTAAAATAATGTGTTAATATTGGCCCAAAATTCACTTCACAACCCTTGTGCTTTTTTTGAAAATTAAATATTTCACATGTGTTTTTGCATGTAGGTTTCACACCCAAAATTATGCCAGAATTAATGAATTATGTAAAGTTGGGAAATTATTGAAAAAAGAAAGTTTTGTCAAAATTCTGGAATGCAGCCTGTGCACATCAGACCATTCCAGCATGCATAAATTAGGGAATATCAGAGTTAAAAAAACCTGCCATTTTTTAATGGCAGGTTTGAATCCAAATTTGCCATTCCAAACCTGCCATTAAAAATAAAATAAAAAACACTTATTTCAAATTGGATGTGTCAGAGTTACCTGAAAATAAATGGGTTTTTTCAAATAAAATATTTAAAGGCTTCAACACCTCAACCCCACATCTGTCCACCTCATACAACCCTGGTTTCAATCTCACCTCCTTCTACCTCCTACCTCATTGGAAAAATTTGATTTGTTGCTCTCATATATTTGCTATCCTCATTGATTCATCTCTCATCTACTTTTCACTTCCTCACTCTCATCACATTATTCCTCTCATCACTTAATCACTCTCATCTTTGCTATACTCATTGCTTCATCTCTCATCCCTTTTTCACTTCATCATTCTCATCACTTTATTGCTCTTGTAACTTCATCACTCTCATCAATTTAAAACTCTCATCACTTAATCAATCTCATCACTCTATCAATTTCAACACTGCCTAACTCTCATTGCTTTATTGCTCTCATTTCTTCATACCTTCATCCCTCTTACTCTTTTCAAATGAACCCTCAGCAAACCCCCCACAATTCCACTCAAAAATCCAATGCACCAAAGCAAAAATCCCCAAGGAAGTCTACATCAAACAATCCTACCCCATCAGATTCCAAAGGCTCAAGTCAGCTCAAGAGAGCTGATAACATCATACTGGTAAACAGGCGCAAAGTTCACTCCAACTATGATGCTTGCTTTGGATCCAACAATGAAACACGAGTTGGCCAACCTCCATCCTCTAAGTTTAATGGTTATCTCCTGATGGCCAATTAACTCAAGAATATAAAAAAAAGTTAGTCTGGATCTTTCATCAAAGCAGATGAGGGAGCAATTCAAGAATTATCAAGCCAAGTATAAAAAGGCCCACTCAATGTTAATCTCCACTGGATTTGATATTGCCAAATTTT
This sequence comes from Puccinia polysora, assembly GCA_025617555.3. Taxonomy (NCBI): domain Eukaryota; kingdom Fungi; phylum Basidiomycota; class Pucciniomycetes; order Pucciniales; family Pucciniaceae; genus Puccinia; species Puccinia polysora. The sequence continues at coordinate 12,807,777 of CM062624.1, read as the reverse complement.
CTAAAGCCAAGGGAATCAACTTGGTAGTTGGAAATTTGGACTCCATTTGTAGTTTTTATATTCAAATGGATTAAATCTTTTGAAAGAAGGCCAACATCACTCCCTTAGCTGATTTTGATGCCCAAAAATCTGATTCTGTTGAGGCTGAGGACTTGGCTGTAGATGCTCAGCCAAGCCACCATGACCCTGATGAAACCTTGAGTGGCCCCAATCTGATGTGGAGGAGGATATTCTAGCTCAACCAGCTCCAATCATGTCCACATTGACATCAATCAACACTAAAAGCCCTTCCTTTGACCCCTCACTTACATCTTTTGATTGATCCATTCCTGGGGTGGAAGAACTGCACAACTTGGCCAATGAGGAGCCAGATATTCCAGTATTTCCATTGCAATCAACATTTGTTCAAGTAAGGAAGCAATTTATTCTCTTTTCTGGCTAATAATGACTGATTTTTAATGTAAAAAAACAGCCTCATCCTTTTCTGAATGGCCAAACACTCAAGCCAATGGGGCCTGCACATCACCTTCAAAAAAGAGTGAAAACATTCCCACACAAACCTTCTTGGAAAAGGGAAAGAAAAAGGCCTCCAATTACAATAGCATCAACCCCAATAGCCATAAAAAGAGGAGAAACAATTTGAATTCATTGGGATTTGAAGATATCATGGAGAATAAAGATTCAAGTAAGTGCATTGATTGAATCTCCTTGCTTTCAAAATCAAGCCCATTCCTATTCCCTCGAAAAAACAATGAAATCACAAATTGAATATGAAAAAATTCAATTTGAAATGGAGAAGTGAGACCATAAACTGGCTATTTATTGTCCAAAGCAGAAAGCCAAGAGTTTTTCTTATCAAAAAAATTTAACTCTGAGTGGAAATTGAAACAGGCAGAGTTAGAGTTTCAAAAAGAGAAAAAGGAGAAGTATTGAGTGGAAAGGCAACTGAAAACCAAGAGGGAACAACTAGCCATGGAAAAAAAAGATAGGTTATTGGTAGCCATGGAATGAATTCGTAGCAGTCAAACAGTTGATGAAATACACTCAATTTCTGGTCTTGTAAATATATTTTCTTTGATAAAAATTTCAAAAATAAAAACAAAAAAAATATTTTTGATTACAACAATGTTTGAGAATATTTTTAACTCCACTAATAAAGAAATATTTTTCATTTCTATTTCTATTTTTGTTTTTATTTCTATTTTTTTTTCTAGAGTATATTGTGAAACCCATCCCAGGATAGATCTCACATATAAACATAAAGTAACTTTACATATGCAATACCTTCTCAGTCTATTTAAATCCCCTCTCCTCTCCCTCAACTTAATTTGGTAGAGACCCTTTGATCTTTCTCTACTGAGCTAGGTGAGCCTTTCCTATTTTTATTTTTTCTTCTATTCTTATTCTATGTACTCATGAGAGACCCTTTGATCTTTCTCTACTGAGCTAGAAATCCACAATACGCATTGGTTCTAGAAATATTGGCTTCTCCAAACCTGATTGCTTTGTTGTAGAACCTCAAAACACTCTAGTGAAGAGTCTGGACGCAGAATCTTACACTTTTTTTTTCTTGAACCGTTAATATTTCCTTTGGATGACCACAAGAGCTTCCAACAAACCTCTTTTTCTGTTATCTCACCCTGAAGCTATCCTTTGAGCAGGAAGAGCTGAAAAAAAACAGGAAGCTATACTTTAAGCAACAATCAAAAACCTTAACTCTCCAAATCTTAACAAATATTTACATCCCCACACTGAACCTTCTTCAATGATGTCATCTGATCAAGGTTCATCTAACAACACAATTCCCCTGGCATTGCACAAATATCTCAAAGGTATACTACAGTTGCAAAACCGGAGCATAGACCAGGTAAATATCCATTGGGCTGAGATCCTGTCCAGTTGCAAGGCCAATGAGGCTAATTGCAAAGCCAACGTGGCTAGACTGGCCTGTATCAAGGAAGCAATCCTACTCCTCTCCTTGAAGCAGGAGGAGGAAGAAAAACCAAAGACAACGGAGCCTATTTGAATAGATCGACAAAGGTTTTGCACCTCAGATGGCCCTCTTTTCACAGGGAAATTCCAAGAGGTTGCACCCTTCCTTGACTGGATCCAAGGGCTCAAGCTTTTCTTTGATACCAAAGGGGTACTACAAAATGATGAAAAGCTTTGAGTGGCAGGCACCTTGATTTGAAAGAAAAATACAATGGCCTTCTCTGCAGCCGCCATTGATACAAGTACACTACCCCCCCACTTAAATATACCTAATGGGTGTATTCATTGGTATATTTTTCTAGACTTGTTTTTTTCATTTCATTTCATTTTTCTTTTTCTATATTCTTTATTATTCTTTCTTTTCTTTCTGTTTTCTTTCTTTTTTCTTTCTGTTTTCTTTCTGTTTTCTTTCTGTTTTCTTTCTTTCTTTCTTTTTTTCTTTCTTTTCTTTTTCTTTTTTTTCTTTTTTTTCTTTTTTTTCTTTTTTTTCTTTTTTTTCTTTTTTTTCTTTTTTTTCTTTTTTTTCTTTTTTTTCTTTTTTTTCTTTTTTTTCTTTTTTTTCTTTTTTTTCTTTTTTTTCTTTTTTTTCTTTTTTTTCTTTTTTTTCTTTTTTTTCTTTTTTTTCTTTTTTTTCTTTTTTTTCTTTTTTTTCTTTTTTTTCATTTTTTCATTTTTTTTTTCATTTTTATAATTATTTATTTTTTATGGTTGATGTTAAATTCATGGCTCCACCCGTGTGGTAGTTTTGGAGAGCCCTACATGGCTCAAATGAGCTGTGGGGGCCCATAGACGACTACATAGGGCTGTTTCAAACACACGCGACCCCTGGGGGTTTGTGTAGGAGCTGTGTAACCCCCAGACGTGGCTCAAATGAGCCGTGTACCACTGTACACGGCTCAAATTGGCCGTGTTTAGGGGTGCACAACCCCCCAGAAGCCATGCCAGAATTTTGGGCACCCCCCGGACCACACTTGGGTTCTGTCAACCCAAATTTGGGATTAAAAAATACTTTGTGGGACTGTTGTCCCACACCTAGCAATTCCAAAGAGACATTAAAGTGAAACAAAAGTGAAATTAAAGTGAATAATCATAAATCATATAAAAATCTGCTAACAATTCTTTCTCAACTCAAAAGTGAGCAAACTTTGTTTGATCAATTGAAGGTTTGATTGAATACTTAAGTATACCATTGCATTTTTTTGCATGGTAACAGTGGCAAGCCCTCCTTCTTCTGAGATGGCTGTGTGGAAGGTCTAAATTGATAGTGCCATCAACAAAGCTTTGGAAAAAGAAAAAAAGGATTTGGGTAATGAAACATTGGAAGCCCCAATTTCATCCTCATCAAAGGTGACAATTGAGGAACAAAATGTTTCACAAATGGACATGACTGCTGGTGGTGAGTAACATTTTATGTTACTGGTCTTTGAGGTATTTAATTTGATTGAAACTTATGGGTTCATGTAACTGTGAAACTAAGAATTAACCAATGAATGTTTACTAGATCCACTTGACCCACCTCTCTTGAAAGCTTTTCCTACTAGGGAAGAGGCACAAAACTATTGTCAAACATGGGCAATGAAGCATGGTTAGGCTTTAACAGTTTTCAACTCAAAGCTTGACCAATATGTGGATTTAGCCTGTGATAGACATGGTTCCTATTCAGGAAGTCTTCTTACCAAACGGTCTAGACAAACTCACAAAAGGAAGGTTGGGTGCAAGTTTTTAATCCATGCAAGTTGCAAAAAGGCAGACCCCTTGTGGAGCCTCTCCTAGAAAGAAACCCAACATAACCATCAACCATCTGAACATCCCTCTGTGCATCCTCAACTGAGGAGAATCTTGGGGGTGGCCTTAGACAATCTAGTAGAAGGAATGAATGATGGGCTCAATACATTACAACTGAAGAGAAAATTGAGCCAGATTGATGGGCGGGATTATGTTGATGACCAAAAAATCTACAACACTAAGCGGAAGGTCACACTTGCAGAAATAAAGGGAAAAAGTGTTATGGAGGTACTATATGAACAGCTTGAAGAAACAAGTTGGATTCACAAGTCAAAGTTCAGTGGAGAGGGTCACTTTGAGGCCCTGTACTTAGCACACCCAGAGGCAGTAAAGCTTTCAAAAAAATTCCATCATCTTGCTATGTTGGATTGTACTTATAAAACAAATAAGTAAAAAACCCCACTATTGAATGTTGTAGGAATGAAAGCAAATTGAAAAACTTTCACAAAAGCTCCTTTTTTTATAAAAAAAGAAAAATTTGAGCTCTACAGTTGGTCTGTAAATGCATTAAAGGAGTTGGCTGATGATCCTGAGAGACTTCCAAAAGTCTTTGTGACAGACCATGAAAAAGCTTGGATTTGTGAAATTGAAACTGTTTTCCAAGAGTCATCAAGACAATTTTGCACTTGGCACTTTTCTAAAAACATACAAGCAAACTGTAAAGTGAGCTTTTGTAATGACGTTGAAGGATGGAAAAGCTTTATTAATCTGTGGGCAAAGTATGGGGCCTCAAAGACCAAGGAGGAGGCGGAGGTCAATGATGAAGAACTCAGAGTAGGTCCAAATTACTGCTTCTTATTCTTCCTAGTTTCGGGTTCTGACCTTTTGACTTGTATAGTGTTTCTTGAAAGACTATGAGGATGTACTCAAGTATATGGGAAATAAAATTTTCCCTATCAAAGAGACGTTTGTAACAGTGTGGACTTGTATAAACCCAGATTTTGGAAACAAAAGAACTTCTTGGTTTGAAGGGGCCCATGCAACTCTCAAACAATTCCTTGCAAACTCTTTGGGAAATCTTTTGGATGTTTGGAAAAGCATTGAAAGAACAGTTTTGAATCAAATTAATTCAATTCATGCATCACTTTATAACTCTTGAGTTATATTAGGGACAGTTCTTCCACCTGAACTGTTACCATTAGGTTACAAATTGTCTTTAGAGGCAATCCATGTTGTTAGGGAACAATTCAAGAAGTTCAAACGTGATCATGATGGCAAAGTCTGCACCAAGTCATATTTCAAGAATATGGGTTTTCCCTGTTCCCACAAAATAGGTAACCATCTAGCATTCAGAGGATCGATGGTACCTGAAGATTTTCATCCTCAGTGGAGGTTGGACTATGAACCTTGCAGTTCTAGTTCTGTAAGTTGGCTTAAGTTGGATTGTTCAAGTTGGACTGTTCAAATCACTATGTGATTAATGATTTTTGATTAATGAATCCTAATGCACTAATGGTTGATCCTTTTGAATTTTTCCATTGCAATGAAATGCTAAGGATTACTCAGTTATGTGAAAAAGTCAATGCAATGATCTTGGAATCTCCAGATTGTAAGAAAAGCAGACTATTGAAGTATATCATTCAGAAGATTACAAAATATTGATCCAAGCCAAGAATTGAGCCTAAGTCTTACAATCAATTAGGGGAAGGCCAAAATTGACAGATACGCAGCAAGAACCATCTTGGTTTGAGCTTGTTGACAAACAACTCAAGGGGGAAAAAATAACTAGAAGGGCTCCAAACAAGAAAAGACAAAATATTGTAAGTCTTTTCTTTTGAGATATGTTCACTTTTTGGGTTTGATGAACTTATTCACTAACTAATGATGAAGTGTTAGTCAAAGTTTGAAGAATCTGAATATGAATTTCATAGCTCAGAGGAAGATACTGAAAGTGAATTGGGATCACTTAATTTGGAATCAGAATCCTCTTCAGAGGAAGAGAACATGCAGCAAAGCTCAAACAGAAGCTCATCTTTGGTGAGTTTTCATTTCATTGATCTAATTAAAGAAATGAATAATAAGTGTCAGCTTGCTACTATTGCAGAGCAAGCTGCAAAAGTAACAGAAATAACATAATAATAATGATAAGATTAACCTAAGAAGGAGAAGGAAAACCATAAATATTATTGCAAAAATGGATTCTCCACCCAAAATTAGGTAAGGTCACCCACTGACCACACCCTTGAAATCCAACTCCTTATATTGTTAAATAATTAAGGAAAAGAAAGACCAAAATACCACAGCACCACTACTGAACTTTTTTTCCAATTAAATTTTTCACATGTATTGTCACATATAGGTTTCACACCTGAAATTTAGTCAGAATTGAGGTGTTGTGTATATTTTAGGAGTTACAGACAGAAATGTGTTCTGTCACAATTCCTGCACGCAGCCGCAGAAGCCAATGAAACCGCGCGCGGCTGAGCTACAGCTCTTTCACTCGGTCAAAGTTGTGTTCGTAGCCCCGGGCCTCTGGCAAGTACGCAGCCATGGGACTATGGGTTGACAAAGTGACAGGCGGCCTGAGAAACCTAGGTACCGCGTAAAGTTGTTACAACCTACACGGGAACATTCTACATATGTAATAAATGTTCCCGTGGATAGTAGATAGTCTAAAAATACATAAAATTATATAAAAATACTTAAATAACCTTTATACATATTTTTTATTAAATATAATTCAAAGTACCAAAAATGTCAAAAATAAGATAATGACTACTTCTAAAAATATATTAAAATAATTTAATATACTATTATGAGAATTTATAGACATCAACATTTTTGTGACATACCAAGAAAACGTATGATGTAAATATATTACATGAATACCCATGACTTACATTTTTAAGTAATTATTTTAGTAAATCAACTGAATTTCAAAAATAAGGAGTAAAATCAATATCATGACTTTACTCCAAATATTTAATACATAATGAGAAGTCACCTGAAATCAGAATATCCATAGAAATTTCTATGAAAATAATTATAAAATTACTGGGAACATTTACTAAGGATAATTAATTAAATAATAAATAAAAAGGACAGATTAGTGTTATTCACACTTCCAAACATCAATTATAAAGTAGAATAATTCCCATACCCTGTGGAATTAGATGCTACCCATGTTACAGCACCAAGAAAATGTGACAAGCTACCACTGGTTACCCTGCTAGCCTCAGTGTCCGTCCCTTTGAGCCCCTGTAACCCTCAGAAGGACAATATAGGGACTCCAAAAGCTATAAATAAAGATTTCTTTAGAGGATATTGATACCCAGAGACCCAGTTATATTTATACCCAGACACTGTGCCAAGGTAATCAAATACTTATAAGAAATAATTAAGTGATTTATGGCTTTAGTCTGATAAATAATATCCATCCTCAACCCTCTTTTATCAATTTAAACTGCTGAACAACCTTATAACCCCAGTATACAGGTTTAACCCATCAGTGCACGTCCCAAACAGCTACCCTAAGGATTTAATAATATACCAGTGAGTCTTATTATCCTTTCTTTGTCTTGGCAGCTTGGTTACAAAGCCCTGCCACTCCACAGTGTATTTTATATACATATTATCTTTGGGAAAAATATCCTTTAAACTAAAGGGCCCAAAGTAACCGGGCTTACATGTTTTCATACTGAATTCCCTGAAGAGAGGTGTTAAAGATCCCCAATATAATTGTGGCCCCTCTATAAAAATATTTAATAATCAATTTATCTATATTGATTTATAACAACAAACTATATCCAAACCAATTAACCTGGCAATAAGGTTTATCCAAATATTTTATGAATTTTTGCTGCATTTATTAAATAATATATTTATTATTTATTCTATCACCTCTGGTAGCTAAAGGATTGCAAGGGTCTTGGAATCCAGGAGGCTGAAAATTGGGGGTCTGGCCGGGAAATATTTCATTTTATTATATTTAATACCTTGGACCAGACATCTCACGTAAAATTAAATCAAAGATAAATTTATCTGACTTTTTAACCATGATTTATCATTGAATTATTTTGCAGTGGATTTAAAAACCAATGTAGAATTTGAAGATTTAATTGAACTGAATTCAAAACAAGACCAGCAGGCTTCAAAATACAGAGTAATGAGTGTGAGTTTTCTAAACAAAATTTAAGGAAAGGAAAAGAGCGTGTAAAATCATGAAAGAAAAGAAAGTAGCAGATAGAGATCTTACAACTAGACAGATCAAAGAAATGGTTGATTGGATAGGCTAGGAAATGTTGAGGAAAGATAATGGGCCAGTTGATCGAGATGGTGAGAGGATTGGATGGAGACAAAGAGATTATTGAGATTCGTATGAATGAATGAAACGAGGATTTGGAAGGAATCAGAGAATGGTGTAGAATGGGAGGAGAGCAAATGAGAATGGGAAAGTGGAGAATGAGAATGGGAGATTGGAATGGTTGGATGGAACAAGGAAATGAGGGGTGCAATCGGTCAGAGTGAAGCATGAGGACTCAAGGAGACAGAGAAAGATTTAAATTGGAGGATTTCAAATTGAGGTAACCACACCCCATCAGTGTAAAGGTGTCGCGGTCAAAGTACCGCAGAGATCAACTATTTCTACAGAATTAATAATCTATTATTTAAATCTTTTAAAAATAAGAAAAAAAGAATATATTAAAAATTATAAATCTACTGGTTGGGAAGCTTTAACTCAAGCTGAGCAACTTAACATCTCTTCTGCACGTAAAAACTTAGATAAACTCATTGAACAAGAAGATCTTGAGAGGCGTATCAACTTCCAGGACCTATTAAGAAAACATAAAGCTTGGAAGAAATACCATATAAATTACTTTTTAAAATATAAAATTAAGTATAAAGCTTGTATTACCATATCATTTTTATTAAAATAATATTAATATATTTTTGACCAATAAAATAACCTTTTACCATCAGTGAACCCTCCTATACCAGAAACCACCACCACTGAAACTGATTTATTGGATCAAGAAGACCCAAATATCTCTGGACGCCCTGAAAATATTGATTGGATGGGTGAAGACCTCATTGGGACACACCAAGACCCCGTAGGATTACCTATTAAGGACCAATTTAATCCAAATAATGTGCTGCTACCTTTGAATATCAACTTAAGTGAGTTTTAAATAAGAACAATTCTTACGGATTTTTTCTATAGAAAAATACTTATAAACATTTTATTCAATATGAATAGACATAACACAAGAACTTCAGGGAGAATTCCCTCCTATGAATCTTTGCCAGGAGCCCCAAGTAACCGTGAGACCACCAATAATGACAACCATGAGGGGAATGGAACCAGTGAATCAAATGTTGATGGACAAGGAACAGCCCCAAGTACTTCTTCCCTCCCCCAACCTAGAGCCGGAGAAGGTAGTAGAATTAAGCCCCCCTCCATTACAAGAAGATTCCCTGAAGCCATCCCAGCAGAATATGGCCAAGGAAGCCAGGATCAAAGACTTAGTCAGAGAGCATGTGAAATATTGGGAAGAGTTCAAAGAAGCCCAAGCCAAAGAGGACATGGTATCTATGAAAAAGATAATCTCCCAGGCAAAAGCTACCCAGATAGCTCTTCAGAAAATGATTCCAAGGAAAGAGGTAGAATCCTACATAGAAAAGTGCAATCCTTGGGATCAGGTAGCCCAACTGAAAGGAAAAGTATCAGGAAAGAAGAGATCTTCTTCCCATCCACAGCCAAAGGGAAAGAAGGATTGGGATCAGATAATATCCTTATCTCAAAAGTGGAAAAGGTGTACAACAATTAGCCTCTAATTCTGAACCCAGTAACTTGTCTAAACCAACCTCTGATGTAATTACTTCCTTTTCTAATGATATGTGCCATAATTTCAAGATTGTTTGTGGAGATTTGGATGGTGTCTATACCCAGATGGATAAGTTAACCTCAGTAGTAGCCAAATTAATTAATAACCAAACAAAAACTGTAGGAATGGAAGATATTAAAGAACATACAGAACAATTATTGGAGACAATTAATCAAGTTAAAATCAGACAGACTCAAACAATTGAGAATATGTTATCAGGTATCCAAGAAGATTTTATTATGTCTTTTCAAACTTTAAAATAAGAATTGGTAACTACCACTAACAGCTCCATTCTGTCCCTTAGTGAGAAATTAGATCTGCTTAATAATAAAGTGGACCTGAAACTTAATCTGATCAAGAATGGTCTTAGAGACTTAAAAGTCCGTCTGACCAACCCCTTGGGGAGTACCACAGAGGAACCAAAACCTCCCAGACAAACAACTACACCTTATGCACCACCCTTGCTAGGAATGCATAGGAGTGACACCTTCAGGCCTAGTCCTACTCCTGAAATAGAACAAGCCCTCAAACTTTTACCCCCAATTTATGAATGGCCTAAGTTCTCAGGTGAAGGAGAATACAATCATATAAATTTCATGAAATTTGTTGACTATACTATTAGCTCTTATGACTTACCAGAAGCTATAGCTGTAGTAAGGCTGCCAAGACTATTTGAAGGAGTAGCTTTGGACTGATTTGTCAGTAAAAGAAAAGAAGTAGGATACTTACCATGGAATTCTTAGAAACTTCTAATTAAAGAACAATTTGGTTCTAGAATGTGGAAAATAAAAATGATGAAAAATTTCAAAATTTCCTCATTTGACCCCTCCAAAGATAAGCCTCACAAATGGTGCTTGGAACAGAAGAGAAGACTATATTGCTTCTATCCAGATGCTGATAAAGAGAAAGTAAATGAAAGACTCCTCAACTTGTGTCCTGGAAATCTTAACCATAGTGTAAGATGCAGGATGAGTATGGATGCTGACTTACCAACTCTAATCAATGTGTTAGAAGAAGTCATAGACATGAATGGGTTAGACAAGAAGGTTCCTTCTAGACCTAAAGAGAACTTCAAAATTTTTTTAAAAAAAAACAGAGAACACCCCCATCTGATAAATACCTCTGATAATACAAAACCTAATGAGAACAGGGACAAAGAGATAATGCCTGGAACTTGTTGGAATTGTAAAAAGACAGGGCATATGAGACAAGACTGCCCATTACCAAAAAGAAGGATAGCAGTCTTGGAAGGAGAGCAAGAGGTTGAAGGGAATCAGAACTATGAAGATATAGCTGATACTGAAGGATCTCTTTCTGGATGTGAATTGATCCTGACCAACCCAATTAATGTTATAGAAGGAGATCCAGGCACTTCTATAGAAATCAATAAAATCCATGGGGACTCTAGTTTGCCCCTAAAATGGGATCCTACCATAATTCCTAGACATATCACGGACGTTAAACCATTAACAGTTAAACCTATGAGTGGTAAGAGTTATAATACTGGTCAAACTTGCTATGCAACAGGATTGTATAGGGAAAGAACTATAAGTTTATTACTGGATAGTGGAGCTTTCTGCTCATGTTTCTGTACTGAATTCTTAAAAAAATGGGATCTCAATTGAAAAGAACACCTTCTTTTTAGCTCTTGCAACTCTACCATGAATTCTATTAGAGTATGGACTGCTCATATAATATTACCCCATAATAAAGGATCTTTGAGAATACAAGTGGAATTTGTGGTATTGCTCAACAGATTATGTGACTACCTGATAATAGGTAATGATGCTTTATGTCTATATGGTATAGATGTGTTCCAGAGTAAAGAGAGATACGTTGCAGTAGTTGGTAATTGGGACAAGAAGTTTAAGATATGCACCATCCAATCTAACTTCCCCTCTTCCACTTATCAAAAGCATTTAGAAGACTTTAATCAAGAATACTTCTCTCAAGCAGCTCTAAATATGAAATTTCTGAGGAACAGAAGAAAGATATATTGAAATTCTGCTTTGAGAACCAAAATGCTTTTTTGTACTAAAGATCATCCCATTGGTGATATCAAAGGACATGAAATGGTATTAAAATTGACTATTAAGCCTCCTTATCCTCAAAACTTAAGAATACCAGCTTATCCCTCTATTCCTAAGTCTAGAATAGCTCTTGAGGAACATATCCAAGAACTGATAGACTTTAAAGTATTAAGGAAAGTAGGACACAATGAGCAGGTAGATGTGACCACACCTGTAATCATAGCTTGGCATAATGACAAGTCAAGAATGGTAGGAGACTTCAGAATGCTCAATAATTATACTCAGGCAGATTATTATCCTATACCCAGGATTGATCATGCTCTACATAACTTGTCCAAGGCCAAATATATCACTACTATGGATATGCTTAAAGGTTTCTATCAGATACCTATAAGCCCTGAAAGCAGAAAGTTCATGAGAATAATCTGTCATTTGGGAATATATGAATATCTTAGGATGCCCTTTGGTATAAATAATGCCCCATCACACTTGCAGAGAACAATGGATACAGCTCTAGGTACATACATCAGACAAGGATGGATGATGGTATATATAGATGATGTTATCATATATTCTGATGATTGGGATACTTATATCAACCAAATAATATTAGTACTCCAAACTATCTCCAAAGCAGGATTAAAAGTATCCATGGAGAAATGCAACTTTGGATGCAGAGAATTGAAAGCCCTAGGGCATATATTCTCTGGTCTAACTCTAGCTGCTGATCAAAATAAGATAGCTGCTGTCATTAACATACCCATGCCTCAAAATAAAAAAGAGTTACTGTCTTTCATTAGTTTTTGCAGTTGCTAAAGACAATACATAACAAAGTTTGCTATGCTCACTAAAAGTCTGTACAAAATATGCAACAATAAGACTCCATTTGAAATGACACATGAGAGATTGAAAAACTATGAGGAACTAAACATAGCCATGACCTCTACTCCTTTACTCATTTAACCAGATTACTGAAAGCCCTTTAAAATTTATGTTGACGCCTGTATGGAAGGGTTAGGAGCTGCATTACATCAAGAAAGAATAGAAGAAGAAAAACCAGTGGAGAAACCAGTACTCTTCATATCTAGACAGATCAAAGATATAGAAAAGAGATATGGAGCCAGTCAGTTGGAATGCTTGGCTCTAGTATGAGCTTTGGAAAAGCTACACTATTACTTAGAAGGAACCACTTTACAAGTGATCACAGACTTTAATGCTGTAAGAAATCTCATGAACATGAAAACCTCCAGCAGACATATGCTCAGGTGGCAAATTGCTATACAACAGTATAGAGGTCAGATGACTATAGTGCATAAAGCTGGAGCTAAACATCAGAATGCTGATATTCTAAGTAGGAATGCTTTGCCTAATGACTCTAGAAATCCAGCATATGACCCTGAGGATCAAGATATCTTTCCTATCTTGAACATCAATCTTTTTGCATTAAATGCTCCAATCATGGGGATCCACTTATGTGAATTAGATACTGATTTCTTCAATCTAGTGAGGGACAACTACTCCCCTAAAATCAAGCTGCTGATTACCATTATGGAATGTGAATCCCCAGAAGCATCTCTGATAAATAGTTTACCTGCTTCATTACTTAAAACCTATAAAGAAGGGAGTTTTACATTTTGGGATGGTCTCCTTTACTACGGACACCAACATTCCAGTGTATTAGTACTAAGCAATGAAGAACATATACAACACATACTCCAGGAATTCCATGAAAACTGTTCATCAGGGCATCTATCCACTGAAAGAACCTTGGAAAAAGTAAAAAAAACTGCTTGGTGGATAGACTGAAAAGAAATCACTATTAAGTATGTTACTAGCTGTGAGACTTGCCAAAGATCTAATAAAACTACTGGAAAAAGATTTGGACTCCTACAGAAGATCTCTGAACCCAAAACTAGATGGGAAATCATTAATATGGATTTTGTCACCGGCCTCCCCCCTGCAGGTACTCATTCATATAACTCTATCCTGGTTATAGTTGACAGATACTCTAAGAAGGCGAAATTCTTACCTAACCACAAAGAAGATAGTGCTTTGGATGTAGCTCTACTATTTTGGAATAGGATCATAGCTGATGTTGGTATAACCAAGATTATAATCAGTGACAGAGACCCCAAATTCACCTCTGAGTTTTGGAGGAATCTACATGATATACTGGGTACTACTCTAGCATTTTCTACAGCATACCATCCCCAAACTGATGGATTAGCTGGAATAATGATACAGACCCTAGAAGATATGTTAAGAAGGTTCTTTAGCTTTGGTCTAGAATACAAAAACTCAGATGGTTATTGCCATGATTGGGTAAGCCTACTCCCAGCTCTAGAGATGGCTTATAAAAGAAGTAAAAATTCTACTACCAAAGAAGCCCCTTACATACTAGAAAGAGGATGGATTCCAAAACTCCCTAGGAATAAATTAAACTATAAATTAGCCACCATTCATCCAAAATCTCTTGACTTTAAGAAAATGATATATCTGGCAAATAATTCTGCTCAAAAGTGTGTAGAAGAAGCAGTAGAACACAACAAGCAAAGATGGAAAAAATCACATAGGGAACCTGACTTTAAAATAGGAGATCAGATCTTGATATCCACTACCAACTTCAACAATCTAGCAGGTAACAGAAAACTGAAACCAACCTTTGTTGGACCATTTGTTATCAAGAAGATGCATGGCAAAAATTCTGTAGAAGTAATCTTGAGTGAAGAATTATCAAGAAAACACCCAGTATTTACTGTTAGCCTAGTAAAACACTTTCAACCAAGAAAAGGTAGCAAGCTCCCTCCAGCAATAATCCCAATAGAACCTGACCCTATGAAAGAAAAAGGGAAAGTCAGCAGGATATTGAGAGACAAGAAAGAGAGAGTGCAAGGAAAAGATGTTAGACTATACTTAGTAAGATACAAAGGAGAATCTGCAGACAAAGATGAATGGTTAACAGAGAATAATATACCTGATGGACCAATACATCTTAGAAACTGCAGAGCCAGCAAAAGGAACTGAAACACACATGGAATTAATTTCTTTCCAACATTCTCCAGATTTTTTTTTCAGATATGGCCATATCTTGGAGTGGGGGAATTTCAGCTTGCTACTACTGCAGAGCAAGCTGCAAAAGTAACATAAAAAACATAAAAATAATAATAATAATATTAACCTAAGGAGAAGAAGGAAAAACATAAATATTATTGCAAAAATAGATTCTCCACCCAAAATTAGGTAGGGTCACTCACTGACCCCACCCTTGAAATCCAACTCCTTATATTTTTAAATAATTAAGAAAAAGAAAGACCAAAATACCACGGCACCACTATTGAACTTTTTGGCCAATTAAATATTTCACATTTATTGTCACGTATAGGTTTCACACCTAAAATTCAGTTATAATTGAGTTTTTGTGTATATTTTAGGAGTTACAGATGGAAATGTGTTCTGTCACAATTCCTGCAAGGAGCCCTGGCAGCCAATGCACCCGCGCGCGGCTGAGATACAGCTCTGTGACTCTTTCAAAGTTGTGTATGCATCCCTGGGCCTCTGACAAGTACGCAGTGGCGGGGCTACGGGTTGA
This sequence comes from Puccinia polysora, assembly GCA_025617555.3. NCBI lineage: Eukaryota > Fungi > Basidiomycota > Pucciniomycetes > Pucciniales > Pucciniaceae > Puccinia > Puccinia polysora. The sequence continues at coordinate 12,792,556 of CM062624.1, read as the reverse complement.
CAAAGTGACAGGCGGCCTGAGAAACCTAGGTACCGCGTAAACATGCTAAAACATGCACAAGAACATTCCACATATTTAATAAATGTTCCCGTGGATAGTAGATAGTCTAAAAATACATAAAATTATATAAAAATAAATAAATAACCTTTATACGTATTTTTTATTAAATATAATTCAAAGTAACAAAATGTCGAAAATAAGATAATGACTAATTCTAACAATATATTAAAATACTTTAATATACTATCATGATAATTTCTAGACATCAACATTTTTGTGACATACTAATAAAACTTATGATGTAAAAATATTACATGAATACCCATGACTTACATTTTTAAGTAATTATTTTAGTAAATCAACTGAATTTTGAAAATAAGGAGTAAAATCAATATCATGACTTTACTCCAAATATTTAATACATAATGAGAACTCACCTGACATCAGAATATCCGTAGGAAACCTATTAAACTAATTATTAACTTACTGGGAACATTTACTAAGGATAATTAATTAAATAATAAATAAAAAGGACAGATTAGTGTTATTCAAACTTCCAAACATCAATTATAAAGTAGAACAATTCCCATACCCTGTGGAATTAGATGCTACCCCTGTTACAGCACCAAGAACACGTTACAGGCTACCACTTGTTACCCTGCTAGCCTCAGTGGACATCCCTTTCATCCCCTGTACCCCTCAGAAGGACAATACTGGGACTCCAAAAGCTATAAATAAAGAGTTCTTTAGAGGATATTGATAACCAGAGACCCAGTTATATTTATACCCAGACACCGTGCCAAGGTAATCAAATACTTACAAGAGATAAGTAAGTGATTTATGGCTTTAGTCTGATTAATAATATTGGTCCTCAACCCTCTTTTATCAATTTAAACTGCTGAACAACCTTATAACCCAAGTATACAAGTTTAACCCATCAGTGCACGTCCCAAACAGCTATTCTAAGGATTTAATGATATACCAGTGAGTCTTATTATCCTTTCTTTGTCGTGGCAGCTTGGTTACAAAGCCCTGCCACTCCACAGTGTATTTTATATACATATTATCTTTGGGAAAAATATCCTTTAAACTAAAGGGCCCAAAGTAACCAGGCCTACATGTTTTCATACTGAATTCCCTGAAGAGAGGTGTTAAAGATCCCCAATATAATTGTGTCCCCTCTCTAATAATATTTAATAATCAATTTATCTATATTTAATTATAACAATAAACTATATCCAAACCAATTAACCTTGCAATAAGCTTTATCCAAATATTTTATGGATTTTTTCTGCATTTATTAAATAATATATTTATTATTTACTCTATCACCTCTGGTAGCTGAAGGATAGCAAGGGTCTTGGAATCCAGGAGGCTGACAATAAGTTAGTTTTAATGATAGGGAACAAATTTGAAATACCTCAATCAAATACCCATGAAATTCCATAAGTTCTTGGGTGAGGTTTGGGATCTGATTGGAGATGGGAATTGCGTATTTAGAGTCATTGCTAAATCTCTTGGTTATGAAGAACATGGTTGGTTTGACTTTGGGAAAGAAATGATTGAAACATTAGAGAAACATAAAGCATGCTAATTTAAGATGCTTGGTGGTTCAAAGGAGGTTAAAAATATTAAACAAAGACTTGATGTTGAAGACATCAATGAAAAGATTCCCTCCTAAAAATGGCTGGCTAAATTGGACACGGGTCAAATCATAGCAGAAACATATTCCAAACCTATATTTTTCATTTCATTGGAGTCATGTGATACTTATACTCCAATGAAAATTGTTTTACTTATCAATCATATCCAATGCTCATTTCCTTTGTAAACCATAACCACTGGTTTCTATTAGTACTTGAGGGATAAATGATTCCAATCCTGCCCATTGTAGCAAAAACATGTTCCTTGATTTCTAGACAAGCCTCTGGTTGGTTTGATCATCTCAAAGATCAACTGCAAATGTATTCTAGATTTTAATAGACTTTGACTTCATTTCATCTTTGTTTTTCATATAAATTGTAATTCTAATGCAGCTAACAATTTCTATTAATATAAAGGGTTATCACATTTTGAACATCATTATGTTGAGTGTTTTGTGTTAACATCATTATATTGAGTGTTTTGAATGAAAGTTTAATGGTAAGTCATTTCAACTTGTGTTGGGCTGATTCCATCACAAGCTTAACTTATGTTAAGCTTGGGATGGGATCAGCTTAACACAAGTTGAACTTGTTTTTTTTTGGTGTTTTTACTTTAGTGCTTGTCAAAAGACTTGTATTTTTTGGGGCACTTTTACTTTAGGGATTGTCAAAAGACTTCTTTAATTTTTGTGCCCTTTTACTTTAGGGCTAGTCAATTTGAAATGACTTTAGGGCTTGTCAAGTTAAGTGTATTTTTTCGTGTTTTTACTTTAGGGCTTGTCAAGTTACTTGTCTTTTTTTTTTGGTGTTTTTACTTTAGGGCCAGTCCGGTTAATTGTGTTTTTATGGTCATTTTACTTTAGGGCTAGTTCATTGAATAGTACCAGTTTTTTTTATTTTGATTTATTTATTTATTTATTTTTTAACCAAAAAAATGAACATTCTTTGATTTTTTGGTTGATTTCTGTTTTTTTGGAAGGTTTATTTAGTTTATGGGTTGTGTTAGTACCCTTTCATTCCTTTTCCTGATCTTTTTTTTTTTTTGCTCACCATGGTCCGGTGCCATGTGGAAGTCCACATGGTGGCAGACCGGGTTATGTGGGCTGCATGACTCCCTGAGCCGTGGGGGGATTTACATGGCTTGAATTGGACTGTACACCGTGCCACACGGCCCATTTAAAACGTTTTCCACGGTTCAATGAGCCGTGAATTTAACATTGCCCTTTTTTCATCTTTTTTATAGAAAAAAGAAAAAAAGAAAAAAGAAAAAAGAAAAAAGAAAAAAGAAAAAAGAAAAAAGAAAAAAAGAAAAAAGAAAAAAGAAAAAAGAAAAAAGAAAAAATAAGAAATAAAAAATAAAAAATAAAAAATAAAAAATAAAAAATAAAAAAAAGAAAAAAGAAAAAAGAAAAAAGAAAAAAGAAAAAAGAAAAAAGAAAAAAGAAAAAAGAAAAAAGAAAAAAGAAAAAAGAAAAAAGAAAAAAGGAAAAAAAGAAAAAAGAAAAAAGAAAAAAGAAAAAAAGAAAAAAGAAAAAAGAAAAAAGGAAAAAGGAAAAAGGAAAAAAGGAAAAAGGAAAAAGGAAAAAGGAAAAAAAGGAAAAAGGAAAAAAGGAAAAAGGAAAAAGGAAAAAGGAAAAAGGAAAAAGGAAAAAGGAAAAAGGAAAAAGGAAAAAGGAAAAAGGAAAAAGGAAAAAGGAAAAAGGAAAAAGGAAAAAGGAAAAAGGAAAAATAAAAAAGAACAAAGGAAAAAGGAATAAGGAATAAGGAAGAAGAACAAGAAAAAGACAAAAATTATTAAGTCTGGAAAAATATACCCCTGAATACACCCATTAGGTATATCTGAGTATGTGATTATTGAGAGACATAGTTTCAGTCCCCCAACTCAAGCAGAAGAGCGGAATGATAGTCCTGATAAAGAAAAGCAAAGAAACAGAATATATGCAATACATCTATTTCTTAAGGATGAAATGCATAGAAACCATATACAAAGAAATGCTTTTGATTTTAAAGCACAAAGATGGAACTTTTCTTCCAAGAGGAAGCTGCACTAAAAATTACCAAATGGCAAGAAACAAAGATGACTACCAGGATTGTCAATGGAATATTTAGATTCAGAGCCAAGAGATGGAACTTTTCACATAAGAGACAAGTTCATCAAAATTATAATTTTGCAATTAGTTATAACTTTTACTTTCTAAAAGCATCTAATAATTTACAAAGTCAAATCACCAAATATCATTGAGGCTGGATTGAATTCAAATTTTATCTGAATATCATTCTGAATAATTTTGCCTTATGGCGTAGATGGACTCCCATCAGTATTTAAGGGATCCATATCCTCATCTTCAAGTTGGTATTGTTATTGTATCTATTAGTCTTTCATTATCTCCTTGTTATCATCCAATTAATCAAATCATTTCTATCAAGTCCTCTACCCTTCTATTGCTAATTGCAACAATACAACCTAATGTATTAAAAATAAAAATATATTAAAAATATAAATAAAGAAAAATAAATAAAAATAAATAAAAAATCAAATAAAAATTTGAAACCATACACAACCCATTCACAACTCAAAACAGGTTTCCTGGCAAGTTTTGCAACCCATCTGCGTTTTGAAGGGCTGTTCACGCCTCACATGTCTTAAAAACAGCTGTTCATACCCCAGATGGGTTTCAAACCCCGCTATTTGACCCATTTTGAGTCATGAACAGGTTTCATAGAGTTTCAAATTTAACGTTGCCCTTTTGTTGATTTATTCATTTATTTATTCATTTTTTTTAGATTCCAACAAATCTTTAGCAGTAATCCTGAAAACTTTGAAAAGTAAATCAAGCCTTTTTTTCAAACTAATCATTTGGTAAAAGCCAAGTTACTCCTTGGTAGAACTTCTTGATCCAACCAGGCTTCATCTCCTTGTTGCAATCCCACTACATTGACCAGGGCCTTAAGAATTTCAAAATGGACCACCTTCAACCATCCAAGACCCCTCTCAACCCTAAACTGAAGTTACAATCAGCCAAAAACTCCATTCAAAAGGCCTTTCAAAAATTAAATTTCAAATTTTGCGCCATTTTTGGAGCTCTCAAATTCATTAGCATGAACACTCAACCCAACATCACCCACACCATGATCTGTTTGTCTCAATTTCTTGAGAAAGCAGACCTACATCACTATGAAGCCAACATGCATGTTTTCACGTAACTCAAGGGCACCAAGGACCACTCACTTTTCTTCACCTCTGATCCCACCATTGCCTCAAGCCTCACTTTCTATGTTTATGCCAACTGGGTCAATTGCACCTCAACACAGCACTCTTATTCAAGTTTTATTTTCCTATTGCATGGTAGCCCTATCTCATTGTGCATGCAAAAAAAACCAACTTTATCATTTTGACCTACCAAAGCCAAGTAGAAGGAGCTATCAGAGGAACTGTGGAAACCATTAGGCTGAGAACATTACTTAATAATATTCTACAGATTGACCTCAATGCGCCCACCACAATCTTGGAAGACAACCAAGGGGAAATTGATCTTGAAAACAACAAGGAAAACACTCCAACTTCAAAACCAAAAACATGGATCTCAAGTTTCACTTCATCCGCAATGCAATCAAGGAAGGTACAATTATCCACAAACACATGAACTCAAGAACACGCTGGCAGATTTTTTAACCAAAACCATATTTCAAACAGCCATAATCCAATCCCGCAAGGGCGTTAACCTCCTGTGTACTCAAACCAGATCAAATGCCAAAATTCCTGCCTTTCCCATTGCAAGTGGGGGTGTTGAATAATTCAAACTTCTCCCGTTTCGCACCTGGATCAATCCCCATGTTCCATCTTTTGTTCTCCTCTCAATCCACTCATTACTTTTTCCTTTTTTGTCAAAACTTCATGTTCTCCTTTCCTTTCTTTTATGTTTCTTTTTCCTAAACCAACACCACTTTACACCCACCATTCACAAAATTTCCCAAATCCACACCTGCACGCATGCAAAAACTCACCACTTTCACAATCCTAATCACCCTTAACCTGAAAACCTCCACATCCCCAAACATCCTTTGGTCTCCACACAAACCTGATCAAAACCTAAAACACTTCCATCACCTTCATCAACTTGACCACTCCACCTCCATCATACTGACCTCCCTCAGAACCTGAATACTTCCAGCCATGTTGAACATCTTCACAGCCTTCAACTAACAACACCTCAATCACCTAAATTTACATTAAATCACCCATTATCCTGACCTGGACTCACATCAAACCTTAAACTGAAATCCCATCACCCAAACTACCCACCTGCTTAAGAACCCACAACCCACTTTCTTTTCTTTCATTTTAAATCTTTAATTTTCCCTTGCAATTGAAAATATAGTGGTCAATTTTTTTATTCAGGTAGATCAATCCGCTATTCTGTGTCTTTTATCTTTTCTAATTTACTTAAATTAATTCTTAAATTTTGCTTTCAAATTGCATCACACATCAACCCAATTTTACTATCTGCCTCTACTGCGTCTTTGCTGCTCCAGTATCTGCCTCTTCTTCTTTTTGGTCTTCTGATTCAAATGATTTGAATCAACTCCAAGATTCCATCCCTTTAGCTCCTCCATCTGAATTATCATATCATTCAAAGTTGGAAACTTTTGGATGCTATTCAAGTGTGTGCTGAATCCTATGGATATTCCATTTCCATCAAAGTCTCCAATGCTAAGGAGCAAAGATATACTTACCAAATTGACAAATATGGGGAATCTGAACCTAATTTCAATAACAAAAGACTTTCAAAAACTAGGAAAACAAACGTTCCTTTCCAATTCTCTGAAAGCTTTTAAAGGACAACTGGTCTTTGGCAAAGAAAAATAAAATTTCCTGATCACAATCATCCATCATCAACTGATACATCCGTCCATCCAGCGCATAGATGGATCCAGGGGGCTCAAGATGATGTGGTCCATTATTCAAAAAAAGCTTGTTTTCCTGCCCAGAGAATCCTCAATTCCTCAATGCAATACTCTACTTCTCCCATTCACACAAAACTTAGTACCTTCTATAACAAAAGATCAAAAATTAGAAAAGAACAATTGGAAGTAAAATCACCCATAGAAGCTTTAATAATGGAATTATGGAACTCTTCTTTTAAATATTAAAAATGATCATATTTTTTCTTTATTCATTTATCACCCAGATTCTATGAAATTAATCAAACCCTGTCCTCCATTATTGATTTTAGACTGTACCTATAAAACTAAAAAATTTTCCATGCCTCTTCTTCACATTTATGGGGTCAAGAATTGTGCTAGAACCTTCTCTGTTGGTTTCTTTTTCCTCTACCAAGAAAACAAGGATGACTATAAATGGGCTCTCAATAAACTTCATGAAATATTAGAACATGAAAAAACCAAATTCACTGTGACTTACACGGTGAAACCCCTCATTCATTCCATTGAAACTTTATTTCCCAACCTTCATCATTTTCTCTGTCTCTGGCATACCTTCAAAAAATTCAAACACATTGTAGAAAACACTTTAAATCTTAAGAAGAATGAATGATATTAAGGAAAAACTGGGATATGCTTGTCAAATACAAATCTGAACATTCATATCAAGAAAGCTTTACCAAAATGACTCTAGTATGGAATACCCCCACTCATTACTACCTGCTTGACAACTTGCTGCCTCTAAAAATAAAATTTGTTTCATATGCTTCAAAAAAGAACCTGCATTTTTGGAATACCTTAACATCTAGAATAATAGGGCTCCACTCTCCTGTAAAAACATTTATCACAAATTCTGCTGGTCCCTTTTCTAATTTAGTTCACCAAAGCTATCATTCAATTTCAATTCAACTCCATGAAACTTCCATTAAAATTTCTCAGCAAGACTTGAAGGAATTGATTGGTCTTCCTTATTGTGTTGAACACCTCACAGGAAAAATCAGTCACTCATGATTTTCCATTCCTTTCACATTTCAGAATAAAAATTAACCACATGTTCTGACTGTGATTATCCTTCTTTCATGGAAATCCCTTTTTTACACAAAGTGAAGAAGGAAAATCTGTTGAGGCATCAATTTTGGCTTGAGAATTTTCCTCCCCAGTGGCATCTCAACAAAATATTTCAGTGGGTTTTCCTTTTTTAAGAAAAAAGAAATTCAAAAAATAATTTCTGAAATAATTAGGGTTATTTTTGAATTATTAGAAGCTTGCTGAGAATGAATTATTTCAATTATATCAATCATCCAATGAATTGCCTTCCCAATTCACCTATTTTAATTGTTTTAAGAATGAAATCTTGCAAGAATTCGTTCAATTGCGCTCAGTAGAACAACATTTTTAACTTGAAGAAATGTTGAAACCATTGAAAGGGAAGTATCAACTGACTACCTTTCAAGAAACCTTATCAAAGCAAGAAATCAAAATTCTTGGAAGACCCAAAGGAGTTCTCAATGAATGCAAAAAATTTTCTCAGCATTCCTCTAAGAGGGATCCATCTGGGTTTGAATATGTTGAAGTACCTAAGAGGAGAGGAAGACCAAGGAAGCACCAAATGGGTAAAGAAATTGTTAGTTTTTGATTTTTCTGGTTTTTCTCTCTATTTATTCTGGATTTATTTCAACAGGATTTGGAAGAAAATTGGTTTTGTCCAATTTCTGAATCTGAGGGGAAAAAATAAAATGAAGAAGACAAAAACGCAAAGTAAAAAAAGAAACAGGATTCAGTTGAAGAGTGGATTGTTTTTTCATTTTTTTTAATTTCTTTTTTTGTTTTTAATTAGACTAAAATTTATTTCTGATCAGGATAAATTTATAAAAGAAGATGAATTCAGTGGATAAGACATTCAAGATCTGGAAGAATTGGATATAATAAAGGCAGTTAGTAATTTCTTTTGTGGGGGGATCAGTCTATTTTTTCTAGTTTTCATTAATTTTCATATTTTCCTTTGCCAATGAGACGTCAGTAATCATCATCAATGAGTTTTTTTTTCCCTATTATTTGAGTCCTTGGAATTTGAAAGGTTTCAAGAGAAGCAAAAAAAAAATGCCCACAATGATAGGAGTCCAGGTAATCCAATCTTTGCTCCCACAGCTACATCTTCTGCAACTGAAAAGTGGAATAAGTTTTGTAAATAATCTTGCTTTATGGTTTGTTTATTAACCTTTACTTTCTTTTTTGTGATGATATTCAAGGTAAAAAGAGTTTTTGTTTCATATTCTGATAATTTTTAAGTGGTAAATGTCTTTTAATTGAGTTTTTTTTCATTTCCTCTTGAATAATACTGATATTTCTTTTCTTAACATCCATACAAATATTTCATTTTTCCCAATACAGCTATACTAAAAATTTCACATGTTCAAGAAATGATGGGTGATGGGAACTTGGTTGATGTCAGTAGAATTTAATTTGGTCCATAAATCTGAAGATTGGAGTTCAATAAGTCAGTCAATGATCAAAGAAATGGAATAAAATTTTCTCTTCAAGGATGAAAATTTCATAGATCAAATTTGGAATGAAAAATTTGACAAAGCAATAAAAAATCTCAAACACCCCTCTGGAACTGCCCCTAAAAGCTAATGGATGAATTTTCCTTGCCATGTTTTCCTGCTTGCCCATACATATCAAAGGCCAGTGTTAATTTTATCTGAGTTGATGCAATCAAATTATCTGCACCTCAATTCCCCTCCAACTGCCAATTCTCAAGCTTCTCCCATATATTTAATTATTTTGGAATATTTTCAGCACATAGTTTCTTTCCATGATAATTCTGAAATGTAGCCTGATCTCCAATTAGATCCCCTTTGGAAGGCTTTTGCTAGGAAGGGATCACAATAATGGGAGGATTTGACTCATGATAAATTAGAACTTGGTTTAAATATTTGATATCCTCCTACAAAGTCTCAAAATAAAAGAAATAAAGTATTACAAATTGACATTGATTGATTTTTTTTTGCTGAATTTCTCATAATTAATAGTTTTCCAATTGATTATTGACTCAATGATTCAGAGAGAAAAAATCCACTTTTGTGTTTTTAATTATGAATTTTTTGGGAAGAGAAAAAGTACAAAAAATCCTCAAATATTTTTTTGTGCCTTTATTAATGCCCCACTGAAAGACCCAAATCTCAAAATTTGGAAAATGTTTTGGAAAGATAAGGGGAAAAAATTGAAAAAAATGTCTTATTTTTTATGTTAATCCAATTTTATGGTGGGATAATGAACTAATAAAAATCTAGAAAAATTATATTTTTATTGCCTGTCATATTTGGAGACTTTTTTCATTCAGATTTTTCCAAAATAATCAAAAATTTATTTTAAACAATGTATGAAGATTTGAGATTTAATGGGTCTTTATTTAATCACCAGGAAAAATCAGACATCTTAAGGTGACCAGTGACTTCACTTCACCATGATGGTTACCCCAATTGCTTCACATTTTATAATAAATTTCCAGAGAAAATCACCATGAAATCTGTTTGTTTTCTGGTAGAGTTCCCAAAGATGGAAACACGGTTGATCCATGATTGCTTCTGAGTCTCCTCTTACATTATCCAAAAGTTAAAAATGAATTCTCATTTGATTCTTCAAATTTTCCACTGTGTTTCTAATCGATTTCTCCTGGACTTATCAAAGGTTTCTTTTGATTTTCCATTATTTTCTCCCCAAGAGTCCCCTTGATTTCTCCCTGGTTTCTCTTTGAATTTATTCAGATAAAATTTTGATTTTGTTGAGATTTTTATGATTTTCAAATGATTGAACCCCATTTGATCCCTTCCAAGCAAATGTTTCTTCAACTACTCAACTTTTTTCCTCTTATTTGATTCATAAATATTCAAATAAATCACCTACCATTCAATATGGTCCAGAAATCAGGAAATTCATTTTTGCAATGGATCATTTAATATTGAAGTAAAAACAGGTGAGATTAACTTTTTCTTGTATAAGGATAATGGGGAAAGCTGAAATTATCTCCCATGACCATTTTGAAGAGTTTAAGAAAGGCTATAAAGCCATGGAGAGATGAATGGGAAATGATCAGACTACAAAGAGCCAAAGGGGAAGAGGTAATACCTTTAAATTCAAATGGAACTGGTCTGAAGAGGAGGAAGGGACACTCTGGTTTAGTTTTCTGGTATGCAAACTTGGACAATAAAGCTGATCTTCCCAGGCTCATCAAATCCAGCCAATTATCTGAGGGATGTGATGAGTCTATGGATCAAAACCAAGACTAAGTCAATGAGAGCCTTTAAGGAGGTTGATCCAACAGTGACATCAATCTGAGGTTGATCTAGACCAAAAATTTTTGGTTTGATGATCATCCTGTGAAACTAGTGATTAGTTTTGATGGCTTTGTTTGAGTTATTGTCATTATTTCTTCTGGAGATTATTTCAAGATTATGGGATCCAGATCCTTGATTTCCAATTCCATATTTAAGAAAGTGACCACTTGTTTACCAAAGACCCTTGTAGTTGTTTTGGAACCATACTCCTGAGTGATGGGGATGCTGGAACCTGGAGTGATATCAATTTATTTGATTCCTCAATTTTCTTGATTATTGGGTTCCTCATGATCCTTATCTTTGTCTCCTCTGAACTCAATCAGCTTGATAGCTGATAGGATTGATCCGGTGTGGTGACCAAATCTGGACACCCTGGACCAGATGCGGAGAATTCAAAATTTTTTTTTTACAATTCTTTTATTTAGGTGTTATTCAAAAAAAAAAATGGAATTTCTTTTTCAGTATCACTTCTCCAATTTCCTCATTCTGTCAAACATCTATTTGTCCCATTTGTCTAGGACAGGCCTTTCACGGCCTCACCATCTAGACACTGTGTTTGATTCCTTCTCTTGTTGTTCCCCCCCCTTCCTTTTGGCCAAACGCGCGGGCCAAGACCCGCTTGGCCTGAGATATCTCATCCCATCCCCAACTCCTACCGCAACCATCCTCATCACCATCCATTGTTCAACGTCATCAACTATAGAGGATTATCTCCTTCATCCAACCTCAAGCCACCGTCCTCACAAAGCCCTCAATTGACATCCAACATGCTCTCCATCAACTCTCACTCCTCCTCCTCCAATCTTCATCTTCCTCTTCCTTGTAAAAAATCACTCTCACTGCCTCATGATATATTCACCATCATCAATCAACTCCTAGCTGAATCCAAAATTGGTCATGGCAAAAGCATCCTCCATCAATCCCCATCCGCTGCCCTCCTCACCATCTGCTTGATTGATCCCCTGCTTGCTGCCCTCGGACTCCCACCAGCATCTCATCCTCGCTACCACTCAAGACTTGGCCCAGGATAAGTCCACTCCTTTCCCACCCGATACCAAGAACTCCTCCCCAAGTGCCTCAACCGTCCCGTCCAACTCTTCACTCGATGGTCTCGATGATCAACAATCATTCAAGATGCCCCCTAACTTCTAATCAACCTTCCCATCCACCAATCCATCAACAACTCCCACCCCCTTCCATCTTCAGGTGGGGGTGGGAGAGTGATGTCTACCGCCCACGGACACCCACAGGCGGTCTGGCCCATTTTTCTTTTCCCACCCCTTCCACCTTTGGGCAAGGGGTGGGTGTGATCCAGTCTTGTTGCGCGCGTCCATCCACAGACGGATGCAGGATAGGTGAATGGATGAAGATAGATCCCACCCCGGTCAGGCAGGCCGGATTTCCACTGGCCTGCGTGATCAAATTTTTTCTGATCACCCTTATCTGAAAATCAAAAAAAAAAAAAAATTCTGCTCCATTTGTAGTATCTCTTGTACATAGTCTAACAGGGCCTCCTGCCCATATAAGGAGGGGCTCTCCCCTGCCTTTTGGAGCACATCCCATCATCACATCAGATCAGATCAGACCATCATCATCACATCCTACCATACCAGGGGGGATCATCATCATTTTCACCTTGCAATACATCATCTGTGGGGCTTCACTCCCCTTTATCTGAGACAAAAATTTGGGTATATCTATGATTGCCCCTTGATCCTTGAGCCTCCATACTCAAACCCTTGATCCTTGATCCTTATCACCAACCAATAGCTTTGCTGGTTGAAGAAGAATTTGACTAATTGAATTCTTGAGTGTGTTACACCACTCCTGATCCCTTTATCCAACCATACTGGTCCTGATCATCCTTTGATTACCTTTCTGGAATCAGTCACGTTTTACTGAAGAGGTTTTATTAAGCTTAAAACCTGGAGTGTTAAACCTCCCTTCATCTCTTTTGAATTTGAATTCCGCCACGCTACTCTTGAGTCCCTTGAGAAGTGTTGGGTTATTCTTGTTTGAATCAGTTATTGTTTTGCTTCTAGAGCTTCTTCAAACAATTAGCTTTGTCTTGTGCAGCCACCCACAGTTATCTGGTACCCTTCAAGCGCTTGATTGCGGAGAGTTGGGCAGGTTCATTGAGAACCTGGAGGTTGTTTGGGATTGAGTTGATCTTTCCTAAGCTTCTGCTGACGAACAGAGCTATTAGCTTGTGGGCGTTGTTACTTACATTTGCCTTGTCTTGTTGAACTCTGAACAAACCTTTAATTATTCTATTCAAGTTTTCCCCGGCACCATCTTGCCTCAGATAGTGTTGTTTCCCAGCTACCAACCACTATAATCTTTATCCTCTTACATTTGGTCCCCCGTTTACCAGGTTATGGACTTTGATCTTGGTTACATTTAAATATTTTTGTAACACTCAGGAGGGCAGCCTAAACAGCACCGTTCCCCTCCACAGAACTGCCACGGCCTAGCACCGTTTTGAGTCCTACACCGGCACTGGCATGAGTGATTACAAGATTGGCAGCGGATAGGAGCATTTTGATTGAGGATGAGAATTTGAAGGATCTGAGTGGGAGATAGGAATCTTTTTTCTTAAAGTCTGAGCAGGTCTTGAATTGGGTAAGGATGATTGATCAAGGGTCTGAGCATGATCTTGAGAATCTTTTCTATGTTTATTGATTGTTCAGTCTAATTTCTGGGTCTTACCAGTTGATGGATATCTGAGGAGAGATGGTGGCTGATTGATGATCACCATTTATTAATGGATCGTAACTGATCAGACAAGATAAGGTTGGATAGCTGTTCAGGCAAGTCTTGCAGTAGTCCTTCCCTATTGGATGGGTCATCTTGATTTTTCTCTTGAATCCATCCCCAACCTGATTCTGGTCTTGGTGCGGATGGTTGAAGTGGATTGGTTTTGATTTTATTCATATGATTGGTGTTGTGTTTGATTGTCAGGCCAACAAAACTCAACAATTTGTTGTCTCAATTGATTTCATTGTGACCAGGCTTGGCTTGGTGATCCTTCTAGCTCCTTCTATTGATTTCATTGGACTTGGGTGAATGGTAGAGATGAAAGTAAGTGGTAAATGTTTTAAATTAAATATTATAGTCTATCAAGTGCTTTTGGGCCCCTTGTAAACTTACATGATTTTTTTGTAAAGCGCAATTGGCGCCAAAGAAATCAATATTGGCGCCTGGCCAACCAGTTTGGGAACCATTGCAACCGCCACTTGGCTTGCAGTCACGTTCAATTTGCGCCTTTTCAACCTGGTTTGGGCGCCATTCAAAGATTGGCACATCAGCCAATATTGACCTTACTTTTAATGACAAAATTGTATTTCAACCCTGTTTTTTTCATTTTCATGTTTCTAATTTTCTTCACATGCAATATCCTTTTTTAAAAAAAATGCTGCATACATAATTTTTTTTTTAAAAAAAAAAAAAAAAAGAAAAGGAAAGAAAAGGAAAAATAAAAAAGAAAGAGAACTGATGCAAAAATATTCAGGGATCTGCCAACACAGGGCCTTTAATAGGCTGCATTTCAAGACTGCATCTATAGTATTTTTTAACATGAGAGAAGAAATTTAAACTTTTTTCTTCATTTATTGTCTATTGGATGCCAGCCTTGACTTTCTCAACAAGCTCAGCTTGAGTTTTGGGCTCTTTTCCTCTAACATACAATCTTATTGAATAGAACCTCACCAAATCTCATCCTTCACTTGCCAGACTCAATGTCTGCCTTGAGGCTGCAAGGAACAGCTTGATTTGACCAGCCATCATCTACCAAATTCCTCCCAACCATCTGCTGGTATACAATTGCCTTGTGGTATCAACCAATTCAAATCAAACAATGGAGAACACAAACCAAATACAACCAAAAGGGACCTGGATCACTCAAAACTAATTCCCAAAAAAACAAAAGCTTTGACTCAATTTTGGTCTCACAGGTGCCAATACAATTCCCCTACCATCCTTGGAGGCTCCAAAACAAAAATCAAAGGAAAAGTTGAATTATCTCAAACAGAAGAAGGAGCAGAAGAGATCCACAAAACTTGGTTTGACTTGTGAGAACAGAAAAGAAACCAAGCCAGAAGTTGATCAATTGGATCCTCCTTCAA
Organism: Puccinia polysora; assembly: GCA_025617555.3. Classification (NCBI taxonomy): domain Eukaryota; kingdom Fungi; phylum Basidiomycota; class Pucciniomycetes; order Pucciniales; family Pucciniaceae; genus Puccinia; species Puccinia polysora. The sequence goes on along the minus strand of CM062624.1, from coordinate 12,777,511 downwards.
CCCAGACCATTGAGAAAAGACCATCTGAGTGGAGTTTTGACCAGCAATTGTTAGACCCTTCATCAAATCCTATCATCAGATCTGGATTATCAAAAACTTTTCCAGAACCAAGCCTCCTCACTGTCAAAGTACCTAATTTCCTTGAGGAATTCAAGCAATCCAATCAACCCAAAAATATCAACGGCATCCTTGAGTCCATCTGATGAAAGAAACAAAAACAAGAATCATTGGCCAAAAATTGAATCACCAAAGGAACTTGCAACAATACTGCCAATGAGCAAGGGGGGTGCGTCAAGCTTTGATGTGGGTCAAAACAATCTTGAGTAGGTGCCAATATTTGACCCCCTGGCAACCTACCCTATCAAGTGCCCTGGGCACCTATGAAACCCCCAATTGTCTCATGACAATTGGGGCTTTGCCAGGCGCCCAAAAGCGCTTGATAGACTGTATGTTAAAAGAATGAAAATAATCAACTTTTGGTGATTAGTGACCACTGTTGAATTCTTTCTCAGAGGCTCTTAACTTGGTCATGATTTCTTTCCGTCATGATGACAAGCCTGAGTTAGGGTGCAATTGAGGCAATTGGTTGAATCTAGTGGGTCGCTAGTCTCAAATGAATCAATCAACTTATTTGATCCAACACCATCAATCCATTTGATTTGACGCCATTGGTCCAACAATACCAGCAACAGATAGGAGTTTTATAAACTGCTCTTCAACCTTGTTGTTTTTAGCTTGATGATGCTGACAGTTGCTTGGCTGATGGAGGTTGATGAGATGATTATGAGGGTGGAAATTGGATACTTGATGAGATGCTGATGCCTAGCCTCAAAGCAAATGGATTGGATGAGCTTAATTGTTTATGACAAGGCTCATCCCTATCTAACCCCCTCAACAAAAGATTCAAAGATCAGATTCCAGGATGAGACTATTGAAGGTGGACCAATTCAAAGAAACATTGTTGGCTCAGTTTGAACATAGGCTTTTAAATGTTTAAAAAATAAAGAGAGATTGAGCTCTGATGAAACAAAAGTTGATTAGAAATGAACGGAAGGAGCTTGTAATTTCAAGCATAATGGATCTGAGGACATGAGGAAATGGGCACTCTGGTTGATTGGTTGGCTGAATGGATTATAAATTCCACTTTAGAGCACCAGTGTTTATATAGACTAAATAAATGATTGGCTAACATGTGGTTGAGTACAAAATGAATAAGGTAAAATCAACATAATCTATTTAAGTGAAATGGCAGGTGAAATTTTATGACTAAAAAATCTGATAGCTTTGACTAAACAGTCTGGTAATCACAAGGTAATCAAAATACTATGACACATCCCAGTCATATTTTATCAGTTTTTTTGGTACTTCAATAACAAAAATGATAAGAACCAAATCAATCCTTCAATGAAAATCTGAACTCTAGTGAAATTCACATATATGAAAACTCAAATTACAGCAATCAAAAGCTTCACAAAGTTTTCCATCCGGTTCAAATTTTGAGTTAAATCAAGTGACATAAAGACTAAAAACTTTTAAAGAAAGAATGGACCACATTCCATGATGAAAACAATCTTTGCACATGTGATGCTGAGCCCCACCCCTGCAGCTTTGATGGAGGCCAGTAGTGTTTGGGTTGAGGTACTTCTGGAAAAATATTCCAGGTTTTTTTTTTGCTCTGTAGCTGTCTTGGTGCCATCCAAGCCAAAGTATTTGATCTTTCTATGACTCAAAGCAACCTGAATTCCAAGAATTGATTTTTTTTGAAAAAAATGGTAAGGGTCTTTGTGAACATTGAAGCTTATCTTGAGAAAGTCTTACAAACCAAGAAACCTTTTCCAACAAGAAAACACCTCCATCTTGCTTGGGCTATGCTTTTTCTCCAATTAATCCATGATCATGCTAAAATTGGGTGAGATATCTAGAAAAACACTTTAGTGAGAGTTGAACTAGTTGAGGTGTGTTCAAAATTGGGTGAGGTGTGTTTAAAATACTTTAGTGAGAGTGTAGCTAGGTGAGGTGTGTTAAAAATTGGGTGAGGTGTGTTGAAAAACACTTTAGTGAGAGTTTAGCTAGGTGAGTTGTGTTGAAAAACACTCTAGTTAGAGTGTAGTTAGGTGAGATGTGTTGAAAAACACTTTAGTGAGAGTGTATCTAGGTGAGTTGTGTTGAAAAACACTCTAGTTAGAGTTTAGTTAGGTGAGATGTGTTGAAAAATACTTTAGTGAGAGTGTAGCTAGGTGAGGTTTGTTGAAAAACACTCTGTGGTCCAGGGGTAGTTTGGATCATGTAATTGCCCTGGAGGCAAGGGGGTGAGTTTCCTGGACCACAGTTGGCTTACTGCCAGCTCAACTTCCTGCTCCTACCCTATTGTGAGGGTGGACCACACTTGGGTTCTGACAGTCCAAATTCTGGTGCCTGGCCTACAATGTGAGGCAGTCCACACATGGGTCTCTGGCAGTCCCATTTGCAGATCTGCTCAAAAAATTGGAGTGCTCTGCACTGGCCACAGTGAAACTACAACCACATAAGAGTGTAGTCCTTCCTGATCTTACCCCTGGGTGAAATACATAATACACCTGTAGTTTGTAAAGTACTCCACCCCTGAAAAGTGATTTATTGGTGTGGAATGAACCTAGCTCTTGAGTTAATAGTAAAACTATCCCCTTTGGGAGTCACAGCATGTTTCCTCCCATAAAATCACCCTCTTCAATGTTGGGATTTTGATTTCAAACCCTTCAAGAACCATTTCACAGTGCTTAGTGAACATTTGGGTTGATAAAGCTCAGATTTAGCAAATCAAAAATCTGCAACCAGTTTAGTGCTAGCTACAACATTCAAAGAGATATTTATATAGAGCTTCATGCTTGCAATACCCTATAACATGGAAAGAGCATCACACACCTTTGATGTCCTAATCTTTTAAAGCCTGCATTCTAAGGGAGTGAATCCAGTGTTTCATCACTTATCCTTTCCTAAGGGAGGATTTTCTGAGGATAAGTTTACACAGGGAGTTTATCCAGGACGGGCACCCTCTATTTTTTCTCTGTTGAGGATGTGGCCTGAATGTTGCGCAAGCACTTCATGGTTCACATTTTTATCCCCTGGGATGATAAGAATAAAATAAATTTACTCTGTATTATTTTGATGTCTGGTTGCCAGAAAATGGTTATTGACTCTGGCAGTTGTATGCCCCTGTAGAGCCAAATAAGCAAGGAATTTACACAGAAATTCACACCTGACCAGATTTATTTTACTTTTCATCATGGGGTGTTTTATGCTCTACGGGGGCATAACACTGCCTTTGATTCCTGGTTTCCAGAAACTGGGAATAAACATCCATAAATTTAACTGGTTATACAGAGTGAAAGCATGGGGTGAAGAAGGAAAAAGAAGCAGCATAATTTGTCTTGTAGGTAGTCTGGTTTTGATGTTTTCTAAATGGGAATAAAAACCAGACTATCTACAAGCAAAATTATGCTGCTTCTTTTTCCTTATTTACCCCATGCTTTCACTCTGTGAAACCAGTTGAATTTATGAATTTTGAAGCCCAGTTTCTGGAAACCAGGCATCACAGGCAGTGTTATGCCAAACCAGACATCAACCTTTGGGGTGTTTCATGCTCTACAGGGGTATACCACTGCCTGTGATGCCCGTTTTCCCCAAAAACGTGCATCACAGGCAGTGGTATACCCCTGTAGAGCATGAAACACTCCAAAGGTTGATGCCTGGTTTCCGGAAACCGGGCATCACAGGCAGTGTTATGCCCGCATAGAGTGTGAAACACCTCAAAGGTTTATTCCCGCTTTCCAGAAACCGGGCATCACCTTGGAGCCATGTTATGCCCCCATAGAGCATGAAACACCCCAAAGGTTGATGCCTGGTTTCTGGCAACTGGGAATCAACCTCTGGAGTGTTTCACCCTTGACGCAGGCATAACACTGCCTGTGATGCCCGGTTTCCAGAAACCAGGCATCAACCTTTGGGTTGTTTCATGCTCTACAGGGGTCTACCACTGCCTGTGATTCCTGGTTTCTGGAAACCAGGCATCAACCTTTGGGGTGTTTCACGCTCTATGGGAGCATAAAACTTCCTGTGATGCCCTGTTCTCGGAAACATTCCATTAACCAGACTTTGTATTTCCATGAAAATTGATCAGAGAATTTACAATTTGTGTTTGGCCGCAATGCAAGAGGATGAGGTGATCACTGGTGGATCATCTGCACGCCATGCAGAATTAAGAATTCAATAACCACATTGTATTTAAACAGATTGATCTGCAGACTACATCTCCTCCTTCATAGTATATCCAGTCTCTGTACTGGGTATTTTTTTATACATGTTCTGTGTGCTATATAGACACAACACCATCAAAACATGAATATAATATAATAGAAATTGTTGCAGGCTTTTAAAGGACCTTTGATCAGTTCTTTCATCCCATGTTTCCATATAAAATAAATTTAAGATCCCCCAGCACCATTATATAAAGAGCATCTTTAACTGTTCTTTTCCCCCTCACCATCCACAAAGTATTTCTTCACTACACTAACATTTCATCCCCAGCTCCTACATCCTACTTTCCATTGTTATCATACTCTTTTAAAATTATATATCTGATCATGGTTAATACTCAATCTTCTTGCAATTGCCTTGGGAATGATACTCCTGCGCCAATTTCATCAACAGACAATACAGTTTCCCAGTTAAATACCCAAACTTTACCTGATAGCTTGGATCCTGCAGCAACCAATGCCCCCCCTGCTCCTAGCTCAAACCTGCCAAAACATCCTGCTTGGAAAAAAGTTGTTGGTGAAAAAGACAATTCAGAAAAACCACTCCCACCCCCTCCTCCATACAAGAATGATGGATTCCTCAACAATGAAGAAGTATCTCTCATATCATGCCATAAATTCCTCTCCAGTAACAAACAAAAATGTCAGCAATTGGAAAAAAATTGCAAATGACAAAACAGCCACCTGCTCTCTTTGTGATATTGCTTGTCAAGGAATTGAAGCCTGTGACAAATATGATGTCAGGAAGTCATTCCAACTAAGCTTCACTCTTGACCCCTGTTGACCATTGTGTTTTGTATCAGTCATATCAAAGGTTGAAGAATTACCTGAAGAAGAAGAGGTCAGAATTGGTAGTGGCAACCTCCTCAAAAAGCAATCGGCTTCTCAATCACCCTCCAAAAGACCTGCCAAAAAACAGAATGTATTTGTTTGAGAAAGTGATGAGGAAGAAGATGAAATAAATATGTCTGCACCACCCAATACAGAAAAACCAAATTATTATGCTGCAGTCCCCAAGAATAAAACCAGTACCAATCCAGCTGGGGATACAATCTCAAATATTGGCTCCTGTTAACAAACACCTGCTCAATCAACTCAAAATCTTCATCTCTCTAAGAGCCTCCAAAAACCAGCCCCTGGTAAGGAACATTTATTTATTTATTATTTATTGATTGATAGAAAAACTAACCTTTAAATACTTTTCATTTCATTCAAGATTGGATTCCTTGTCTCAAAAAATATCATTCAGAAGCTCAGCCAATTCTCAAATTATTCTCTACCCCCCTCACCCTTTCAGCATATGAGTTGGCAGTTTCATCAAGGCATAGCATTTACCCCTTCTGGATATGCTAAGCATCAAAAAATCACCACAAGTTTTCTTTCCACTCAATTTTCTCCACAAACACTAGTTGCTCCACAAGCACTGTCCCCAAAATCACCAAAAAAATAATAGGTATACATTAGATAATAACTGTGCAAATGTGGCCCAATCTCAAGATGATACCACTTCAATTTCACCTCCAGGTGGTGTTCCCATATTTGACACTCAAGACTTTGTCATATTATCCTGGATACAAAACCAAACCCATATCATCCTTTCAATGTTGATCACAGCCATCATGAATGTGCATCATCAAATTAGTACAGAGGCATCAAGGTTCCTGCTTTGTGCTTTCAATATTTAAAATAAAACAATTTTTCAAAATCCTCTTCAAAACCTTCATCCCAATAACAGCTCAAAGATTCCGCTCAGAATTTTGACCATCTTCAAGCATCTCAATCTGGATGCTTCACTGGAGATATATTTATGTTTTCCAGAGTACTTTTACTTGGTTGACCAAGAAAAAAATGTCACAGACCCTAATATCAAATGAACACAAAATTTAAACAGATTTGACTGGGTTCCACCTTTCTCATCCACCTTGGGATCTATGAAGACTTCCATTAACTCCATGCCTAGCAGAAAAAATTTACAAGAATCAAAATTCTTCATAAGCAAAAATTTCATTTACCAACCATTTCAACAATTAATGGAAATATTTTTGAAACCTCCAGGTATTGAGGAAGAACTTCTCAAGCATCTTTAAAACAAACCCTCTGAGATAATGAAAGATATCTTGGAGGGGATTTTTTGGAAAAGATTCAAAGGCCCAAATGAAACTTCCACTTTTTTTTCAAAGCCTGGGAACTTGTCATTCACCCTATATGTTGACTGGCTTAATGCTTTTGGAAATTCTATTTTTCATGCCTCTCTTGGAACCTTTGCCATGGTACAACTGAATCTTCCAACAGAAATACATCTGAAAGCAGAAAACATTTATCTTGTAGGAATCATACCTGGCTCCAAGGAGCCTACTGGTCCTGAACTGAATAATATACTCACCCTCCTAGTCAGAGAACTTCAGAAACTTTTGAATGGTTTACACTTCTCCAAGACCTATGATAATCCTTCAGGAGTTACCATGAGAGGTGCTATACTCACTGTCATAGCAGATGTTGTTGCAATGCACAAGATCATAGGATTTACCAGTCATTCAGGAAGAAATTTTTGCAACTTCTGTACCATTGAAAGTCTGAGATAAATGACATTGAGCCTTTCAATTGGGCCCCAAGAAATTTATCAGAGCACAAAATTCAAGTAATTTCATGGTTAAATGCAACTCAATCACACAGAGATCATCTCTTCAAAAACAATGGTGTCCATTACTCAATATTTGAAGAACTCCCTTGTTGGGATGCCACAAAAATTGCCAACCTTGAAATAATGGAAAATATGATTCTTGGAGCCTTGAAAGATCATGCTGTTACCCAATTAAAACTTCCAAAATCCTCTTGGAAACAGATACAGAAAAAGGCACCAGACTCATCAGGTGATGAATCCAATTTTGATGGAGATAAAACTGGAGACAGTGAAGATCCAAGTGAAAAAAAATGATTCTAGAGAATTGTGTTACTTGAAAAGAGATGCTCAGAAAGATATTCAAATTATACAAAAATCCAAAGGAAAATGGAGAGAAAAAAATCTGGCTCAAACTAATGAAGAATTCATGTGGGCATCTTCTTCATTCTCTGATCAGATTATGTACCTGTTTCATTTTTGGATCCAAGCACTAATGATATCCCCAAGCAAAGCCCTCCAATTTTATCAAAATTCAAGTTTGATTCTTTTCTGCTGAAAACACTTCAACAAGTCATAAAGATTACTCTAATCCCACCTGATTGAACAAGAGTACGAAAATACCTTGAAGCAACAATCCATGGAAGTCTCAAGGCTGCAGAGTGGTCTCTTCTTTATAAAGTCTAAATTCAAAATTTCATCATTGCAATGCAATTTGAAGAATTTCCATTCCCAGAAACAGTTGTTGAAAAGACCTTCCATTTAGTTACTTGTTTCAAAATTTCCACTAGTTGGAATACCAGCTCCCAAAATGGTTCTGATTTCACCAGGAAGTGGGAAAAATAATCCCAACTTTTTAGTAAGTTCTTTCCAGAGAAAAATTACAAGCCAAATCAGCATCTTACATCCCATATCCCTGAGCTTTTACAAAGGTGGGGGCCTGGCCCCACACATGCTACCTGGACTTATGAGTGCTTGAATGGGCTATTTTCCAAGTTAAAAAGCAACATTTTTTTGGTGTGTGAATTGTTTTCAATCAAAGATATACAGAATACAAAAATGCTGACTATGATTTACATTAAAATCAGATGAAGTACCACTTACTATAGCTCAAAGGTTCTGCAGACTTTCAAATTTAAAGTCCCTGATAAACTCACCTGGTGCACCACCACAGATAAATCAACTTTCAAGAATCCTTGAATGATCCCCCAGGTCAAATTCAATCCCACACCTAAATCCTTTCCATGCAAATCCAGAATCTTTTTACAAATTCCTCAGTTATCTCAGGAATTCCATCTCTTCTACAAATTGGCAATATTTCAATCAAATCAATAGTTCTAATGAATCAAACACTGTTACTCTCTCACCATGGTGGAACTACCAGAATCATCTCCATTGGAATAAAATGGCATTATCAACAACAGAATTAAATTCTGGAAACAGTGATTTGTCATATAATCTGTGTAAAGTCTCCTTCTTGGGTCAGATAAAAACCTTATTCAGTGTGGTGGATCCATATGGGATCATACCAGGTTACATCTTGGAAGTGAATCAATTTGAAATTGAAAGGGATTCTTTAGTTGATTGGAAGCATCTCAATGATTACAAAGTTAAACATGGGATTAAACAAAAACTCATTTCTTGTGATGCTATTGATAGCCAATGTGCATATTTCTTTCATAATTTAATAATACTAGTAACAAAATTATATCTTCCTGATAGTGAAATTTAAAAATTACGGAATATTCTAAGTTTTATGAATTGTTTCTATTTTTTTAATTGAATTATTTTTGGAGTTAATTCCAATTAAATGTATCAACCATTGCCTGTAGATAGAACAGAAATTTCATGTGAGAAGGAATTTTATGAATGATGAGGATAAATTTTGTTCAAAAAATTATTTTATTTCATTTCCAAAAGTTTGGAGGGATTATCCTTATAGGTGGAAAATGGAAACTTGTGGGAAATCAGGGAGAAATCAGGGAGAAATCAGGGAGACATCAGGAAGAAATCAGGGAGAAATCAGGGAGGAAAAAATCGGAAACCACATGGAAGCTGGGAGGAAGTAAAATAGAAACCTTGGGGAATACCAATTGAAATCTTGAGTAAGAAAAAAAGAAAAGAAGGAGAAAGATAGGATATCAAATGGGGAAACAGAATGGAATGAAATCAGAAACAGAAGCAAATAATTGGAGAAATTTTGAAGCAACTAATTGTGAACTGAGGATAAGCTGTGTTTCCAAATAATGGAAACATTCTAGAAATCAATTGGATGCAACCATCTCATCCAAAGGATGTGATTTCACTGGCTGACCATATCCACCAGATTTTTTCCTGGTGTATCCTTCAATTTTTTGGTGGTAATTTTGAAGGCCTTTAAATTTTCCAAAAACTCTCAAATATTTTTAGAGAGGTTTTAGATGCCTCTCTTTGCACTAATATTTCTCTTTTTTTTGTAATTCTGCCAGAGCGCGCATATTTGATGAAAATCATGCAGATGGGGGATGTCATGGGAAATTTTGGTGATTTCAAAACCACACAAAGAAAAGGGTTTGGGGTGCAAATAAATGCCCTTTTTTATTTTTTTGGGCCATGTTAAATTCATGTCTCTGGGTTGAAAATGGTTTTGAAACACTTTTTGCAACCCACATGAGTTGTGAATGAAGGTTCACAACTCAACAAGCTGCAATTGGGTTGCAAACAGGTGGTTTGCAACCAGTATGGGCTGCAAACAGGTAGTTTGCAACCAGTATGGGCTGCAAACAAGGATTTTACAACCCCCTGGGGGATGTGCAAGCTGTAAAAGAGATTGAGAATTTCTTCCTTGAAACCTTTGGGGCCATTTTAGGGGGGAATTAGGGGGAAAAATAGCGCCAGATGGGGCATTTTTGGGGGAGTTAGGGGTACCTAGGCACCCCTGGACCACATATGAGTGCCATAAACCCCAATTGGGGGATTTTTCATACATCTTGGGACTATTATTGGACCAAAAAAAGAACTTGGGATCACATTCTGCCTATTGGAAAAAAATTTCTTGTCACAAACAGTACACCACTCTTTATTTTTAGATAATTTTACTTTTCTCATCCCCAAAGTGAGAAGAATTTGGATTTGTTGAAACATTTCAATTGAATAATAAATTTAATAGAGATTTCTTTTTGCATTATGGGAACAGTGGCAAGCCCAAGCCCCCCTGGTTTCAACATGGCTGCGTTGAAGGACTTAATTGAAAAAGCTTTGTAAGAATCTAGGTATTTGAGTAGGTATTTGTAAAATAAAACATTTGAAGCCCCAATTGCATCCTCATCTAGGGTTACAATTGAAGAAAAAGATTTTTCACAACTTGAACTGACTCAAGCTGGTGGGTCACATTTCATATTCCATTTGACTGAGACTGATTTTTCTTGATAAATTCTAATGTAACCATGGTGGCTGAGCTATGTAACTATTTAAATATGAGTTTCCAGAGCTCCTTGAACCTTCTCCTGTGAGATCGTTTGGTGTTATGAAAGAAGCCAAGGACTATTGTCAAAAATGAGCAGCCAGGCATGGCTATTAATTGACAACATTCAATTCAAAAAGGGATAAATATGTTGACCTAGCCTGTGACAGATATTGAGTATAAAAAGTGCCATTGCTCACCAAAAGGCAAAGGCAAAAACACAAAAGGAATTTTGGGTATCAATTCATGATTGACATAAGTTGAAAATTAGCAGATCCCACTAGGAACCTCTCCATTAGAAATGACCAAAACAAGCATTAACCATCTGCAAACCACTCAGTGAATCATCAACTGAGGAGAATCTCTGGTGTGGCCTTAGATCAACTGAAGGAAGGCATGAAATATGGGCTCAATACAGTTCAACTTAAAATGAAATTGAGCAAGATTAATGGGGTAAAATTCATTTGCAATATAAAAATCTATAACACTAAGCGCAAGTTTAGGGAAGCAGAACTCAAGAGAAAAGTTTTATGGATGTGCTATTTGAAATTCTCCAAGAAAGGCAGTGGTTCTACAGGTCAAAATGAAGTGTAGAGGGTCACTTAGAGGGTCTGTTCTTGGCTCATCCTGAATATATGCAACTTTGCAAATAATTCCATCATATTGCTTTGTTGGATTTTGCTTATAAAAAAAATAGGTACAAAATCCCTCTATTGCACATTTTAGGAATGAAAGCCAACAGTAAAACCTTTGAAAAAATATTTTTTGATAAAAAAAGAAACATTTGAGTTCTATATTTGGTCATTGAATGCCCTAAAGTAGTTGGCTTATGATCCAGAGATGCTTCCCAAAGTCTTTGTGACAGACTGTGAAAAAGCTCTTAGTTGTGCAATTCAATATATTTTCCCTGAGTCATCCAAAAATTTTTGCTCTTTGCACTTGTCTAAAAATATCAATTGCAAAGTATGTTTCACTAATGACCACAAAGGATGGCAAAATTTATTTCTCTATGTGGAAAATATGGGGCCTCTGAACCAAGGGGGAGGCAGAATTCAATGATGCAGAACTCATAGTAGGCCAATTTATTGCTTCTTCTGTTCATCTCTGCTGGGATTGCCTATTTTGAAACTTTTATACAGTGTTTCTTGAAAGACTGTAAGGATTTGATATAGTATATGGACAATAAACTTTTCCCTATCAAATAGAATTTTGTCACAGAAGGGACTTGTGTCACCCCTGACTTTTCAAATAAAAAAAAGGCTTGGGTAGAAGGGGCCCATGATAATTTCAAAAAATTACTTGCGGGATCTTTGGGGAACATTTTTGAGGTATGAAAACACCTGGAAGGAACAATTGATATCCAAAGAAAATTGGTGAATGTGTTGCTTAACAAATCTCAAATAAATTTAGGAACTGTTCTTACAAAATAAATTTTACCTTTGGATTAAAAATTTTCAATTGGGGCCATCAAAACCATTTGGGAGCAATTGGAGAAGTTAAATCACAAACATGATGGCAAAGTGTGCTCAAATTCATATTAAAACACAATGGGCTTTCCCTGTTCCCGCATCTTAGCACAAATACTAGCATTGAGAGGATCTTTTTTGCCTGAGTATTTTCATCCTCAGTGGAGGTTAGACTATAACCCTTCCATTTCAGTAAGTTGGATATTTGAATTGTTTTATTTTTTGAATTGATTTTTGATGGAGGCTATTAATTACTATTTGGTTTACAAATCAACAAATGAGTTTAATAATGAGTTTTTTTTTTGCTTTTTGAAAGCTTCACACTGATCCAGTGCTTGACTAATCTTGATTGGTTGACAAGCTCAGTTCAATTATTATTGGACAACCTGAAAAAGTTTAAGTTCATATTTCAAAAAAACTGGTAAAGAATGCAACCAATTTGGTTGCTAAGCCAATGCTCAAGCCAAAATTCCTACAGTCCAGCTGTGGTCAACCCAAATTAAAAGATACACATAGTGGAATTTCTAGATTTTAGCATTTGGATAGGGAACTTAAGAGGGGAAAATCAGTTAAAAGGGCACCAAAAAGACCAAAATAGTAAGTTTTTTGTTTTTAGAAGTGTTCATTTTTAAGGTTTAATGAACTGATGGGGAAATAATGATTATATTAAAAGTCCTTAGGCTCAGAATCTGAATTTCATAGTTAAGAGGAATAGACTGAAGGTGAATTAGCCTCCACTCATTTGGAATCAGAATCCTCTTCTGAGGTAGAAGAAGAAGTGGAAAATTTAACCAGAAGCACATTTTTGGTGAGCCTTGATTTTTTTAATGTGATTGTAATGTTGGATAATTGGTTTTTTATCATAGGAAAAAGTTCAAATACCTCAATCAAATACCTGAGTACTTACATAAGTTCTTGTGTGAGGTTTGGGATCCTGTTGTAAATGGGAATTGAGGATTTAGAGTCATTGCTAAATAACTTGGGTACAATGACAATGGATTGTTTAAAGTATAAATGTACATTATTGAAAAATTGAGGAACCATAATTCATTCAATGCTAGGATAATTGGTGGTATCAATGAGATTGAAAAGATTGACCAAAAAACTTTACGTTAAAGACATAAATCAAAATAACCCCTCTTCAAAATGAGTTGCAAAGCTAGATATGGCCAAATCATAGCAGATACTTATGGAAGGCCAATTTTGTTAATTTTCTTGGCATCATGTTTTAATTTTAATACTATGAAGATGGGTGAAAAAGAACCATCAGATTCCATGTTCATTTGCTTTGTTAAAAATGACCACTGGGTTAATTTCATACTTGATTTAGATATGATTCCAATCCCTCCCACGGTATCAAAAACATCTTCTTTGAATTCAAATAAAGCATCTGGTTGGTTTTATAATCTCAAATATCAACTCAATTTGTAATCTAATTTATAGACATCATATAATTTCATCATTTGGGTTTGGCCTAACATGTACTTCTGATTCTGATCTTCTAATTATATTAATATAAAGGGTTATCACATTTTTAACATCATTATGTTGAGTTTTTTGAGTTAAAATCATTATGTTAAGTTTTTTGAGTTAAAATCATTATGTTGAGTGTTTTTGGATGAGATTTTATTGGTAATTCAGTTAAACTTGTGTTGGGCTGATCCCATCATAAAGATTATTTTTACGTCTTATGATGGGATCAGCTTAACACAAGTTGGACTTGTTTTTTTGGGGGAATTTTTAATTTGGGGCTATTTTATTTGGGTGTTTTAATTGTATTTTATTCAAATATTACATTGATTCAGGGCTGTATTTTATGCACATTTTTACTTTTAATTTTTATTTAACCATTTTTATTTTTCCATTTTTTATTTATTTTTTTGGGCACAATTGTTTGATTTTTTAGAATTTTTGTTGAAATATTTTCAACTTGACTCCTTTGGATCTGCCCATTTGCTGCTCAGGAACTTTCACAGTCCTTTCACCTCATCTGTTGCAACTCTTCCACTCTACCTTTGTTCCTTCCTTTCTTACCTATTCCTGCTTGTTTCTATCCTCTTATCCTTTGTCTTCTTGTGTTCTACTCTTTTCTTCTTTTTATTCCATCCTAATCTTATCTTCTACCTGATCCGCCAACCTCCACCATAAACAACTCCACCACTCACTCAAAAAAAAACCATCACAACTCAGGGCTACTCAGACCTACCAACTCAACCCTTGCTTCACTCTCTCTGGCGCTCCTGGATCCGCCTCAAGACCAATCCCACTGCAGCTACCTGGTCCTCCTTCATATTTGGTGAGGAAGAACTTCAGAGCACCGGTCCCTGAGCCTTGAAACCAAGCCTGATCATCCCCTCTGCTCCTAGACCCTTGTTCCTCTTTTTCTTCTTGGTCCTTCCTCATCGTCCTTTTCCTGCTTGAATTCCTAATTTATTTATTCATAGGGCCATGAATGTGCATTCATGGCCCTGGATTTGTGAAATTTCCCCAATTTGTTTAAGGGAAATGTAAAATTTTCAACCCAGGGGTTGCAAACGGGCATGAAAAGATGTTCTCAAGCCATTACAGTTGTGAAAAAAATCAAAAGATAAATGAATAAATAAATAAAATAAATAAATAAAATAAATAAATCAATAAATACATTTATTAATACATAAATAAATCAATGAATAAATTTATTAATACAAAAATAAATCAATAACTAAATTGATTAATAAATAAATAAATAAATTAAAATTAAAATTAAAAAATAATTCATTAGATAAAAAAATAAATAAATAAATTTTAAATTTGAAAACCTATGTGACCCATTCACAACTCAAAATAGGCTGGGTGGTGCGGCTTGCAACCCATCTGTTTTTTCAACGGCATTCCACACCTCAGATGGGTTGAAGACTGCGCCATGCAACCCATTTTGAGTCATTAACATGTTGTGTAGGGTTTCAAATTTAACATTGCCCCAAGAACTGCAATGATTGGCTGACATTGTAGGTGATTTCTGGACAAGTAAGAACAGATAGGTGATTGAGACAGCCAACCAGTGCTCTGAAGTTGGCTCCACTCTCCAGATAAATTCAGAATTCCCCATCACTCAAGATTTGAAGCTGGCTTCTGGGGACCATTGGCAAAGCTACTGGTTGCAGGTCAAGTATTCCAAATTCCTCTAGCTTCCTCTCAACATATTCCTGCTGATAGATACCAATGCCCTCAGTAGATTTGTGGATGGCCATTCCCAACAGGAACTCAGCCCCCCCTAGAAACTTAATGTTGAATTATTTTATGATTTTTTTGCAAAAACCCTCCAGAAAATAACTTAAAATTGCAAGGTTGTCCACATACGTAAATATCCACGTGGGGTGTGGAGAAGTCCTCCAGAAGACCCAAGGATCAAATTCAGCTTTACAGAAGATCCTTGACTCAAGAAAGGTGCGCAGCTGCAAATACCAGACCTTGTAAGACTGCTTTAGTCCATATATGGCCTTCCTTATTTCAAAGAGGTTTCCCTGCTCAGCTCAATAACCATGCAGAGGAAGCAGGGTGATTTCTTCCTTAAGATTGAAAGTGAGAAAAGCCCTCTGCACATTCAATTGATGGATCTGGAGGCGCTTGGAAGCGGTTTATGCCACCAGTAAACAGAGAAAAGAAGGAAGGCCAGTAGGGGCATATTTTGCCTGGAATTTTAGAGTGTATGTATGCCTAAAGCTCTGGGATAAAATGCAGGCCTTTTATTCAAGATAATTCTTGTTTTCACCTAGCTCTTTCTTGTATTCCCAGGTGGAAGGTATTGTGTGAACACATTCCCTCTAACCTTTCTCAATCCATACGTCATGGCTTTTCATGTTTCAGAATTCTTTCCCTTCTGCAGCCAACCATTATTCATTTTCATTGGATTCCAAGACCTCCTTGTGGAACTGAGGCTCTATTAGGATGGTTGTGGTGTAGGAGGAAGGACTCTGTTCCAGTTTGAAATTTACAATTTTGCCCTCTGAAATGTTGCTATTGATGAGAATAGGTTGGCAAGGACCCTTAATGATTTGTCTCTGAAAGATGACCATTGGTGAGTTGTCTTCCCCTGAGGGGCCAAATGCGGGGCAATTTGCTTGGAGGTGAAAGAATCTGATTAATGGGGATGAATTACTACCAAAAGGCTGTTGACAAGATGAGTCAGAACAACAGGATAATGAATGAAAAGGAAGGAAACAAAGAGTGGCCCAGATGAAGGAGATGAGGATCAACCAATGGGGAAGGCAGTGAGGACTTGATTTGTGCGTTGTTTAGGCTATCATGGAGGAAGCTGAATGGGTTGACAAGGGGTGACTGAGGAGTGGATCAGATTGAGGCCAAAGTTGAGGATAAGGAGTAGCTCTCACCAGTCACCCTTAATACTTGAGGACTTGAAGTTTCTGGAAGGTGTCAATTGATGTGTTTGAGGTTTGAGAAGTGGGTAGTTTGGGATGCAGAGACGTGGAAGGAGCAAAAGAAAGAAAGATGGAAGAAATAAAAGAAAGAAGAAGGAAAAAAGCACAAAAATTGAGATGGTGAGATGAGGAGGCCGGTTGATGAGGGGATGATCAAAAGAGTAGGTTCATTTTCTGAGAATCATCATAAGGAGAGGCCATTTGATGGGATCTTAGGTTCAAGGGAACCAAGTGGGTTACTGAAGTTGATGACAGGCAATTTAAAATTTAACACTCCCAATGACTGGATAGAGTTACGCTTTTCCTTCTGCCTTGAATTGAGGTTCAATGATACACAAGGAGTGTGGATGGTGGGTTTTCCCACCACCTTGGTCAATGGGTTTGCCAAGATGCAATTAGTTTTTTTGAGCTTGATCTTCAATTTTCCCAGTGCATGCTCTTCTTGTAGGCCCTTGGTCTTGAGATCCATGCGTTGCATTTTGGCATTGGATCCATATTGCTTCAGCTTGTCCTCAAGCCCCTTGTTGTCAATGTAGTGATTGGTGAATGTAATTGAAGTGTTGAAAATCTCACCTAGGAGATTCTTGAGCCATCTGCCTTCCAAGAAGGAGTCCAAGAGGGGGTTGAGTTTGGCTTCTGTCAAAGAGTAAGTAACATTGCATTACTTGAAGATTTACCAGGAGATGATGGATCCAAACAAGAAGCCCAGGTACCCAGATTGATCATTACTGAAGGGTGGATCTTCACCCCAGGAGGAGGTGTTGTAGAACTCCAGGGGCTTGGCAGAGGCATTGTAAGTAAGGGTGAGTTGGAAATCTTTGGTGAAATTAAGTTATTGCAATTTTCTCTTAAGTTATTTCAAATGGGTCAAACCAGTCTTGTTCTGGAACTGGGAAAGAATTAAGACTGAAAAGCTGATATTGGCAAGTTTCCTTGCCATGATGTAGTTCAGGAGACCTATCCTGGATTGTTAATTGATTTTGAGGTGTTTGAATTTGTTGAAATCCTTTTCTGAAACCCTGGTGAGCTGGATTTGAGGGGTCAGAGGAGTCTGGATGCCTCTGGAATTGGTGATGCTCAACTCTTCCAACCCATGGGCTATTTGTTTTGGCTGGCTCAGCATTATTGTGTCTTTGTTTCTTTCAAACTTCATTCCCAATATGGTTGTTGGTAGTGTGGCATTGTGATTTTTTTAATTTGGAGTTGAATTTTTCTTTGAATTTGTTTCCATCACCTACAAGGATGAGGTCATTGAAGTGGAAAAATATGAATGATTTCCTGTCTTTTGATTTATGGAGGCACAGGTCACTCACTGTTGGACTCCTTGAATCCAGTCAATTTTATCCTGTCCTTAAGAGTTTTTTACCAATTCTTTGGTGCCTGCTTCAGCCTGTAGAGGCTCTTTTTGAGTCTGAGGTATCTGGAGGTCCAATTGGACCCATCTGGATTTATGATGATGACTTCTTCATCAATTGGCGTGTGGGAGAAGGCTGCTTTGATGTCAAAATTTTTGATCTTGAGGTTGTCTTTCAGGGCTAGTTGAAGGATTTCTTTGAGAGAGGATATTTTTCCTGTGGGGGCAAAGGTTTCCTCAAAGTCAAGTCCCTGAATCTGATTTTAACCCCCTCATGCATATTCTGTCCTTGAATATGAGGGCATTTTTGTGACAGTTTTCTTTGATTTTGAAGACCCATGTAGTTTCCAGAAGATTGATGGGCTCAGGTCCATCATACTCTCCCCATAATTCAAGATCTTTGCATTGTTCCAGTTCCTTTTTTATTTCCTGTTTCCAATTTTTGGCTTCTTTGAAGGTTATGGCCTTGACATATGTTTTGGGCTTGAATTAGTGGTGGAACCCATAGCGCTGAGGGGGTTTGAGGTTTGCGCAATTCCTGAGGACTTGGGTTGGGATGATGCATGGTTGTGCTTATGGAGCTGTACAGGATGGGATTTGAGTGTCTCTGGTTGGGGAAACCAATGATTCTTAGATTCCTTCCTCCCAGGGTTTTAGTTGAAAGAATTGGGAAGGAGGGAATCTGGCAATTATCTGCATTTGGTGAAGTTCCTTTCATGATGATCAGTTGGTTCAGAAGGGTCTTCCTCTTGGGGAGGCAGGTTATTGTTTGAGTAGTCAGGGTTGAATTTGTCAATTGAAAGGTCCAAGTTCAACTTTCCAGTCTTCCCAAGTTTGTTGATGGATTTGTTGTCAAATCTGATGTGCTTAGTTAAAACAATGCAGCTGTTGGGTCACAGGCTTATGTACGAGGAAAAGTCTGGATTATATCCTATCATTCTTCCTTTGAGTCCTTTTGGGTGGAACTTGTTTCCCTTAAATCTGAGTTTATTAAGATAGATGATGGAAGTGCCTAGTGGCTTGAAGTATGAGAGGGGAAGAGGACTGCTGTGCATCATTTCCCAGGGGGATAGGCCGTTGCCCTTCCGTGGGATCTGATTCAAGGCAAGACAGCAGGCCTTGAGTATCTCCAACCAAAACTTCTCTGGAAGGCCAGAGGAGCTGAGGGAGGTAAACACGCTTTAAAAAATTGTCTGATTGAACCTTTCAGCCCTGCCGTTGTGCTCAGGATGGTAAGTTTTGGAGACAAGTTGCTTGCATGATCTTTCCTTGAGGAACTTGACTAGCTTACTGTTGGTGAATTCCAATCCTCCATTGGAACAGACTTTGCAGGGGTAGTGCCCCAGTTTGAATTTTTTTTTGCTTGATAAATTTTATAATGATTTAAGGAGTGTTCTCTTTTCTGAAAAGAGGAACTCCACCTGTGTATCCCAAGAAGCTTCCCACAATTGTCAGGATGTATTTCTTGTGTTAATGAGACCCAGGCTTGATTGGACCAATAAGGTCAAGGTGGGTTTGCTCAAAGGTTTTCAAAGAAAGGGTGGCCTGAATCTTGAAGGGTGACTTGTTTAGCTTGCCCATCACGCAATCCTTACATAAAAAGTCATCTCCTTCCAGTTTGATATTTGGAATTTCTTCAAGTCTGCCAATTGAGGTGTGGCCAAAAGACAGGTGGAGGTCTTGGGTGGATCTTTTGTGGATTGCGTGTGTTGAAAGAAAACAATTGATGATTCCAATGCTTCTGGGACTTTTGAAAACAAAGAGGGTGTTCTTGAGGACATAGCCTTCCATTAGGCTGAGGTTGTCCTGGGTCAGTTGAAACCTGCCTTTGGATGATTTCAGTGAGCATCCTTTGTGGATTAGAATTCTGGGACTGATCAGATTGACAACAATTTCTGGAAAAAAATACAGTTGCTGAGGTTGATGGTCTGATTCTTCCAGACCAATTTGACTGTGCCCCTACCTTTGATGGGAAGATTTGCGCCATCTTTTCCTGTCAAAACTGATTCACCTTTGTTGGATTTTTACAAGTTAATGAACAATTGTTTTTTTTTTGAAGATGTGGGCTGAATCTCTGCTGTCCACAAGTATTTTCTGAATTTAGACTGTCTCTGACTCAATTGATTTTTTCACAAAGGCATGGAAGTGGGCAGATTCCGTTTTGGATCTCTGCTTTTCCTTCCATTTGGCCTGGTTTTCTCCCCACCACTCTGGGGCTTTGTTGGGATGCAAATGGAAGCATTTGCTCTCCAAGTGGCTTTTTTCTTGCTTGGGGTTGTGATAGCCTTCAAGTCAGCAACTGCTGGACTGAGTTTTGAATTTTTTTTTGTTTGACACCAGAGCAGCCTTGCCCATTGGAATCACTTTGTTGGTAGACTTGGCTCTCACTTTGTTTTTGTACTGTATGAGTTGATTGCACACAAATTTCACTTTGATTTTCTTGTTGGAGTGCATCAGTTGGCGTTTGAGATTGTGGAGGGAGGCAGGAAATTTGAAGAGAATGAGGTAGGCCATGATGTCTTGAGGAAGGTCAATGCCTATTTCAATCATTTTCTTTATGGATGTTCTGATCTTTATGAAAAAGTTAGTGATTTTTTCCTCCTTGAAAAAGAAATGCAGGAAGTCATTGAAAATCCTGGCTCAATTTGAAGCTTCCAAGGAGGATTAAAATTTTTTGATTGCTTGCCATATTTCCTTGGAAGAATTGACATTTTTTGCACTGATGATGTTGTTGTGAGTCACTGAGTCAACCTTTGAGATGAGGAGGAGTTGAATTTTGTTATTTTCAAGTTGAGAAATTTGTTTGGAGATGGATTCCAGGATTGACAGAACTCCCCTGATCCTGAGAAGATCATTTGTCTTGTCATGCCAGATGCCATGATTGTCCTCTGAAAGTAGGGGAATGGTTTCCAGCGCGGTTTTGAGCAAAGCCTGTCAGAATCCATTGTTTGAAAAGGTGCCCAAGGTTTTGGATGACATTGTTCCCTTTTTCTCTTTTGTTTTTCATGAAGAGCCCTTTGGCTTTTAACTGTGAAAGAATCTGATGATTGGAGATGAATTATGACCAACAGACTGATGACAAGATAAGTCAGAAAAAAAGGATAATGAATGAAAAGGAAGGAAACAAAGATTGTCCCAGATGAAGGAGATGAGGATAAACCAATGGGGCAGGCAGTGAGGACTTGATTTGTGCGTTGGTTAGGCTATCATAACAGAAGCTGAATGGGTTGAAAAGGAATGACTGAGGAGTGGATCAGATTAAGACTAACGTTGAGAAGAGGGAGTAGCTCTCACCAGTCACCCTAAATACTTGAGGACTTGAAGTTTCTGGAAGGTTTCAATTGATGTTTTTGAGGTTTGAGAAGTGGGTATTTTGGGATGCAGAGAGGTGGAAGGAAAAGGAAAGAAAAATGGAAGAAAGAAAAGAAAGAAGAAAGAAAGAAGCACAAAAATTGAGATGTTGAGATGAGGAGGCCGGTTGATGAGGGGATGATCAAAACAGGAGGTTCATTTTCAGAGAATTATCATAAGGAGAGGCTGGTTGATGGGATCTTAGGTTCAAGGGAACCAAGTGGGCAACTGAGTTTGATGATAGGAAAGTGACACTTTAACAGGAGGGGGGACTCCATTTCCTGATGACAACCCTGAATACTAACATTTTTGTCATCTTCCACAGGCAGGGTGTCCTCCTGGTAAAAAGGCAATAGGGGTTCTCCCCAAAATGCAGGGTAATCAAATAAGGAAGATATGTCAAGGCTGGCACAAGATGCATGTAAAGCAGGAAACTGAGTTTCACAAAAGTTGGCATGATTGGTAAATACCACCTTTAGGTCCTCCTGCTTAATAATCTGGTAGCTTTTCATGTTTTTGGCATATTCAAAAAAAAACCCTTCCCTCAAAAAATTTCCAAATCTTTCCTCCCTGTGCTGTTTTGGCTTGAAAGTTCCTGCAAGGCAGCCAAACCGTTTGAACATGTGTATCCTGGGTTTTGCTTACATAGGATGCTAGTGAGGGATAATCTTCCTTTTTAAAAAGATGGAAGGGAGTTTTTTAACACAATTTCTGGTATGAGGACCTCCCCCTCCCCATCATTCCAGCCTCACATTTGCATGGATCATCATACACCTGGTCATTTCTATGCCAGTTCAATTTGCTTGTTCTGAAAATACATTGTGCTGAAGAGTGTAGGCTTGCACAACTTGGTGGGCAATTCCATTTTTTTCAAGATAGACAGACAGATCTCTGTTACAGAACTTGCCTCCTCCATTGTTTACCAATTTCTTGTTTGGGTGACCTGTTTGTTTCTCAAAAAATGATTTGAAGCACATGAAATATTTGCCTGCCTTATCCTTGCTATTTAGTAGGGAAATACCAATGTAGCCCAAAAATTGGTCTGCTAAAGTGAGGAGGTATCTGATCCCACCATTTGTGGTGGGGGAGATGGGTCCACAGATATCACCGCAGACCATTTTGATTGGTGCACTGACACTTTGAAAGCAATTATCAAATGGCCTTCTGGCCATCTTTCCTTTCATACAAGTTCCCCATGGGGCAATTGAGGTGATTGCCAGTTTGGGGATGACAGAACTGATCCTGTAAAGGCTGAAATGCACTAATCAATGGTGCCAGGACTTAAATTTGCTTTTTTAAAAAGTTTCCATGAGGCAGAGGTGCAATTCCTTTGGGAAAGGATTAGCCAATAGTTTCATAATGCCTTTGGCAATGTTTCATTCTAGTTTGACCAAGCTGTCTATGCAAACATGGGCAATGTTTCCTGTTACTTGAATGACTTCATCATGCTTTAATATTTCACAAATTGATATGAATTTTATACTTAGCTTTGGGACATACAGGCAGTTTTTCATGTTCATTTTTCTTCCATTTTCCAGATTTATTGTGGCCTTTCCTTCTCAGGTAGCTTCAAGTATTGCATTGTTCATGCTGGTCAGAATATTCATGCTGATGGTTTGGTTGTTAAGGAACAACCTGGGGTTGTTGAGCAAGTGATGGCTGGCCCCAGATTCTAAAAACAAATAATCATCCCCTTTGTGAAGAGTTTTGATCAGGTTGGTGCCCAACCTAGGTGGTTGAAAACTCTGACTTGTGTCAATTTTCATGGTCATGGACACATTTTTAGGATGTTTTGCCGGGCTCAGCTCTGGGTGGAGGGTCCAAAACTTTTCCTCAGTGTTCCCAGAGCATGGGTTGTGCCTACCACCTTTAGATTGTCTTTCTTCATATTCAGGGTCCCTTTTTTGTGTATTAATGAGCGCTTCTTTGTTGCTTAAGGGTGGAACCTAGGTGTTTGAAGTGAAATTGTGATTGGCTATTTTTTTTAAACTTCTCATTAGCTTGTTGGGTCTATCAATGAGTAGCTCATTGTATAAGAGGGCCTGCATGAGCTGAGGTTGCCTGTCTGTTATTCTGGGAATCATACAGCAGACTAAGATGTGGGGTGGTATTATCAGTCCTATCATGACTGCATCAGAGATGGATGATTTCATATTGGAGATAAATTTTGGAATACTCTTGTTGTATTTGAATGTCTCAAGAGGCTTGCATAATTTTTTAAATTGAGTATATTTTTTCTGTCACATAATTTTCTTTTATTTTTTCCCATACTAGATGTGCATTAAATTCTATCTCCAGGTTAATGATTTTGGATAGGATGGATGAACTGAGGTTGTAAATAAGGGTGATTTCTGCTTCATCCAATTTTTGGTATTCTTCATCCATGGGAGAAGCTGGAAGTGGTGTGATGGTGACTTCCAGGAGTCCCTTGAACTTGAGAAATATCTGCATTCTATGCACCCAAAAGGTGTAGTTGTCTTCTTTCAGAGTTATTGGTTTGATGCCATTGTTGGTGCTGTGGATGATTGGTTTTTAGGTTTTCTTGGTTCTATTTTTGTGGTTGGGTCTTCCTTTAAACTGTTAATCTGATGGAATCAATAGGATAAAGCAGTGTGGTGGAATTATATAGCCATGGGACCAGGAACTGTGTCATGGTATGCATGTTCAGCTTTGGGTGCAAAGTAGTCTCAGCATTGGTTGCATGGCTGGGTCAGCAAAAGCTGCTGCGGTTTCAGCATCCAGTGCTAGATTGGCTCAGCATCTTCTGCAGAACTTCATCAATCCACTATGGGGAAACAAACCAAGAAGCAAAGCACATCCGGTTATTTTCTTGGATATTGATAGTTTGGGGAAGTAGGGGTGGGATGGTTGGGTGGGGGCCATCAGGGGAGGAAACCTAAATACAGGAAAATGGGGCCTGATTAGGGCGCGCGCAGAAGGCCACGCCATGAGAAGGACAAACCTGGACAAACATAATGGCAGGCAGACGGTTAGGGTTGGAAGGGGAGGAGGCTAGGGTTGTTTCCAGTTGTTTGGGTATTGTGGTTAGGGTTTAGAGAGAGGTACTTAAGCCTTGCTCTCAACTCCATGTTTTGGATAGATCATTCTACAATCAGGGTATCATCACAGAAGGAAGGAAGGAACTCATCTCTCAATTTTGGTTGAAAGGCGCACTCTACTCCTTACAGATGCAAGGGACCATCAACTTCCAGATCCAAGGACAAATCTTAGGGGTATTCACCTCTTTTTTCCACAGCGGTTTCAATTTTGCTTTTGATGTGATAAATGAAACTATGTAACACAGGTTGATGAGACAAAAAGGAGATAAATTTTTTTTAAGGAGAAGACTTTAACATAAAGAGTTCTTGGTTTCTTTTTTTTCCTTTTACTTTTATTGGTGATGATTAATGGTGATGGTAGAAAAAAATAAAATTCTAGCATTTCTGGGCCTCTTGTTTATAGGTGTGGCTTTCATGGTGCCCCTGTTCTATTTAGAATCCATCTTGTGAGCTGCTTCTGCTCAAATCTGTTGCACAGGTGGCTCTCATTTCTCACCTGACATGTTTTTTTCTTTTTGCGCAAAGATGTCTGATTTCTGTTGTTGGAATTTTCTTTATTTGGAACAAAACAAGATCAGCTGTTGCAATCTGGTCTCTTCTAATGGCAAGGGCTTCTTACCTGTTCTGATAAAACACTTCTATTCTAGATCCTTTGGCTGGGTTCTGGTTGCCTTCCTCTGTTGATGGGTGTCTTTGGGTTGAAATTGTTACAGAATTTTGGTGGTTCTTCTGTTCTGGGTCTTTTTCTGAGTCCATCACTCCAAAATCATGTCTCAGACTTTCCTTTCAGATGCATATACTTAGTCTAGGCCTGGTGAACCTCAGGGTGCTTATCAGGCAGGGCAGCCCACAGGCTAGCCCATGAAAAATGGTTTTTAGTTTGAATTTGGGCTTACCCCTTGGAAGAAAACCAAATTTTGGCAAATCCAGCCATGCTTTGGTGGTTGGATTTGGTCAGGAATTGTGTATCCAGACTGCTTTTCAGGCACCCAATTAGAGATGGAGGAAGTTTTTTGCAGCTAGTTTTTGACAAATCAAGGGAGGCAAGTCTGGCATATGGTGTTGTATGTGTGTGGGAAGTGATTGGTGGCACCACTGCCTCAAAATGGGTGAAACAAAGGAGCCAGAGTTGGAGAACAGGGGATTGGTGTCAGGGTGATGTTGCCAGGATGAGCCTTAGGACTATGGATTTTAAGAGGTGCAGGGTCCTCCAAGCTCCCAATCCCCAACCTTCCTCCTCATTCAACCTATCTGTTTCCTCCACTTGAAAATCTCTAATTTCCGGGTCAGAATCAATATCAATTCCTTCAATGACCAACAAAGGGGATGGTGCTGTGTTAGTTTTGGTGAAAATTTTTGTCTGATATTTATGTTGCCTAAATCTTGAGTGCAATCATAATAGTATCAGGCTTACATTCTCTAATCTTAGTCTGCCTCTGTTGTCCTCCAAGTTTTGCGGACTCTATTGTCCAATATTGAATTATCCATATTCATTGTTATTTCTTTCTGCTAAACCACTAGTCAGCCATATTTTACTTACTCTATTTAATTCAGTGTCTGATCTAGTGAAATTCATCATTGGTTCTTCCTCACACTAAACTGGGAGTGCCCCCTTGACTCCCACAATGTGGTAGTCAAAACCTGTCCTATAGCCATCAGACTCACTATTCTAGTTTAAAAACAGCTCAAACCCTCAAAGTAACCTCAGAAATGGATTCTACATCAGAAATAACCCATATTCACTCAGGCAAAGTACCCCCCTATCTCTCATGGATTAGAAGATACAGCCAAACAAACCTCCAACTGTGGCAAACTCATACCCAACCAGGTGTCACAGCTCTGTGGAAGGCATGAAGACATACCTTGTAAACCCTCAAGTAAATACCAGTAACAGCTTTTCCTCAACACCAGGACCATACAACCCTATCACCTCAGCCAGAATACAGCCATACAGATACAGGAGGAAGTGCAGCTAGTTCAGCTCCTGTCACCTTGCCAAAAAAAAAAGCAAATATAAATACAGAAGGCTGTTCCAAAGTATACAGGAAACAGTGCAGGCAGTAGGAAGTGAAACCAGTCTCAACCAGAACCAAAAAAAAAAAAACAAGAAAATATACATACAGAAATCTGTGCAGAAGTATACAGGAGCAGTATAGGCAGGAGAAAGTGGGACCAGTCTCAACCAGAACCAAGCAAACTGCCAGTACCAACCCACCCCAGCACCACACAGCCATTGATGCAGCCAGTAGCATTTGATGCCAAACAAACTAACAGTACCAACCCACCCCAGCACCACACAGTAATTTATGCAGCCAGTAGCATGCGATTCCAAACAAACTACCAGTACCAACAACCCCAGCACCACACAGCAATTTATGTGGTCAGAAGCATGTGATGCCAAACAAACTACCAGTACCAACAACCCCCAGCACCACACAGCAATTTATGTAGTCAGAAGCATGTTATAACAAACAAACCACCAGTAACAACAACCCCCAGTACTACCCAGCAATATATGCAGGCAGTCAATACCATGCAGCACCAGACAAACCACCAGTAATGCACAGAAATACATGAAGGTAGAAGCAAGTAGAACCAAACAAACCACAAGTGGATGCACAGCAACACATGTAGTAAGAATCAATTAGCACCAGACCAACCACCAGTACTGCACAGGAATATATTTTAGCTGCACTTCACATCAGTTTATGCAGGGCTGTGCATGCATGAAACCCCTGTACCAGCTTTTTTTCCAACCAGCAGAAATGCCTCATGTAACTGTGCAAGATTTTCCCAACCAGCAAACATTTCCCATGTGATTTTATCTCACTGTTCCTCACCAGGACAGGGAGAACCCTCAGGGGCAGCCTTGAGCACCCCTGGGGGCAGGAATTTTCCATTTAAGGAGGGCCTCTCTGCCCTATCCAAGTTTCATCATCAGGCCACCTGGCCCACCATCATCCCCCCGGGGCACCCAGCCTGGGGTGGTCACCCCTTATAAAAAATATTGAACCCTTATAAATGATATCAACCATTACCAAAAATGACCAGTCCTTATATTTATCAAACAACCACCTGTAACATTGAAGGAGTATCCATCAGTAACCAATGAAACAAGAATAAAGGATATATATAAAGGGATAAGACAAAATAAAAGTGTTGGAATATTGAATCACCACGGTTTCATGTTTCCTTTTTACTCCATTTCTTTGATCTATCTTCTTTTCTTATTTTGTTTTATGTCTTGTTTCATTTCTGTTTTCATCTCATTTTATCTCTATCACACGCGCTTCATCTAGTTCATTTGCATGTGAACTTTTTATCTCAATCACACACTTTGCGCGTGCAATGCTATGATGTATCTTATGCATATTCATTATAGTCTAAACTAGATCCATGTAAATACTACTCAGAGAGAGTCTTCTCTTTTTTTTTTCTCCTCGCCGAACCTTCTTTATAATTTCTTCTGTCTATCCTCAAGTTCTTTCATCCAAAATAAAGCAACCAGGACTATTTCAATCAGAAGGTTTTGGACCACCGTGGACAACATGTTATAATTTGGTGAAATGACCTGCTAAATTCTCTGTAGCTTGATTCTTTGTCTCTGTCATCCTTACTCTTGAAGTTGTATAATTTCTTTCTTAGCTTGTATGTGTATGGTGGTTGTCTCCTGAATCTATAATCTTAAAGTGCCTCAGAGTCTTCTCATTTACATCAGCTTGGGTATGGTCATCTTTAACTCTGGTTGTTTTATCTTGATTGTTGTCTAACCATCCTGTTTAGTTTTCTGGTTTTAAATTATTAATCCTCTGATATTTAAAGGTATCAATTCAACACAATTAACAGTCAAAAAGGAACCAACCAGAAAATTCAACAATGACGGACTCACTCATGGCCACTATTCTCAAAACCGCCATAGAGGCCATTCCACTCTTAACTCCAGATAATTTTTTGATCTGGCAAAATCAAATTGTGAATATGATGTACTTACAGGAAGATCTCTACTCCAAGCTCACAAAGCAAAAAAGGGACGCCAATGGTAATCTGATTGGGCTCAACCATAGCAAGAATGTGAGAATCCGGACTATTTTGACCTCCAAACTTGACATAACTGTTCAAGCCAATATTATCACACCCAATAACAAGAAGGATGCCCATCAAATTTGGGCAGACATTAACAAATATTTTGCCTCAAATCATGCGTCCAATCAAGCTAGGATCTTCAAGGAGTTTCTGCGCACTCCTTTCACATTTGCAAACATTCCTGGATTTATCACCAATACAAAAACTGCTCTATCTAGACTTCACAAGGTTGGTATAGATCTTCCCACCAATATTATTGCCTATCTGATCTTAGAAAAACTACTGGCAAGCATGGATACGTTGATTAAACAGATTACTCATTCTGATAAGAAGATTTTGCTGGAACAAGTCTTGGATCACTTACAAATGTTTAATAACAACAGATTCTTCAACAGGGACTTACCCACTGACAAGTCCAAAGAGAGCTCAAACTTGGTCTCTTTTCTTACCTCCAGTATCAAACCATGCAATGAAAAATGGCACAACCCCAAGGCAGCTCACCCCAAAGGAAGATGTTGGAAATTATATCCACATCTCAAACCCTCCTTTCCCAGAAAAAAGAAGAACGGCATGGAGTCTACAATGGAGGGAACCTCTGTTGGCGTTTTTCTCACAAGCTTGATTTTCTCTTCCGGCCACTTTGTGGTTGATTCAGGTTCATCAAGACATATAGTGTCTGATTCTCAACTCTTCTCTCATTTAGACCAATTGTTGACCAGACTGATTTCAACCACTTTGGGAAAGAACTCTCTCAAATATGAAGGTGTTGGGTCAATGACTTTGTTGGATGATCTAAATCATAAGGTTACTCTATCTAATGTATTGTTCTCCCCTAACTCCACCATCAATTTTCTGTTGATGCAATGTCTTTTTCTTGATGGATTCATCATTGAATATGGAAGAGACAATATTGTATTACAGAAAGACAAATGGAAAAAGATTGGATTCTATGACTGCAATATACCAATTATTCATTTCTCTGATTATAAGCAAATTCAGTTAGCTCTCCTTACTTGGGACGAAATCCTTCATAAATCTCTGCAACGTGCTAGCTACAGAAGAATTTGACAAAAACTTGGTATATCAATTAAAAAGCCCTCAACATGCAAAGCATGTGCTATTAGCAAAATGAGTCGGAATCCTTTCAACAAAAAACAACCTTGTTCCAAAAGACTTTTTCAGGAACTACATTTAGATCTAGTTGGGCCTATTCACCCTTTGAGCACCAATGGGGATTCATATTTTTTAACAGTTGTTGATAGCTGTACCAGATACTTCACAGCAATTCCTATCAAACACAAAAGTGAAGAGGCGAGTACGCTGGAATTTCTTATAAAGGTCAAATCTAAACGATTCAACTACAAGCCTATGATTCTCCATTTGGATTGTGGAGCAGAATTCTGGAATCACAATCTCTCCAGTTACTGCAAAGACAACAAAATCAGACAGTCATTTTCTGATGCATATTCTCCTCAGCAAAATGGGTTGGCAGAACAATTCAATCGTCTTATTCTGGAATCTCTTAGGACAGTTCTTTTTGACTCACAACTGAATAAAAGCCATTGGAATTTAATCATTAAGTCTTGCGCATTAGCACTCAATCAGATTCCTGCTCACAAATCAAAAAAATTGCCTTACAAATTGTTTAAGGTGAAGATGCTGAATATTTACTATTTTCATCCCTTAGGAAATCCCGTTAGTTATATTCTCAAGAATAGACCTTCATTCTCAAAACTAGAACGTTGTGGCCTAGTTGGAAGAATGATAGGATGCAACAAAGAACTCTTATTGTACAAAATTTTAACAGCTGACAATAAAGTAATCAACACAAAACACATAACTGTGCTTGATTTCAACTCTAATTTCAAGAAATTTGACAATGATGTAGATGTTGGAGATTGGTGTGTCAAATTTTACAGGAGGGAGGAGTCTTTTGATGAAACAGGTATGGATTCAACTTCTCATTCTGAATCTCCCGGTGAAGGTTCATCCACCAACAATGTCAGTAGAACATCATCTCCTGTGGAATCTACCAACACAAATGAGGGCAATCAGGCTCAAAATTCTCAAACATATGACTTTTGCAAGCAAATATCTTTGATCAAACCTCCTAAATACTCCTATGGATCCATTGCAAATAATG
The DNA here is from genome assembly GCA_025617555.3 of Puccinia polysora. Classification (NCBI taxonomy): domain Eukaryota; kingdom Fungi; phylum Basidiomycota; class Pucciniomycetes; order Pucciniales; family Pucciniaceae; genus Puccinia; species Puccinia polysora. Next base: position 12,747,286 of record CM062624.1, on the reverse strand, counting down.
AAGGGTTGGAATACTCTCACAAAAGACAAACTTAAATCAACAAAATTGAGACTCAAGACGTTTGGGAGGATGCTGATATTGAACCAGATTGCTATGTCAGAACAATGTGGGTTGACAAAGTTAAGCCAGCAACCAGTCTTTCTCCAGAAAAACGGAAATCACAACTGTGCAACATGGGGAATCTGAAAACTCCGGGTGCAGACTTTGGAGACACCTATGCTCCCACAGGGAAGTTCACAACTCTTCTTCTTCTTCTGTTAAGTGGCCTGGATCTCAATCTCAAAATCAGACAGTTTTATGTTAAGGTGGCCTTTATGTTTGCTCCATTGGATGAAGATATATATATTCTCAAGACTAAGGAAAGTGAAAGGTTGTCTAGATTTTTGAAGCTCAAGAAGTCTCTTTATGAGCTCTGACAAGCTCCTTCAAACTGGTATAAAACTCTCACCGGATGGCCGGAAGACATTTGTCACTTTCAATCTGATGCCAATCCCTGTCTCTACACTCACAAGGATCAATTCTTGTCCGTGTTCTTTCACGTTGATGATCTAATTGTCTGTGGAGAAGTCAAATGGTTTGAACAAAAATTCCTGCATAAATTTCAACGTTCCTCAGGACACAATCCAGATACAATCCTTGGAATGGAATTTTCCAAAAAAGAAAACGTTATCACTCTCAATCAAACTAAACTTGTTCAAAAAACATTATTGGAACTTAAGCTATCCAAGTGCAAACCAGTTATTACACCTCTCACTCCTGGGATTCAACTAGTCCCAGCTTCCCATATGGAAATTTTTTAATTTAACAAACTAGGGATAAATAACAGTGTCAGCTTCCTGATGCCAGGAACTTTGCCTTCCTTTAGCTACAGCAAGTGATATTGGTGTTGGAATAATAATTCCAAGAAAATTATGGTAAAATGCTCCAATAATTGATTTAAAAGCAAGTGCAAAGTTTTGTTGGTTTGGTTGGATTAAATTTGTTTAAATATATATTTTTCAAGAGGGGCCACAGTTCATGCAAACAGGGGATCTTTATTGGATAACAACCTCTCTTCAAGGGGCTCTTTTGAACCGTGTAAAGACCTTGGGACAATGAGGTCTTAAATGATTGCTCACAAAAGACTAACTCAAGGGGATGAGTGGACTGGCTGTCTTACAGCACTTATGCCTGGGTGCAAGGAGGAGACAACTTACTAGTTTAAGTACTTACTCCAAGAGGCTTGCAGAAATTCACGGTTGAAAGGGTCTCAGGACAATTATTGGGGTTATTTGCTGATATTCTTCATGGAATCAATGATGGGGCCAGAATTATTAATAATACTATCAGACTATAGCCATATATCACTTTTTTATCTTGAATAAACACTTGATCATGGATTTCAAAGGGGTCTGTATTGATACTTAAAAATTACTGGGGTTTAAATCACTTAAAAAGGGTTGTTTATATACCTTTTTGGGGTAACAAGACCTTCTCAGGGCACGTAAAGAGGGTTGTGCTTGGGTTATGAGACTAGCAGGCTGGCCAGGGCTAGTTTGGCACGTATTTCTGGTGCTGTCAATCTGCTAGCTTTGTCTATTTCATATTTCTTTGAGAAATAATTGTCAGAAGGTGTTTAAAGGTTAATTTGTTATTTTTATGATTCAGACACATTTCCTTATTTTATATTAATTTCTTTTGACTGACATGGGTGGAAGTGGGTATTAGTAGATTTTACGGCATCTTCTGCACATGCTGGGAATTTTTAATAATTTTTAGGTTAACTCCTTGTTGTGTTTTGTGGTTCATAAAGATTTGGCAATCTCATTTACGTGACAACCTTCATTATTGTTTCCCACAATTTATTTGCTTTATATTTTGATTTTCATATATTTTTTATTCAATATTCTTAGGTTTCAGACATCCCTCTGTCCGGAAGTCAAGTTGTTACATATACATCATGTATTCATGCAGGTTGTAGCCTGTTCTTGCAGTACCTGGCTGTCAGGCTTAGTACAATTTTTGTTGACGGGTGCAGGCTTGACAGCTGCATGCAGGAATCTGTTTCCTGCGGCCAGTCAGTCATTTTGCATGCAGGCCTTTTGAAATGTGCCTACATATTGAGTGTCAGGCATGTGTACCCTTACTGTATGAATGCAGGGCTGCGCGCGGGAATTGTGACACAACACAAATCCGCCTGTAACTCCTAAAATATACACAACACTTCAATTCTGACTGAATTTTAGGCGTGAAACCTATACGTGGCATAACGTTTAAAATGTTAGAATGGCCAAAAGGTGCCATGGTGGTGTTGTGGTCTGTTGGTCATTTTGTTTAATAATTATTTGAAAATGTAAGGAGTTAGAATTCAAGGGTGGGGTCAGTGAGTGACCCTACTTAATTTTGGGTGGGGAATCCATTTCTGTAATAATATTTATGGATTTCTCACTCCTTCTAATTTTATTATTTTATTTCTGTTTTAAATCTGCTTTGACAGGTTGCTCTGTCCAAGTAGCAATCTGACATACAGGAAGTATACAGGTTTACTTAACTATCTGGCATGCTGCACTAGACCAGAAATAGCCGCGGAATCCTCAATTTTATCTTAATTCAACCAAAATCTGGGTTTTTCTCACTGGAAGGAGTTCCTTCATGTTTGGAAATATCTTGCAGGGACGTCTTCCTACTCTCTCACCCTGAAACCTGATGCGTCTGCACAAAATTTGCTACAAGTCTATACCAACTCAACCTGGGAAGATGATCCTCACAGTCGGAAATCTCAAACAGGTTTCATCATCTTCTGGAAATCAACTCCTATTGCTTGGAAAAGTCAAAAACAGTCCAACATCACGCTCTCCTCTACAGAAGCCAAATTAAACACGCTAATTGATGGGGCAAAGGAATTCCTTTGGATTCAGTCCATTGTGAATGACCTTTGGAAATCTTCTCACATCCAGCCTTCAAACTTCTACGTGGAAAATAAAGTTCTGGTTCATAAAATCAAGCACTTTGGCTCTAATTCCAAGACCAAGTACATTGAAATGGAAATGAAGTGGTTGCGGGACCAATCAAACTCAGAAAATATTCAAGTTAATCTCATTGTCACCAGTGCAATTGTTGCTGATTCACTCACAAAGGAGTCAAATAAACAGGCTCTACGTCTTCTAACCTCCAGGTGCTTTCAACTCACATTACACTGAATTATGAGGGGGGTGTTGGAATATTGAACCACCACGGTTTCATGTTTCCTTTTTACTCCATTTCTTTGATCTATCTTCTTTTCTTATTTTTTTTATGTCTTGTTTCATTTCTGTTTTCATCTCCTTTTATCTCTATCACACGCCCTTCATCTAGTTCATTTGCGTGTGCAGTTTTTATCTCAATCACACACTTTGCGCGTGCAATGCTATGATGGATCTTCATATTCATTATAGTCTAAACTCAATCCACGTAAATACTACTCAGAGAGAGTCTTCTCTTTTTTTTTCTCCTCGCCAAACCTTCTTTATAATTTATTCTGTCTATCCTCAAGTTTTTTCATCCAAAATAAAGCAACAAGGATTATTCCAATCAGGAGGTTTTTGGCCACTGTGGACAAGATATTATAATTTGGTGCAATGACCTGCTACATTCTCTGTAGCTTGATTTTCTGTCTAATCTCTTTTTCTCTGTCATCCTTACTCTTGAAGTTGTATAATTTCTTTCTTAGCTCATATGTGTATGGTGGTTTTCTCCTGAATCTATAATCTCAAAGTGCCTCAGAGTCTTCTCATTTACATCAGCTTGGGTATGGTTATCTTTAACTCTGGTTGTTTATCTTGATTTTTGTCTAACCATCCTGTTTCTTTTTCTTGTTTTAAATTATTAATCCTCTGATAGTTAAAGTTATCAATTCAACAAAAAGATTCTTCCCTTACTCAGCTTCTATAGCCTCAGTCAACTATCTTTTCCACCATATCTTCCTTATCAAGCTTGAATACATTGATCCTAGGTCTGATAGAGACTACTATAGTAGCAACTCTATCTGAAAATCAGCCACCAATCTCTTTTCTTTTATTGTTGTAAGACTACTATAATACTTAGAGGGGCAGGAAATTTAAAACCAACCTTAGTATTCCTCTATCATATCAATAGTTGTAGTAATAAATTCCCCCTCAAGTGACTGCCAGAAAGCTATTTGCTAAATTTAAACCCAATCTAAAAGGAGTCTCTACAACAATCCGCTCCTCTTGGCGTCATAAGATCTTTTCTCATCTCCTCTTAATTGTTTCAACCGGAGCTTTGAACTCAAAATCCCACAGTTTTTTAAAAACCATCAAACAAACAAAAGCAAAAAAAGCAATGTGTGGGACTTCTTTGAGTGGAAAGAGGCAGGTAAGTATGTTTTTGCTTTGGCATGTCTGTTTTTTTATTTTTAATCTAATAATCTTTCATATATAAGGTAATGATGTCCAGGAAATCTGCAAATCTTTCAAGGCTTCTCTTTCCAGGACAGGGCATTCTGGGACAACTCACATTTTTTGTAATTCTGCAAAATGTGCACAGTTGGGGGACTCATCTGGATTACTAACACAAACACTATTGAATCCTTAAAAGGGGAAATGTTTGAATTGGAATTTTAACCAGAAGACCTCAAGATTGGAAATGGTGAAGATGGTTTTTAAGCATGAGTAACCATTCATGATGGCTCAGCATGTAGGATTCAGGAAATTTTCAACAAAATTAAAACCATTATTTTAACCAATTAGTTGACATACTGTTAGAAGTGATGTGATAGAGCTATATAATAGCCTCAAGGACTCAATCCATACCATATTGGAAAAAGTAGAAAATATTGCACTTACAACTGATTTATGGAAGTACCCTCAAAATGATGCCTAAATTGTTGTTACTGGTCACTTTATAGATAATTAATGGGAACTGAAGAAGAAAGTTTTATCATTCAAACCACTTCCAGCTCCACATACTGGAATTGCAATCAGTGATCAACTAGCCCAGAACCTTCATGCTTGGAACTTTATGGATAAATTTTCATTCATTACTACTGATAATTCCAGCTCTAATGATAGTGCATCAACCAACTATGCAATTTACTTCTTTAACGCCCACAAAATGCATTAGAGTTGGGTGAGAAGTTTCTTCATGTTTGATGTGCAGCTCATATCCTCAACCTTATTGTCAAAGATGACTTGAATGTTTCTTTTGATGAAATAAACGCGCTCAGATCCAGAATTAACTTTCTAAGGGTCTTCCAATCAAGAAAACAGCACTTTAAAAATTACATGGATATTGTTGGTATCTCACAAAAAGAAACTGAAAGAAACTACTATTGATGTTCCAAAATGACGGAAATCAACCTATGAAATGATTTCTTCTGCATTTCCATATGAATCAGAATTCCAGAATCATCATATTTCAAACTCACAGTTTTCAGACTGCCCCTCTGAGGCTGAATGGCTTGAAATTGGAGTAAACAAGGACTTCTTTAAAATTTTTCAAAAAGAAACAAATGAACTTGCTGGTACAAAATATTCTAATTTCAACCCATATTTCCTTACTCTGAAGGACATACAATATCATCTGGAAGTTTCATCTCAAGAATTTGGAAATGATCATATTACCTCAATAGTTCAGTAAATTATTGATAAATTTTTCAATTACTGTTCCAAGATTAATGGAGCTCTAGCCCTTGAAATTTTTTTGGATCCCTTCTAAAAGTTCAAATACAATGAACACACCATTTTAAGGACTATCAATATTGAATCAGTTCATAATTAAACACAAAACCTCAGAAAAGCAATATTTCTATTGCTTGAATCTTATCTTCTCCCAAATCATCAGTGGAAAATTAAAATCTTACTGCTAGTGAATTTTTTGAAAAGACCTGAAGAAATTTAAAATCAGATGGTTTTTAAAAGAAAAAGCACAATCTCAATCAAGCACTACTTTGGCTGAATTGGATTTATACCTTCAAGAACCTTTGATTGAAATACCAGAAAGTACACCATCCCCCACTCCGCAGTCGTCTCCTGAACCCCTGAGGCAAGCCACAACCCCAGCTTCCATGGAGCGGGTTGTGATCTCTTCCTTCCCTCCAGCCCCTCCTCCTCAATCATGTCTACCCCCAAGATCACGGACATCCCTACTGGGAGGGCGCTCTGCAGGGCTCACTTTGAGGAATTTGCAGCTAGGTTTGACAAGCTTCTCCAATGCTTCCTCTTGGCTCCGGGTGCCCATGAATTGGACTCCTGATGCAAACTCCTGGTGGCTTTCCGTGGCCTGTTGGAAATGGTGGAGGTTATCAATCTAATCTAGGCGCATTGCCCCCCTCCCCCTACTTCTTTCCTTTTCCTTATTTCTTCTTGTTCCTATTGCATCCATGCTTCTCCCAAAACCCTGAGAAATACACATTTGCACGCATTTTTATTTGAGTAACTCTCTGAGAACCACCCGCACCACAAGTAAGTGAGAGAGAAAGAAATCTGTGTCCATGCGCCAAACCTGAGTCTAGGCACAAAAGTGAGATTGAGGAACCGGGAAGCAACCTTGAGTCAGAGAACCGGTTTCTGGTCTGTGGCTGCGCGCCATGTGTAAGTGAGAAAGCAAGAGATCCACATCTGCGCGTCAATCCTTAGTGACTGAAGTTTTTTCAGGAAGGTACCTGGACTGCCCCAGAGGAACTTCCACACAGTTCCCCATACCTTTCCTACAAAAACAAAACAGAAAACAAGCCTCCAGCGGGCTCACACCACCACCAGAGAGAGAAAGTAGGTAAGGGGAACAAACATTCTGGGGTGCCTAGTCATTCTGGCTGCAAACCGGCTAGAGCACCCCCTTACCAAATCAAACTTGTCCTGCCCACACTCCAACCATACCCATCTGTACCCATTACACCCATCCGTATAGAAGAAAAAAAAAGAGAATGCAGAGAAGCAGACCAAGAAGAGAGAGAGAAAGAAAGAGAAGAAAAAAAGTTTTTTTTTTGCAGTGCTCTGCTCCTTGTCCCGCCTTGCATTCCGCCATTTGTCACAGGGCTTGTACTTGCATTTACGGACCCAGAATTGCGCTGCACCTGCATTCCTGCAATACTATCCCTTCTGTTTTTCCCCCCACACCTTGCTGTTGTCCCCAGTGGTTTGCAACCTTCCACTCTGTTGGGAGAGAGATTTGCCTGACCTCATCCAATACCACATTGGTTGTGTCCACAGGCTGTTGTCCCAAAATTCCTTCCAGGCGCGCCTTCTGTTGTAAAATCCCTTGCAACCCCAACCTCCTTCCCCCCCCCCCCCTGCCATAGCATTGCTTCCCAATCCCTTCCCCTTCCACACCTGAAGCCCCGCTGCGCGTGTCTGTTGCACCAATGCCAAATCCTCCGCCAGCTGCAATGGCAATGGGCCTGCCATTGGCCCTTCCATTCTGCACTCCCCGCGCTCCATGTCCTTCAATTCTGCATGCATTCTCCCTTCCATTGAGGGGGTCCAAATTTTTTTGAAATCCTTCAACACCTGGTCTGTTCCTTCTGCCACTGCTCCCCTCCTCTCTGCAAGACCCTTCCACGGTTCATTGGTTCCCAAACCGGGCACAATATCCACTGCTTTCTTCTTCTCTGCAAGACTTTCCTGCCGCCCATTGGTTCCCAAATTGTCCGCAACGGTGTGGTGCTCTTTTATGGACGCGAGTCAGGAAAGGGCTGCAGGCGGCGCGCTCAGCAATCGGAAAGCTTGCGCGGATTGGAAAGCTTGCGCGGATTGGAAGGCTTGCGCGGATCGGAAGGCTTGCGCGGATCGGAAAGCTTGCGCGGATCGGAAGGCTTGCGCGGATCGGAAGGCTTGCGCGGATTGGAAGGCTTGCGCGGATTGGAAAGCTTGCGCGGATTGGAAGGCTTGCGCGGATCGGAAGGCTTGCGTGGATCAGACGGCTCGCGCGGACCAGGCGGACCGCGCATTGCAAGACGCGCGGATTGGGTCACGCGGGTATGCGGATACCTGGAACGGGTTGATGGGCGGACGGGCACGGGCAGGCAAGCTGGGCGTACGTTGATATTGAGGGGCATGGGTTATGGGGCAAGGGATGGAGGGGTAGGATTTGGGCTAGGGTTCTGTGCTTAGGGGTTGTATTTCATCATTCTTGCTTACTTGTGGTTGTACTTAGGTTAGGGTTGAGAAGGAGGACTTAAATACCCTTCCCCTTGACTCCGGGTAGGAGGGAGGGGGGGTATCATTGTATCATCAGGAGGCGGGGAGCGGACTTAGGAAAAACAGAATCTCTTCTCTCTTCTCTCCTTTTCTCTGGAACGGCTGCATCCAATCTCCTTACAGACGCTTTGATCAATAACTTCCGGAACTCGAGGACGACTTCGGGGGTGTTGCCCTCTAAAGTTTCCACATCTGGGGGTCTGGCCGGGAACAATCTTTCGTCAAAGTCTCTCAAAGGTACTCACGGATGCTACCAACAGCCGCTTCTCTTCCTTCCTCCTCCAACGGCTTCCGCGCTACTCCATGGATTTACCCGCATATTCGACTCAACATTGCGGAGGTGGAGCGATTCATCTCACGTTATGAAACAATCGCGGACTCTGAAGGCGTTTTGGATTTTGCGAAGGTGCGCCATGTTGTCCTGTTCATCGAGGACGCTGAAGCGCGTCGGGAAGTGGAGGAGATGGGAGGATACCTGAACCTGGATTGGCCGGAACTGAAGGAGGACATGCTGGCAAGATGGGGGAGGCACGGTTCTTGCTTTCGGAAGGACGATCTCAAGCCATCCGCGGAATTGGGTTACAAGGCAGGCGCGCGCGACGGGACCCGGTTGCAAGCGGAAGTGGACTACGCGGAACTGGAGTACTACAGGGCAGAGTATGTTTCGGCCCCACCACCGGCAACCATCTCTTGGGCTAGCAAACTTACGGAGGTGGCAAGGGGCCTCGAGGCCTATCTGGAGAGTATTCAGTCCCCCAGCACTTCTGCGCCCCGCGTGTATGCAAATGGGGAGGACAACAACCGTTGGCGGGCAGGACAAAGGGACCGGACAGCGGATTCAAACGCGGAATTGGTTTCCCCAGGGGGGGCTAAGAACGTGTTGGGGAAGCGGGATTCGATGGAACTGGTGCGGCCTACTGACAGGAAGCGGGCGAGGACAACGGAACGGGAAATGGATGCTACGTGCGGACTTGGAATTGGCAAGCGGCGGACGGATCTTGCAAAGAAGGTACACGCCGCAGCGGAAGAGACGGACCACGCGTTGAAGAATCACAACCCGAGCTGGACCTCTTTGGTGGTAGGGAGCGCGCATTTGGAAAGGGTAGTGGCAGCAATGGAAAGGAAAGGCGCGGAATGGACAGACGGTGGGGCGGAGCGGAAGGGTCAAGTGGTCACGCGCGGTCTGGCGAGCAGGGAGCGGTCAGAAATCTCCGGAGGGGAGAACAAGGCCGCAAGAAGGGCAAAGGGCAAAGGATTTTGTGTGGACGGGGTGGGGAAGAAGAGAGCTGGGATTGAAAGGGTTTCAAAGCCTCTTTCCTCCTCCACGGCGGGGTTGTTGTAAGGACGTCTGGGAGGGTTTGCTTTTGTTTGGGTTTTGCGCGCGGATGGGCTCAAATTTCAAAGGATGCAGGAGGGTCTTGGCGGCGGGGAGGTGCACCTAGGCGGTCTGGGACAACAATTTGCAAACAAGGGCCCTGCGGGATTGGTTGAGGCAACGCTCCGCGGATCTGGCGATGGGTGGGGCGCGGTCGGCTGAGGACAGCGGCAAAGTTGGGGGGGAGCTAGCGCGGGGTGGAAGGTTGGAGTTGGGACGCAGGACGCGGGCTCAAAAAAAAAAAAAAAAAAAAAAAAAAAAAAAAAAAAAATCTCTTGTTCCTTCTTATCTATTCATTCTTCCTTTTTCTGTCTACCCATGTACTCTTGCGGATACTCTCACTGGCGCGGATTTCTCACCTTCAGACTCTCACTGGCGCGGATTTCTCACCTTTTCCGACTTCTCACTGGCGCTGATCTTCTCTCTCCACGGCGGGTTGTTGTAAGGCGCGCTAAATACAAAGGAGAAAGGATAACTACGGAAGTTGAGATGGTGGGAGATCTCTGGGGACAGAACTCAAGTTGGGGGGGGATGTGGTGCTCTTTTATGGACGCGAGTCAGGAAAGGGCTGCAGGCGGCGCGCTCAGCAATTGGAAAGCTTGCGCGGATTGGAAAGCTTGCGCGGATCGGAAGGCTTGCACGGATTGGAAGGCTTGCGCGGATCGGAAAGCTTGCGTGGATCGGAAGGCTTGCGCGGATCGGAAGGCTTGCGTGGATCGGAAGGCTTGCGCGGATCGGAAGGCTTGCGCGGATCGGAAAGCTTGCGCGGATCGGAAGGCTTGCGCGGATTGGAAGGCTTGCGTGGATCGGAAGGCTTGCGCGGATCAGAAGGCTTGCGCGGATCGGAAAGCTTGCGCGGATCGGAAGGCTTGCGCGGATCGGAAGGCTTGCGTGGATCAGACGGGCTCGCGCGGACCAGGCGGACCGCGCATTGCAAGACGCGCGGATTGGGTCACGCGGGTATGCGGATACCTGGAACGGGTTGATGGGCGGACGGGCACGGGCAGGCAAGCTGGGCGTACGTTGATATTGAGGGGCATGGGTTATGGGGCAAGGGATGGAGGGGTAGGATTTGGGCTAGGGTTCTGTGCTTAGGGGTTGTATTTCATCATTCTTGCTTACTTGTGGTTGTACTTAGGTTAGGGTTGAGAAGGAGGACTTAAATACCCTTCCCCTTGACTCCGGGTAGGAGGGAGGGGGGGTATCATT